>LR990627.1:14434488-14754146 GCA_905147815.2 Phalera bucephala
CACGAGTATGACTGCTGGAACAGCCATCACTCCCCTCAACCATATTGGAGGGAAGAGAACCATACTGACCGACTCTATCTCACAAATCGAAGAGAATGAGTACTACACTACCACGAAAAGCCAATGGTGGTACAGGTTTGCGGCCACCTGCTATTGGAACTTATCAAGCCGACCTATAACCACTACTTCCAATAGGACTTCCATCTTGACTACATGACTATTGAGATCCGCTAGAACTGTCGGCTTACTATCATTCGAAGCACGGATATGCTCGAAATAAACCAATACATATCTCAGACTGACCCAGCCAACGCTGCTTAGCCTTAGTAATTTCTAAAAACAGGTACAGGTAGGTGCAGGTACTTTTGTGTAGTAATGTTAACTATTGGTTATTATGATAAGCTTTGAGGAACCTTCTCTTAATTGCTTTAGTAATGCATTGAGGTGAGAAACCTATGTACTACCTATATATTTTGAACTGATATGTTGGATGAATAATAAATAGCCACTGGATCTCGGCATTATGAGACTCGTGCCCACCCCACGTACCTTTATGGTAAAAATGGAACTAAAGTAGAGGAAGATTTAGAGAGCTACTTACTACTACCCTCCCGCCATATTTTTTATGGCTATTATTTTTATATGGATATTATTATATAGTCTGGGCACAAATCAGAGATGGGCAAAACGTAATCAGATTAATAATAATAATAGCATTCAACACAGTCCTTGAGAAAGTAAGTAGTCCAAACAAGAGTACGAGAACACTGCTTTTGGCAAGCTAAACGACTACTAGCTAATTAGATAAATGGTAAGATAACAGTCACAACCCAATCAAGGTATTTATCCAGATTTGCCAAGTAAATCTTTCCCCAAAATAGACTATCCACCAAATTAGGTTAAATAAAAGTTTCAATCGCGTCAACACAAATTATTACCACTGAAAATTTTCAATTCTAAGAATCTTTTTAAATCTGACTTTACACAAAAGAGCAGACGAAGCTATTTACAAGTTTGGAGCGAGTAAACTTGGAGTGTCTAATGAGCAGGACTTGTCTTCCGAATCGTCCTAGGTAAATAGGTGCTAATAGATGAAATTACTTGGTTTTTGTGTAACAATTACAAACGAAGCATGGCGCACTTTTAGATGGTGAATAAATTTAGTATTATATGATTAAAAGTCGGCGTTAAATAATGATTAAACATATCCCATTGCCGCCGCCAATTTGCACTAATGCAAGTTTTTCTGACCACCTAGGGTTGGAAGT
This sequence comes from Phalera bucephala, assembly GCA_905147815.2. Lineage (NCBI taxonomy): Eukaryota > Metazoa > Arthropoda > Insecta > Lepidoptera > Notodontidae > Phalera > Phalera bucephala. The sequence continues at coordinate 14,435,757 of LR990627.1, forward strand.
TATTAGTTAGTTGGACGGACGATTTGGCGCATTGTAATTAAGAGCTTAAGCCGCTCCGCCCACTGGGTCGATCGACAATTATTTGCTTCGGTCTGGGTATTTTTGTATGTGAATTTTTATGTGTGTAAACGCATCCAACGACACAGGAATAAATCATATTGTGGGGCTACGTTTTAAAAAAATAAAAAAGCCCATAAAGCATCCAACTTCGCTATCATATTATCAGCTACCCTATTAAGTACCCACGGAAGCATGAAAGGATTTGGCTGTTTGATCAGTGCTAAAAAAAATTATTTCTTTGATTTCTCAATAGCCGCACAAAAAGAAGCGGTGATATATTACGACCACACTGTCTTTTCTGACCATACCAAATGTTTTAACGAGCTTGTAATTAATTAAGTTTATCAACTTGAAGCACAATAGCCACCGTGGTTAGAACAGCGCGGCCGTTTTAGTTAATACTAAGAATTCAATGAAGATTAAATACATAGTACTTACTCGTACCTAACTTGTATACTTATCTTCATCATCATCTGCACTGTAAGTAAGGATGGCAGGACACATTGATTTAATGCATTGGTTTTGCACTTATCTTCGTACGAAGAAAATATTTAGCTTACTATCTAGAACCTGCCTGTTCTTAGAGTTATTGTAAATAAATTTAATTATATAAATAGTTCCACGCAACGATATATTATTCGTAATAGATATTGGATCACGAACAAAATGGCAGCCGAAAAACGGCCGCTTTCGGATATAATTACGCATCAATACCTACTCGTAGATAACAACTGTAGAAATCTCGAATCTTTTTATAGTGGTAGTTTTAGCACACTGTAGCATTTAAACACGTCCTCTCGTTGGCTAGCTTTAACTAATTCGAAATAAGACCACACCCATACTTGTGGTCTTATGTTTCGGGCGGTTTTTGCACTTTCAAATATGATCTTAACGTCTTAGAATTGTTAATCATAATACAAATACTTACATCAAATAAATTCTGCTGAAAAAATACATTCACAAATCGCTAAATTAACCTTTGTAGGTAAGTTGTCATAAATCTATACTATAAGTATCTGCAAACACTAACTTTCTTGTCAGAATTCTTATTAACTACTCAATGAGTATAGTCTCGATGTCCCGTAAAATCCAACGATATTGTCTGAAATAAATAATTGCTTTTCTTTTAGTACATCAATAGCTCGGTCTAATCAAATTCTCGGTATACAGAGGGCTTAGCAGGAAAAGCTTGACGTTAGCGTGACGCCAGCAAGTAATCGTGATGTCACTTACGTGTTTATTTAGTAAATTTGTGGAGTACCAAGGATGACATAGCAACTCGCTAGGGTTACGATAACGTCAATATTTTCGTACTAAGCTCTTAGATGTGAATTAATGTACCGGAGCTTTTAATGTCGTTAGAAAAGGTTCCAGCCATCCGTGTCTATCGCGGTAACGATAAACCATAAAGGGATTTAGACCATAAATAAAAACAAATAGCAATGCCCTCAAGACCTAAATACGGGACTAACAAATGGGGCAGAGGTAAAAGGGAGCCGGTTATTTTTCATTCCGTTATACATCGGGATTCGTGAAAATGATAATAGAAAACAATATGGAGTCATGTCGAATAGCTAAATATCTTACCCTACTAATATTATAAATCTGAAAGTATGTATGATTCGATGTTTGGATGTTTGTTACTTAATCACGCAAAAACGGCTTAAGGGATTTGGATGAAATTTGGCACACATATATATTCAGTTATTACCCGGATTAACACATGGGCTACTTTTTATTTATTTATTTAGTACATCAACAATATACATATTATACCACTTTTGTCATATATATATGATAACAATATAGTCTTATATGCATATCAATAACAGACGTACACAGCATTTACATGAATAGTATGTAGGTAAGTATATTGGTACAGGTGAGAAGGAACATTTTAGATTAATGATGATTACATATTTATAATTTTATATTTACGAATAGGAAATTAATAATTATTACTGAGTATTACATGGATTTAATTTGATTATAATTAGCAAGGTAACTTATCGAGCAGGAAAAAATATTTTAGAGTTTATAAAGGATTAAAATATATCGATAATTTGTTTGTCAGCACTGCACTATGAATTAGGAAAATAAAACCTTACTGTCGAACAACAAGAAATTTATTTAAATTCCTTTAGAATACATAAAGAAAAATATAAAACGAAACCATACCGTGACTTAAATTGATTGTGGCGCCATCTAGGAAAGATAATATAAATAAAGCCCTAATAACATTACTATATCAGCTAAAAAGAAATGAAATTACACAGGAACACAATTTGGACATTGTTTTTAAAATTGTCAATGGTGTCATGGTAAATGTCAAAAGAGATTTTTTTTTCTGAGCCGCCTCAAATAGTGTTATACTGACAATATATTCTTGTTAAGGGGGATCGTCGGCCTATGTTGGTTCTATGGGCAGGAATATGGAATATTTTTGTGATGGGATATCTAGGAATTCTGCTCGGTACCGCAAGTTTTATATATTGTTGTAACTGACAATCAACGCTGCCATGTATGATTTTGTGTAGGAACAACATATCGTGTTTTATACGGCGATCATGGAGGGATACTAATTCAAAAATTTTTAGGCCTTCTTCATATGGAGCGCTATGAGAAATGCCTGAAGACAGATAAGCTAAATGTCTTGTGAATGCGCGCTGGATAGTTTCTATTCTTTGCGACTGTATTTTTACTGTACTTTTTATCCCGCAAAACTGTTAGGTTCCTGTCTAAAATCAACGCGGAAGAAATCAATATAGAAACTAGTCATAAATCTAATGACGTAAACAAATAAACACACCATCACGTCTTAATTCCCCAAGCAGAGGCAGCAGACGTGCACCGAGTATGCACGTTTTTCGCCGACGATGTAAAGTGCCATGTAATAGGGGGCGAGTCCATTACCATTTTACCAGGCACAATGCCAGACTTCGGACCGATACTGAAAATTTCTCTATAGCAAAATATTTTTTTTTCCTATCTAGGATTTATTTTATTTTTCATTTTTAAATTTTCTTTTTTAAGAACCGTAGCTCCACACTAGGATTTTTGCCTGTATCGTGGGTATGTTTACAAACATAAAAATTTACATATACAAATACCCAAACAGCATCAAAAAATTGTGGGTTTGCGGGAGTCGGATCCGCGACTATTCGACCCAGTGGGCTGAGCAGCTTAAGCTCTTTACCACTACATCGAATCGTCCGTTTATGAACTCGTTCTGGTGATCGCTATGCGCATAATTCGCGAATACTAGACCAACGAGTACAATATAAACATTTGAATGCATCCCGTTCTCTCTATATTTTGTTTGACGGTGTGAGCAAAAGAGACCACATCAAATAAAGAAAGAAGCCGTATGTACATAAAAGTTTAAATTGCCTGGCTTGCGGTACAGACAGACATTGCAATATGCCAACATTTCGCGGCGAAGTTTATTCAGTATGGTTCGAATCACTCGCGTGACTGCCTACTGAAACTCGCTCAACGTAACATCGATTACCAACTTATTAAAAGTTTCCTGATTTGATAAATTCCAACAATAATTGGGTGGTTTGTTTAAAAACTCGCGAATACTTTCTGCTGACGCTATCATATAACATCTGTTTACACAAACCTAATATTGCAATTCTACTTTGTATATTGAAATTTCGTACTTTGACAATCTAAGTAAAGCATTTAATAAACACTCTTGTGCGTAAATATAGGCTGTAAGTACACCATGCTTGGACGACATAGGTGTCAAACTCAAACTCAAATAATTTATTTTGTATTAGCCCTGCTTACAAATAGTCATTTTACATTTTTTTTTTAAATATAAATTAACTACTAATCTTAAACCGGATCCGAATAACCTCAGCGGGCTTGTCTTTTTTATTTTCTTCTCTTTCTCTTTTTTCTTTTTTTTTCAATCATATTGTGTGGACACAATGTTTAGGTTACAATTAAATAGTTACTATCTAGCTCCAGTGTAATGCCCTACGATCGAGATATAAACCTAATAATGTTATCTGATAAGATTATCTAAAGGATTCCAAATGGAGCAGTCCCCATAAGCAGCACCCGTTCACGAGTATGACTACTGGAACAGCTATCACTCCCCTCGACCATATTGGACGGAAGGTAGTGTCCCGCGCCAGACACTGTACTGCGTACTTCAACATATCGCCAATCTAGCACTCTAACCTGTAACATCGCGACATCGACAGCCACCAGAGATGGGCAATGTGAAATCAGATTAATGATTACAATTGTATTTTGTAATATTCAATTATTCAAGATTAAAAGTGTACTCGTAAACGTTGAAGATTACAAAAAGTAATTGTAATCGTTAATCATTAATACACCTTCACGCCTTCCCCAAGCGGGGGTGGTTAATTAATCTGATTACATTTTGCCCACCTGTGACAGCCGCACTATGCACTACTAGCAGAGTTTGGTAAAATTAATTAAAAAAAAAAATTAAATCGTAAATAAATAATTTCGAAATTTATCACGGCTTATTTTTGGTTTTTCAGTTCCCGACGTTTCGATTACTCTACAGCATCCTTGGTCACGGGAAGGACTGAGATGTTGGACGTCAAGAAGTCCATGTTCTTCCAAAAAATAAAGGGACAGAAAGAGTTTCTATCTCTCTATCTATTTATCTATATCATCACGCCAGATCCTTTGCGGGGTAGGCAGTGAGAACAGAGTTCCAACATGTTCTTTCCTTACATACCTCTCTGGTTTCCTCCACTCTCATAGTTCGTCTCATACACGCTCGCCGGTTACGGAGACTCTTGACTTTTCCTTCAGATAAGACTCGGTTTATTTGGTCGTGGTAAGATAGTCTAAGTCTTCGTCGGTACCTGCATCCTTCCACTGTCACATTGTATATCTGTTTTGTCATTCTTTTATTTGGCATTCTTTCTATATGCCCGAACCAACGGAGCATGCCCTTTCTCATCTTTACACCGATACTATCTTTCATATCTTACATAACCTTGGTTTTCTTTACATTCAAATATAAGCCATTGTTCATGCAGTCGTCTTTCATAACTGTGACTAGTGTTTGCTGATCTTTTCGCAGGCTGTTGGCGCTATTAAAACCGCGTCATCTTCATAAAGTAGGTTTACTTTATTAACTGTGAAAACTTTTAAATAGCCTTATTTTATACATCTTTGTAATTATTTTTACTCTAGCTGTAAGTTTTCTTTGAAAAAAAAAAAATACCTCTAGGTCACCTATTTGTACACCTTCATTCATCGCTTTCAGTCTTTGAAGACTTTTATCCAGATATATTATAAACAGTCTAGCGGACAACACGCAGCCCTGCTTGACGCCGATTTCAACGTCAAACCAGGGTGACCTGTTAGCGAGCCTTGACGGCCCGAAACCTGGTGTTGCTGCACCGCGCGCAACGAGTCATGGCCGTCAGGGTCATCCGAGGGTACCGCACCATCGGATTTGAGGCGGCGACGCTCCTAGCCGGAACGCCTCCGTGGGAGCTGGAGGCACAGGTGCTCTCCGAGTTATATACCTGGCGTAGGGATCCTACCAACACCTTGAATCCCTGCGCTCTGAGAGCGAGGCGGACAGAGCTGCACCAAGTCGCGCTGGAGGGCTGGCGGAGCAAGCTCGCCCATCCCACTGCCGGTCACGCCATCATCGCTGCACTGCTGCCAGTTTTCTGGGAGTGGCTAGGGCGACGACACGGCGTCCTCACATACCGTCTGACGCAGGTACTGTCCGGGCATGGTTGCTTCGGGCGGTATCTGTGGCAGATCGGTCGTGAGGAGGCGGAGCGCTGCCACCATTGTGCGGCCCCGGAAGACACGGCGGCGCACACGTTGCTTGTGTGCCCAGCATGGGCTGACGAGCGGCGTCGGCTCGCCGGAGCGCTCGGTGCAGGGGGACAAGGGCTATCGCTCCCAACCTTGATATCATCTACGGTTGGGAGCGAGAGCGCCTGGGCGGCAATGGCGGCCTTTTGCGAGGCCGTCATGTCTGCAAAGGAGGAGGCAGAGCGGGTGAGGGAGGAGACGTCCTCCAATCCCGCTCGCAGACGGCGCGTTGGGCGAAGGCGCAGGGACTACGCCCGAAAAGACCTTCGCCCACCGTAATCTCGGCCTGTAGGCGTCGGGGAGGGCACCCCGGCGCCCTACCACTTAGCAGGCCTGCGCCGGAAAAGCGCTGCGTCCGCGCAGCCTCCAAAAGGCGGTAGGGGGAGACCAAACTCCCCTACACGTGTCGAAGTCCGCGCCAACTGCGGTGCCACAGAGGACATGGCAGTGACGATTCCTGTGGCCCGGCAAAAGGGCAGTGGGACGCCGAGGGATTTTAGTGGGTGCAAGCCCCACATAACCACCCGGGCCGTGCCCTTGGCCCGGGTGGGCCGGGTGAAAGAGGGTGACCTGTTACCACCCACCCGTACGCATGCCTTACAGTCCACATAAGTGGACTGGATGGCTCGCAACAGAGTGCCATCTATACCATACTCTGGCAAAATGTCTCAAAGTCTCTTTCAGTCCAAAGAGTATCTTAGGGGGATTAATTTCGTTGCAATTGAAATTTCAATTGATAGATCTTGCAATTTCACGAAAAATTTGGTGCAGCGATTAAGAGCTTAAGCCGCTGCACCCCAGTGGGTGGGTCGTATAGTCGCGGTTTCGATTCCCGCACGGGACAAATCTTTGTGTGAGCTACAATTATTTGCTTCGGTCTGGGTATTTGTGTATGTGAATTTTTATGTTTGTAAACGCACCCACGATACAGGAATAGATCCTAGTGTTGGGCTACGTTTTATTTTTCAACAAATATTACTTTTTTTTAATATTGTCCAAAACTGGCGACTAGACCAACGAACCTGCATTTAAGGCTGCTTAAGTCGAGTTGATGTTCAATAAAAATTTGCCAGGGCCTTAACGGAACAAAGTGGCTCCAACGGCCTTTATTTTGAAGATTTATGAACCTTGGAACTTTCTCATTGTTTAGACAAGTAATAACACAAATTAGCCTAAGAACAGAACACCACGCCCAAGCATCCACGTAAAATAAACTCTTATTATGTCCATGACTTTGGCATTGGACCAACATTAAATTCTGAAGGCCGACACAGCTGGAATACCCCGGTTGCCGTCTGTTCTTTGGCAATTCATTATGTAGTAACTATGTCGGGTGCACAAGTAGCACAAAGTAGCCGTAAAAGAGCTGATTAAGAGAACTGTGTTCTGAAGTTGAGGAACTCCTTAACTAACTAGGTTACTTAGGAAAGCTATGTACTAAAACTATATAAGCGCATATACAGCCTTCTTTCTTAAGCAGCCTAAAGAGTAAAGGAACTCTGTGTTATTATGTACAACGTTCTATAGTTAGTCGTGTTCACAAATCCACGGACAACTTGACAGATGTAACTTTCAATACCAAAAAAATGTTGCCAGCTTAAGACTAATGTAGAGGTAACAACTAAATCAATCGACATAAATTTTATCAACATAGATGTAAAAATATTTATTGTATTTATATAGTGTGCATGTGCGAGATTACACATTGAAAAAACTAGTTAAAGTTTAAAATAAAAACGGTTATTCGTTATAATATTACAAATGAGTGTCCGTCTTATTAGGCCGCGCTAGGTGTATTAAAAGATGGTACTTCTATCTGCTTCCCGTCGCTTGTTTCCTTGTCGGTGTTGCCCCAGATAAATATCGGCATCAACATCTTGCCCCCGCCCCCCTTGATGGCTGCGGTTTTCAAGGCTCCACATTTTTACTTGCGTAGTCGACGGGATGTCGCAAAATTTATTGTAGTGGTTGATCCATTGGCAGTAGAGATGTCGGCAAATCTGGCGATTCCAGCTGAACCAGGGTACAGTCGAGAGATGCGCCCCAAAGGCCATTTCAGCGGTGGTTGATTTCCATCCTTCAGGCAGACAAGATCTCCGACACGCACGTCTCTTTGGGTACGCCACTTCGTGCTGTTATACCCTATAATAATTCGTAGAAATGTTGACCACCAACCCCGATCTGCTATGTCAGCATCTCGGGGTGGTCGGAACACTGAGCGTAGGAGCGCAGGCCAACAATGGGCCAGTCTGTTACGAAACTCCAAACGGGTTGGTTCAAATCCATTTTATTCTGTTTCTATTTCTAATATACCCTTCCCCAGTTAAATATCTTTTTTTTTAAAAACCCTTTGACGAACTCTCTTATAATATTTGGTGGCATTTGGTGGGATACCGATGGTGAAGGTATCCCTGGTACGTCTCCGTTCAGACTCATAAACCAAGTGAACATTTTAAACAAATCCTGTGTATAAATCGTTACATTACCCTTGTGTGTGTAGTGAACAACTTTGGAAGTCAAGGTCCTTGTAACCTTGAAAATTTCGTGTCTCGTCTCTGTAGAGAACACACTTATACAGAGACCCTTATTCCATAAGCTTCGTGGTAAACCTGAAAACAAAATCTTGAAAATTACAATACTTACCGTGTCTGAAAGCCGCGGTCCTGCTCCATTTCCTGTGTATCCTGAAAGAAAAAATCGTCAATGTTTGGCTACATCGTGTTCCTGAAAAGTGATCATGTTCCAGTACATACTCTGCGTGTTCCTGTAAGTCTTTTCCATGAGAACTTTTTCTGTGTTGGTGAAAGTGCAAATCTAACGTAACTTTTAATAAAACAAGTGTGTGGTTTCAGTGAAAAAGTTTACAGATTTAAATTAATTAATTTTATTACCATTCTAATAATTGTCATTGTAACTTTCCCATATGTATTATTTTTTACCATAAGATAGTTCTAAGAATTATCTCGGTGCCTTATCGCTTTCGCGGTAATCAACACCTCACAGTAGTGAACAATAATAAGTGGCCGTCTATTACACCGAATCGTATCGTGTCGTATTTTGTTAACAGAATATTTTCTTTTATTAATGTAAAATGCCTACCGAGGAACCACAAGTTAAACAAGAAAAGTCAGACCTCGTTGAAATTGGAACCCTATTTAAATTTATAAAACCCTTCGATAGTACACACAACTCGGAGGAAAAGCTGAGACAGCCTGTTCCATCAAAGAATTTTATTCCTGGGATCAATTAAATAATTTCTTAAAAACCCAGTTCGGTGAAAGAAAGCACTATGCCCATTTGTTGACTGATATACAAGAATGCCGACAGCTTAGCAATGAACCAGTAAATCAATTTGCATTACGTCTAGGAACCTGCTTATCAAAATTATTAACGGAAATAACTTTATCCAATAAGAAAAAAACCGAATTACCTGACCGTATAGCGGCTATGGTAGACTTAGCACTTCACACGTTTTTACTTGGCCTTAAGCCTGATATTTCTAATTTAGTTCGGGGTAAAAATCCATCCACCCTTAATGATGCCATTAACTTAGCGGTATCTGAGGAAAAAATCTTTAACCTATTTACTAAACGTAATTTCCACACATCAGCGCCACAACGCCAAGCTCCAAAACCTAACGACTCGGCTAGGCCTCCTTATGTTAATTCTAAGCCCCAAACGCCTAAACAATTTGATCGAACTAATCCAAGTCCATTTTGCCGATACTGTAAAAACCCAGGACATACCATAGAAACGTGTCGGAAACGGGAATATAACAATAACAGGTTTAAAGTTCCTCAAATACCATATTCAAATCAACACTTTACCATGCCGAAGCCCGCTCGCGTTAACTGTGTAAGTAATGCAAACGATTCTGATGACCCTGAGCCGCAACCTACTAGCATAGACAACACCCGAAACTATGATGAAAACATTTTAAACGAATAGTGGGACCACGAAGGTGTCTCGTGGTACCCAAACTCCAAACCTTAGCCATACCCTTACATGATAACGACACCCTTCCTATATCCAAGGGCCACACGGGCAACCAGCCCCAAACAAGTGTCCGTAGTTCTATATCCATGGGCCACACGGGTAACCAGCCCCAAGCAAGTGTCCACTCTACTATATCCAAGGGCCACACGGGTAACCAGCCCCAAACAAGTGTCCGTAGTTCTATATCCACGGGCCACACGGGTAACCAGCCCCAAGTAAGTGTCCACTCTACTATATCCAAGGGCCACACGGGTAACCAGCCCCAAACAAGTGTCCGTAGTTCTATGTCCAAGGGCCACACGGGTAACCAGCCCCAAGTAAGTGTCCACTCTACTATATCCAAGGGCCACACGGGTAACCAGCCCCAAACAAGTGTCCGTAGTTCTATGTCCAAGGGCCACACGGGTAACCAGCCCCAAACAAGTGTCCGTAGTCAATCAAAATCCAATACAATTTAATGCAATGAAGTATATGAAATATCATGTATCCTTAACAAAACATCCTTACCTAATATACTCGTTCAAACTTCAATATCTAATAAACCACTCAGGTTTCTCGTTGATACAGGATCTTCTGTGTGCCTTATCCAAAATTCTTCCATCCAATCTTACTCCAATCTGAAACTAAGGGGCAACATAATAAAATTAAAAGGTATAAACAGTTGTGAAGATACTATGCCCACTCTAGGTGACTTTGAAATGAATCTAATATTCGGGAAGGAATCTATCCCTTTTATGTTTCATATAATAGAACACATAGACCTACCCTATGATGGTATTATAGGAAATGATTTACTTACTGTCTTTCAATGTTCTATTAACTATAACCGACAACTCCTTAATCTAAACAAAAATAAAATTAAACTTAATTTTACCGACCCAACTTATCAAATTCCATCTCGTTCTGAAATCACCGTAGAATGCTCGGTTACTAATCCTGAAATAGGTGAAGGTCTCATTCTTGATCAACACTTAAGTGAAACATTATAGATAGCTAACTGTTTAGTTAAAGTAAAAAATAATAATCGAGTAAACCTTACAATCTTAAATACATCTGAAAAAACCAGTTACATTAAATTCCATAACACTAAAATCTGTATCCATGTTTATTTAAATAGAATCATTTATCCTACCTAAAATTCTCCGTGAAAACCATAATGTCCCAATCGCTGGACATTTAGGTTCAACACGTATGTATAACCGTATACAATAACAATTTTATTGGAAAGGAATGAGGAGCGATGTAGAGGACTGTCAAAAGGTGAATACAGTGTCAGGAAAACAAAGCCCTAAGAAAATTGAATATAGCTCCTATGGAAATCACCACTACTTCCACAGCCCCATTCCAACAAATAGCGTTGGATATCGTAGGTCCTCTGCTGGAGTCTGGACCTGCTAAACTGAAATATATCCTTACCTTACAAGATGACTTAACAAAATACTCCGTCGCTTACCCCATACGTAGCACAACAGCTGAAGAAACTAGCGATTGTCTCATACCTTTTATATCCGTTTTTGGGATTCCTAAATCAATCTTGACAGATCAAGGCACCAATTTTACTTCCGACCTTTTTAAGACTACATGCCAATTCCTTAAAATCAAACAATTGTGGTCGTCGCCTTACCACCCACAGACACAAGGCGCTTTAGAACGTAGTCATTCAACTCTTAAGGAATATCTAAAATCATTTATCAACGAAAATCAGGACAACTGGCCCACCTACGTATATACTGCTATGTTAACTTATAATACTACGCCACACTGCACGACAAAATTTACACCCAACGAATAAGTCTTCGGACATAAACCTTACCTACCAAACTCCATATACGAAAGTGGTCCTGGAACAACCTATTCAGACTATATTAAAATGCTACAACATAAGTTAAAATACTCAAGAGAAAAAGCGTTAGAGAATATTATCCGGTCCAAAGAATCTTCTAAATCTTACTATGATAACCACGCTAAACAACCGCCACAATATAAAGCCGGCGATTATGTCTATCTCAGGAACCATCTTAGACTTAGGAAAGCTTTGTCACCCATCTGGAAAGGGCCGTACAGGATAGTAAAGGTACATAAAAATCATACAGCTACTCTCCTCATCAACCGACGCCATGTGACTCATCATTTCGATCAGTTTAAACCGGCAGAAGTCACATATCCTTCGTAGGAACTTAAATACATGACTTATCCTATTTATGTTTTAATTAGAGTTCATTTCTATATAAATTACTATTTCACCTTATTTCAGCGTTCCAATCAGTGCAGAGCCGGATATTGTCCAGCCACTTCCCTCTAACTCTGGTATCTACTTCGATAGCCTGGGAAGACTTAAAATTATTAACGGCCAGTTAAATGTCGTAAGTCATAAAGATACTACATACCTTTATAAGTCCTCACCTTGCGAATCTTAACGAAGTACTTGGTACCGTTAGATTTATATGTCAACAATCGAGTATTCACCATTGCCTGAATACGCTCTCGCCGTTAACAGTTTGCTATAATGATATAACTCGTGAATTCGAATCTATATCTCATTTGATTACTAAACGAAATCGGCGTTCAGCATGGTTCGGCGCAATAGGCACGGCTTTCAAACATATTTTTGGCACTCTTGATGAAGACGATGCACAAAAATATGACTCTGTCATAGAAGTCATTCAAAACGATGAAAAGAAATTAGCTCAGATGATGAAAGACAGTATTTTGATTACTACTTCTACATTAGACTCATTCAAAACTACCATAAATAAACTAATGACTAACCAAAATTTCCTTGATGTTGAGATAAATATTCTTCTAAATTTAACAAGTAATATTACGAAGGTCTCGAATTCTTTGATATTGGAAACTAAGGCTTTAGCTATACTCAGCAATTTGGAAAGTTCTCTCATGACCCTCTCGTTCCAACTCGAGGATTTGATAAATGCTATTATACTGAGTAGTCAAATTTCTTACATCCAAACATAATTACTCCAGCTCAACTTTATCGCGAACTGGTTAATAATGATAGGCACCTTCGAAGGAACTCCAGAATTCCCGTTTTAATTAGTATAGATAATATACATTTAATTTTAAGTATATCCAATGTAGCATGTTACTATTTTAATAATAAGCTCGTATTTGTTCTACAAGTTTCATTGGTTACGAATGACGAATTTATATTGTATCATAATCTAGCACTGCCCACCCCTCACGGAGTGGACAATCCTAAAACATTTAGTATGATTCAACCTTCCAGTACGTATACTGCTATTTCTAAGGATAAAGTTAGTTTTTGTAATCTAGATAGTTTAGATAACTGTAAAACGATAAAGTCTGAGTTCTTTCTATATTAAATACCCACAGTACTATTAACGAGTAGTAGCCCTACATGTGAAAGCGAACTGCTTGTAAAAACAATCAGTGCTATTCCCGAACAGTGTAAAACTAAAACTGTTATCGGTAACCTAGATATTTGGAAACCACTCGTAAATAACAAATGGATTTTTATACAATCTCATTAAAATAAGATATACATAGATTGTGGTATTCCAGAAATACGCGAAGTAGTAGTATTAGGTGCGGTGGACAATGTACGGTGTATACCAATAGTATAAGGCTTATATCGTCTGATAATGTTGTAGAAATAAATATCCCAGCTCCTAAGTTAAAGTATAGTATTGTTAATGATTCCTGTTGTAAACTAGGAAATAAGTTCGATTCCGTCGATAACAATGTGTCTCCTATTATACTTCAGAGTATTGATTTGGACGATTTAAAGTTAAACAATCAAAATGATAGACTACTTTCCAATTTAAATGACATTATTAATAAAGAACCTGTCCTTGTAAAATATGGGACACACTATTTTATATTCAATTCTTTGCTCATACTAATTCTTATAATTGTAACTTGTACTATTTCATGTTACTCCTAGACTTAAGAAATAAATTGTAAAACCGACCCCTATCGAGAATGACGTCACAGACATACAGCTTGAAGACCTAAGTACCTCAGCACCTCGTTTAAGAGAAACCGTTTAACTTGTATTTACTGAAATTCGGCATTTGTCCCCGAATTTCAGTCTTACGCGGGGGGTTGTTAAACCCTATAATAATTCGTAGGAATGTTGACCACCAACCCCGATCTGCTATGTCAGCATCTCGGGGTGGTCGGAACACTGAGCGTAGGAGCGCAGGCCAACAATGGGCCAGTCTGTTACGAAACTCCAAACGGGTCGGTTCAAATCCATTTTATTCTGTTTCTATTTCTAATATACCCTTTCCCAGTAAAATATCTTTTTTTTAAAAACCCGTTGACGAACTCTCTTATAATAGTGCGTTGCTGTAACTTGTCTACGTATTCACGGCGCCACCGCTCCCAGAAGTGTTGTCTCAATTGCTCGGTTCTTTGGTATCTCCTAGGTTGAGCGCCAGTTATTGGTAGGGACGGCACAGATATAAGCGGCTGCCCAACTAGAAAGTGACCTGGAGTCAAAGGAGAGATATCAAAGGGATCGGAGGAGAGAGGAGATAAAGCTCGAGAGTTTAATATCGCCTCTATTTATGTGAATAATGTTGTTAGCTCCTCAAACACGATTGTTGGTGATTTTTTTGCCGACTTAATGCCAGCCTCCTATATTCCTCCAAACTTGAGTGAATATGCGGGGCTGAAAACTAATGTGATACCTTTATTAGCCGAGTAATTATATACAGTCAGGTGGCTGGCCCGTATTGTTTTGCCTAGTTCTGCATTTGCACCCACGAAATTGGTGCCATTGTCGCAATAAATCGACGTAGGTTTACCTCTTCGAGCAACGAAACGTCGTAATGACATTAAAAAGGCTTCTGTACTTAACACGCTCACGACTTCCAGATGAACGGCTTTAGTTGCTAGACAGATAAATACGCACAAATATATTTTTTACAGGCGGCTTCCACGACCAGTACGACTGCTAATTAAAAATGGACATGGCAAAATCGACCCCACACGATTCGAAAGTAAAACTGCCGTGAGTTCGAACAAAAAGTAAATTACCCATTATGAGTTTGCGTGGATTTACCCCTTAATTAAGTCACACAACTCGTTGTAATTTTCTAGCTAAGCACTTGCTCACAATAGGCCAGTATTCATCACGAATGGATGATAGCAAATGTTAAGGACCTGCATGAAATAACTTGATGTGTTCATGTCTCATCATCAACATTGCAAGATGGTGTTTAGAATCTAAAATAATAAGGTGCCTTTTGTCGTAATTAAAATCAGAGTTTCTTAAACGTCCCCCGACTGTAAGAATACCAATAATGCTTGACATTATTGGTATTTTTAGAGTGAGGGGACGTGAAGGGGTGGAGCGGATCAGTCTCATGAGATTCGAGAATCTTTTAAAATCGACTAAAGTAGTCGGGCCTTTTAAAACTAAATGGACCTTTATTTCAGGAAGATCATTACTTAAAACTATATGTGGATTTTGAGGCCATTGCGTAAGTTCTAATTTTAGGAAACGAGGTCTTTCTCGCTAAGTGTTGCGCTTATTCCAAATATCTAGCAATGTAGTGACCTGTCATGGTCGCCACTTTAAATGTGCGTAACTACACATTGAAAAACTAGTTAAAATGAGCATCCGTCTTATTGGGCCGCGCTAGGTGTATTCAAAAGATGGTGCTTCTGCCTGCTTCCCGTCGCTTGCTTCCTCGTCGGTGTTGCCCCAGATAAATATTGCGCGTTTAGTTTATGACTAGGCATAAACATGTTCAATTTGAGTAACCTCTTCTTTAAATCATTTACATTGAGACATTAGATAGATTATGTTAACCTGAGTTTTGCGAATTCGCATCAAATCGCCGTGACAAGGCATGTCAAAATTAAGCTTTTTTAAAATTCGCAATCCTTTTATATTATAACATATGTGATCATTATATACCTGATTTAAAAAACCATTTAACTTTTAGTGCCCACCGTACCTGCCTAGATGTGAAGAAAAATGTACCCACGATAGACTTTTCGAAGTGAAAAATATGTAATTGACACAAACACCGGTTGATACAAAGTACGCGAATATTTAAGTTTGAATTTATTTTTGTAATAGGTGTAATAGGTAAAATTCTCGTACATTTTTACAATTCATGTTTTTAATGGTTTCCTTGACTGCTGTTGGTTCACCGTAGATGTTTGTCAAACGCGGTACGTGCCGTTGGCGCACATGGAGTTCAGTTTAGGATTTTAATGACTTGCAAATAAAACAAACACCTATTCCGTAGAATAAGTTTACTTATATTTAAGTCTACTGAATCTGAGGATGCAGACTTTTCGTCTAGTTTGGGATTTAACGAAAATGTTAGTACGTAAGTCTTTTTTAAATAATAAGCAGTGATAGCCAAGTGGTTAGACCGTCAGAACGGAACCGAACTGCAAAGTCAGAGGTCTCGGGTTCAAACCCAGGCACGCAACTTTATCTTTTCGAAAGCACGTGAGACAATCGTGAGAAAACCTGCATGCCTGAGAGTTTCTCGAGTCGAGTAAGCCCTGGGCCATATTCGCTCACCAATTAAACACGTAACCTGGCAGGTTACGATAACTTCGTGAAATGTTCGTTTAATGGTACGCTAATACTCTAGTGGTACACGGAAACCATTATACGATCATTTCGCTATGCGCTTTGCGATCACGAAGTCCTGGGCTCAAATCCTAGATCGGACAAATGTAGTTTTCTGTCCAAACATTCCCAGTATCAGCCGTGGAGTTTCTTGCCCTTCTTCTCCACAGGAATGATATTCTGAAGTGGTGGTGGTCTCTTTGTTTCTTTTCTGATGATTCATAAACAGTGTAACGGTTTACATGAATAAAAATATTCTGATTCTGAATGATCCATTGACGGATGGCTTGGTCCAGTGCTTAAGAGCTTAAGAGCTTAAGTCGATCGATACACTGGATCAAGGAGTCGCGGGTTCGATCCCCGAACGAGACAAATATTTGTGCGACCCGCAAATATTTTTTCGATCTGGTTATCTGTGTGTGTGAATTTCATGTTTCTAAACGCACCTAAGGACACAGGAGTAATTCCAAGTGTGGGACTAAGTGGAAAGATGTAAAAAGTACCTACTTACTTAGATATTATAGTCTATTGTCTTACCATGACCAAATAGACTGTGTCTTATTTGAAAGGCAAGTCAAGTCTCCGTGACAGGCAAGGGGGTAAATGATGAATTATGAGAGTGGAGGAAGCCAGAGAGGTCTGTTAGGTAAGAACCTATTGAAAGGTATCTGGCATGATTATATAGATAGTTGTGAGATAGATTATTTAACCACGTTTTAACCGTCCTCGTTATACACAAAGAGAAGACATCAATGACGAAAGAAAGAAGATTTAAATTATTGTAAAGGTTCATCGACTTACATCGCTGTTTGCAAAAATCAAGGTCAAAAATTGTTTATAGTCGTACAAGGATTTTGGAAAGATTTTGGCTCATGGCTGAAATTGGACCTATAGTCTAACAAGGATCTTTTGGCCCCCGGCCGAAATCGGAACAAACGCTGACGTCAATTGAAATCTCACTTCATGACAGTCGCAGAGTTGCCGTTTGCTATGAAATTTACCCAAGTTGTATTTAATTTGACGGACGATTTAGCGCATTGGTAAGGCGCTTAAGCCGTTCCGCGACGGCGGCGATTTTATTCGGTACTAATAACTTACGATGCTTGTTTGATTAGACTTTGCTTGAACTGTTTTTATTCTATTGGAAAGTTATATTGTTATTTGTGTACGGATTAAATCAGTGATATTGTCCGTAAATCCATGTATCGAAATGTGGGTTTACGTATCAAAATTAAGACTATGTACATATACAGTACATCTCTGCAACTCTCGCTTCAAGAATCTAGGCATAATGGTGGATATTAATCTATTTTATGAAAACGAAATAAAATACAGCCATAACCTATTAAAATACACCGTTACGCCTATACTGCCCATACGGGGGTTACAGATGTATACTGTGCACGTCCAGAAGCCAAAACACATATTCTCATATCATGAAGTTAAACTTTTCATCCCGCCATTAAAAACACAATAAACCGCGATAAAATCTTACAAACACTTTTATTTCACGTACAATATTCGCGTAAAAAGAACTCAATATTCTCATATCGCACAAAAACAATTCTGCGATCATCTCAAGACATCTAAATGACATGGCGTTAACATTAGGCGTAGAGCTAACATTTCATCCCTTATCGTCCATTTACGGCCGTCATGTCCAATGTAGTTACAATAAAGAATGGTATATATAAAAAGTAATAGGATTATATCCCGCAGGTGGAGCTGCGAAATGCCTCGTCTAGGTAACAGTCCAAGACTCGGATTAATATTGCCACTGTGTAGAGTTACACTCTGACACGAAGAGACACCTTTAATAAGTTGTCTAAAGCTCTGTATGTAAAAACTGTATGCTTTGTTTTGAAGTATTTTTATAGGTAGGCAAAATTTTTATATTTTTTAGTTTAGGTTCTTTTAATGTTTTTTGTGAGCCGCTGCAAAGTATCATAACTATGAAGTTGTCACAACGAACATACTTATTATTATTACTACTGTAGCTATCGCTACTAGTTGAGTTAGACCCTAACCATCGCTACTAAGTTAAGACTACCTACCCACAGATGGCGCCGAATATAGATACGATTCTCCATACATGTCTAGAACGCGATATGAGAGTTCGCACGACGCGTTACATATGTATATACAAGCCTCCGCCAGCAACTCTCGGGGAAGTGGCAGGCTCCACCAGACGCAACACCCGTCTGGCTAGAAGATCTTTTCTTTATTGGATCCTGCCACAACACACCTTCCAAACTACAATTATTGCGAAGCTCCATGTTTTCAGAAGGATGATATTACACGACCTGCATTTTTGAAAAGCCTTTTGTTGCCTCTTATGTCTAGCTGCTTATACCTTTTACGACATCCACTCGATGAAACTACACAGCTGACCCACGTATTGATTATATGCTCTTTGAAATGAGCCGGTGATTAGTTACACGGGATGTGATCAAATTAAATTAATATGTTTGACAAGTCAAAAGTTTCCGAAAACGGTAAAAATGTAGGAGCCAAATTATGAGAGTGGAAGAGTCAAGAGTGATCTGTGGAGATAAAATCAGTTGAAGCTCTTTTACTCTCTGGCTACACCGCGTTATAACTGACATTAAAAAAAAAATGGAGAGTGAGTTTATTAATTTGTATGGACTCGTATTTGCGGCTAAACAAATAAAAAACAGAAACATATCTTTGTTTTTGTGCCTCATAAAACATATTAAAAACATCATACTTCAAAAGGTGACTTGTCCACTTATTAGTCATTTTACTATGACATACATAGAAATGATGTAGAATTGTGTTCATAATATAATAACATCATTAAATGGGCATCTATGTTGAGACTATTTTAAATGTATTAGTTATCAATATCAGTACAGTTAATTATTTCAATACAAGTATACTCATAATTCACTCAATATCTGTTTCTGATTTTAATTACTATGCGTAAAGACCTGTAATTGGTTTTTAGGAATAAGTTCTAATATCTATATAACTGTTTTTTTTTGTTCTGTTGGATGAGTTGTACTTTTTTATTAATTGCATATAAATTTCCACAATAAAATGCTGTAAGGCACTTTCATATGCATATACAGTCATTTTAAAAATCATTAGTAGCTATCACAACACACATTTAACAAAGCCCCAATCGATTGCTTCATAGCCAACGCATATAAAAAGGAGGAACAAAAATTATCAATAAAAAACTTTTTCTTAATAGAGAAACAAGTCCCAATAATTTTTCGATCAAAAATTTTCATTGGTTACGACCAGTGAGGCACTAAAAATATGTTATTCAATTTGCATAACATCTCTTTCACAACGACTTTAAAAGATCGTTTTCGGTAACGGAAATTGTATAGTTTGCTCATTCACAGAGGAAGAAAAATAAGTGGCAGAGATGCGCAGAGCGCACACACACAACTCTGGCAGTATAAGGTTGCGGGTAATTTCATATTTTATTTTTAGCGCGCGCCTACGTTCTATAATTTCAGGACACAAAGGGAAGCCCTGAAAACAAGTAATGAAATTTCAATTGTCGAGGTTTGCCTCTTTGTCAATGCCGATGTAATGTTAAAGCCTTTTTTAGAATTTATTTCAAGCTGCTCCTGTGTTAGTTTACCTCTATTATTTAAATGTTTTATGCAAATATTAAAAAAATGTCCTTGACTTGTTATCTATAAATGGTCTATAAACAATTAAATGCGTTTTGACAGAGATATATTTCACACCTGTAAAATTCACTTAATTTAACTTAAACAAATGTAATAGACCAGAACATTGTTCTTCTATATCCCACAACTCAAAGTCAAAAATCATTTATTTGTTTAGGCCAATACATAAGCACTTACAAACGTCAAAATTATTAAATTTTTTACATCTACCACCGGATCGGAACGCGGCCTCCACTGAGAAGATCCGGCGAGAAACTCAGTGGGCTAGTCGTTTAACTTAATTTTTTTGGCCTTTCTGATAACAATTTTTTTTCGAAATTGTATTATACAGCATTGTTTAATTTTGCTGATTGAGGAGCTGCTCAAACCCAATCTGTTTTATCGTCAAGATAATCCGAAACTTTCTAAAGCTACTGATATTCTTTTTAATATATAGAAGATTTTATAATATAAATTGTGACGTAACAGTTAGAATATTTATATTTAAAATTTTTTCCTTAAGGGAAGCTCTCGGAGCCAAATTGTAAATTGCTCGAACAGCCCTTTTATGCAGAACGAAGATAGTGTTTAGTTCTGCAGAGCATCTCCATATAGCAGTATGACATAATACTATGAAAATAAGCGAAATAAAGAAGTCTAGCTGTCTCAATATCAGTGAATAATCTAATTTTCTTTACGGTATACGCCGCTAAGCTTAACCTACCAGACAATTGTTCAATATGGGGGCCCAATTATAATCTAACATCAATAGTGATACCTAGAAAAACAGTTGACTCTACAAGGTCTAAATCCACGCCATTTATTTGTACATTAGTTGCTACCTGTCTTACATTAGGCGTTGTGAATTTAATACATTTTGTTTTCTTCTTATTAAGGAGAAGATTATTAATGTTGAACCAATAAACAACCTTAGACAGTGCGTTCTTCACATCGTCATAATTAAGCAGCTGTCTCTTAATTTTGAATAATAGAGATGTATCATGCGAACAGCACAATGCCCTGATTATCCCCTACATAATAGGGCAAGTCATTTATATATATGAGAAATAGAAATGGACCGAGAATCGAACCCTGGGGCACGCCCATTGCCACATTAGAACTGGGAGATCGTTTTCAATTTAAATCGACCTTTTGAATTCTATCACACCGATAAGAAGTCGCGAGGTCGAGAGCCCTGTTCCTAATTCCATAATGGTGTAATTTCCTGAGAAGAGTTTCATGATACACAGAGTCAAAAGCCTTAGACAAGTCGCAATATACCTAAAGGATCCTCGCAAGCGAGTTCTCCTAGGCCTCAAAAATATTCCTCATTAATTCAACGCCTGCATCAGTAGTTGAGCAATTCTTAGTGAAGCCAAACTGGTTTTTGTGAAGTAGTTTATGACTACTAAATTGGCTTAACATCTGATTTAAGATAATTTTTTCAAATACTTTACTTAACGTGGGCAACACAAAAATAGGCCGAAAATTATTTGGATCTGATGTGCTACCCGATTTGAACAAAGGAATCACTCTACTAAGTTTCATAAGATCAGGAAATACACCACGAGCAACACAACCGTTGAACACAGATGCCAAGTAGGGGGCAATAATATGAATTACAGAACTAATAGTCTTTACAGACAGCCCCCATATGTCTGCCGTGTTTTTAATATTTAGATTATTAAAAGTATTTAAATTATCTTTCTAAAAATTCAAATGATGCGCCGCATTCAGAAATATTTTGTTTAAGAAGCGACTCAGCTGAAGTACAAGACGACGTTAGAGTTTTCGTTGTCAACAAAGGAATATTAGTAAAAAAAGTTTCAAACTCAGTCGCCACTTCCTGATCCGCCCTCACATTTTTATCACCAATTATCAAATTAAAGTCTCTATTTCTCACTGTTGTCCTACCGGTTTCACTATTAATAACGTTCCAAGTCAAGCACAGGAACAGGCTCTTTTAAACGTTTTTAGAATAATTTTTAATATATTCTATAAATTCTGGTTTATGGTTATAAGATTTTTCATCATGAAGTTCATATAACCTCAATCTACTTTTATAAATACCACAGGTTGCCTAGTACCCAAGTTGCCCTGCCAGTATAACTCACTGTTCCACCTTATCAGTGATGAATTTAATAACATTTTTAAACCCAAACATGTCATAGTTGGTGATCGTACAGGCTTTAAAGCTTTAAAGGTAGAAGGAACAGTGAGTTATATAAATCGTTTGGGTCATCCTGACAGGGCAACTTGGGTACTCTCTCAATTAAATTGCATTTAAAGCACTCTAAGTGGCCTACATTCATTGGAACAAAGCTAACCTTTTTCCTTTGAACCTTACTAGTCCTAGGGAACACAACCAACTGACCGCTATGATCAGATTCTAGTTTATTTATTACAGAAAAATACCTAGGTCTAACATTAGTGAAAATATTATCAATACATGTTGCACTTGTAGCAGTTACTCTAGTAGGTTCCAATAAAACATTGTACATATTATACGTATTCAAAAGGGTTATGAACTTCCTAATAAGAATCTTGTTTTCTAATAAATTGATATTAAAGTCTCCACAGATAGCTACTGTTTTATTTGAAGTGGAGGTTTTATATAAAATGTTCTCCAATAATGGCTCGAAATCATCATAAGGTGAAGAACGAGGTCTGCATACGCACACAGCAATGACTGCTCAGACTCAATACATGCAACTTCTATAACTTTTTCAACAGATAGGCTCACTATGTCCTTACGTTCTTTAAATTTAATATAATTATTTATAAGTATTAAAGAGCCACCATGTATCATATTAACTCTGCTGAAAGAGCTAGCAACCTGGTGACTGATCTGGTTACTTTTAAGCCAATGTTTTGTAATACAAATAATATCTATTTTGCAACCATTCATGAATAATTCAATTTCCAAATATTTACCCATCATACACTGGATATTTTGTTGGACCAGGTTAATTAAATTTTGTTTTTTGCTAAATATTTCATAAATATTAGAGCAAGAGGATGTCTCTATTGTATTAAAGTGTAATTTAAATATATTAGAAATGTCAAAATTTTCATTTTAAAAATACCTGAATTTAAATTACATATGTCAACATTACATTGCTCAATAGAAACAACTTTGGTTTTAGCCAAGTTCTTGGCTGATGTATAAAAAAAAAATATTAGCGAACTAGCTATCTGTCTTTTATAATAAAGATAAAAAAACTACCTACCCCGCGAGGGAGCTGGCGTGATGATATAGATAGATAGATAGATAAAAAAACTACAAAGATATAAATTATCTTTTTCCAAATGGTGTGTCTTATTAACATAACTGTTAATGTCAATGACATGCATTTTGTCACTATTATTATAGGTATTATTTGTGTTTCTAAATTGTGCAATGTCATATTCAGCTTATAAATAGCTTCATTTTTCACCTGTGGCAAGCTTTTGCTGTAAAGAAATGTAAGCATTACAATTTTTGCCACCTTAAAATTTAGTAACATGTAATTATAGTGTAATATTTGTTTCTCGTTAACATTCACCCTATTTCCAATAAATATAAATAATGTATGGCCGGGGCTAAATTCAAATTTCAACATTTTCTGCATTATCTCATGGTATGATAAACCTGGGCAGCAAAAATTAATAATAGAATGTCCCTTGTCTAACAAAAGAGTAGGTACCCATATCTTTACCAATTTCATCAAGTTTTAATTAAGGGGGTATCTAAATCTATGGCTGTCAGAAGGGAACTATTAGTAAAAGAGGGGCTACTTGATATAGTGGCATGTGAGTGCCCACTCTTCGAAGCACATATAGGCGATGAACGGTCCAGCGACAGCCGGTTACTGATGATTTTTAGCCTATCTTTGTCAAACTGATTAGATTTGTATTAGCTCATTCATCGCCAATACATACTCTATAATTAATTTTTCAGAACTTTCGTATTTTTTTCCCATAACTTTTAATTTATCTTGTAAGTTATTTTTTTCTAATTGAAAGTTATGCGTGTCATTTGCGTGCTTTGTGGTTTTTATTTCTTATTTTGATACATAAAAATCTAACTTATCTATAAGCTGCAATCTTACTCTATTCAATTTAACATTTTGGATAAAAAACCTGTCATTTTACAATTTTTTTATTTGAGTTTAATAGATCTAATAGTTCCATTTCGTTGTCATCTCTTTCCTTATTTAAATCCTCACACAACGCCTTTGCTGCCTTTAATTCACTCAAAGCCAAGTGAATTTTATTCTCCTCCTGGCGAGCGAAGGCCTTACGGGTCAGCATTATGACTAAAGATCAACGAAACAAAACTATGGGAACCGTAAGAAAACAAAAAAGGTATGCAGAAATAGAGTATAAATAAGGAACTAAGTCTATAATTAGAGGTTATGGTAATTATTAATATGAAAAACGCGACGTAACCTCAATAACTGGCAAGCTAATTTTTATGTATTTAAGTACCTTATGCGGAGATAACAACGATAACAACAGTGTTTTTTTCCAAAAACAAAACGCCGGTATAACGTGCGCTGTCACTAATATAGGCTTAACACACCTTTCACAAAACAATGTTAAATTCGCAAAATATACACAGTGTCTTATTTTTTATTTGAATATCACTAATACACTATAATATCTATTATTAACTAGGGTTACATATTCACTTAATCTAGTGTACAATTTTAATGGGCAAACACACCATGCAAGGTTACGGAACTGTTAAATTAATAAAAGATAACCAACTGAAGTGGTAAAAGTGACAGACAGGATAAACAAAAAACAAACAAAAATAAAAAGAAAGCAACAAATTGAGTGATTAAATTTTATTAGACATACTTAAACTGTAGTCTTGGTTCTTAAGACTTTTAGTCGATATGCCGAACACATCAATGTGCTTGTCGTATTTGTTATATAATTTACATAGCCTTGACACAGGAGAGTTACTACCTAAGACGGACTTTCGAAAAGGTGGGCATAAAACCCTAATGGGTTTTCTAGGCATTTTATATGGAACGTTGAATTTACATTTTGACAAAATTCAGGACAATTAATTTTGTGTGTTAAGATTTTATGTAAGAATAGCAATTCAGATGAATCTCTGCGCTTATCTAATGACACCATTTTAAATGTTGTTAAACGTTTTAAGTAACTCGGTTGCCTTATACGCCTGCGGTGTAAGTAGAAAACGCTTTTGTACTCGTTCTGCGGTGGCGGGGCGTGGCGCCACACGACCGCACAATACTCAAGTATGCTACGAACAAGGCTGTTGTAAAGAACGATCTTTGTTTTTGGGCAGCAAAAAGATTTAGTATTTCTAATTACAAAACCTAACTTTTTTGAAGCTTTTTTGACCACATTTTCAATGTTAGGAATGAAAGTGAGTTTATGATCAAAAACTACACCTAAAGCTCTAACAGTGCTTACTTCTTTTAGTGGTGTTCCATTCATGTTTTATTTGGTACTCCTTAAATTTCTTTTACGAGTGAAAGTAATGTACAAGCATTTCTCAATATTAAGTTGCATGTCATTTGATTCCCACCAATCCATTACGCTATTAATGTCATTTTGAAGTAAAACTTCATCCATCTGGAAATCTATGACTCTTGCTATTTTAAGATCATCTGCAAACATATAAGAAAAAATAAAAACATTTGGAAGGTCATTTATAAAATGTTGAACAGTACTGGTCCTATATGAGACCCCTGTGGACCGCCGGAAGTAATGTTAAATCTATTGGACTTGAATCCATCTATTACGATACAAAGTTGCGGTTAGTTAGGTACGAGCTAAGGCATTTTAGAAACATACCAGTAAAGCCATACGCTGAGAGCTTTTGTATTAACAGGTGGTGAGAGACCTTGTGGAAAGCCTTGCTAAGGTCCGTGTACACCACGTCAATTTGCTTATTTGCATTAACAGACTCAATAGTGTTCTCAATCAATGTTAATAAGTTACTGCATGTTGATCGTGCAGGCACAAAACCATGCTGACAGTTTGAAATGTATTTCTGGAAGTAATTTTGAATATAAGGACAAATTATAGCTTCCTAGACTTTACCTATAACAGAAAAAAATTGATAATAGCTTATAGTTTGTTACTTTAGTTATGGTAACCGATTTCGGAACCGGAACAACCTTAGCTAATTTCCATTGGTCGGAGAATATGCCAACACTGAGTGACTTATTTAATATTAAACTAAGAGGTGTTGCTAACTCATCAGCGCAATTTACTAATAAAATTGGAGGAATATAGTCAGACCCGGGTTCCTTATGAATATCTACAGGAATGACATTCCGAAGTGGTGGTAGAGTGTTACTTTTATGATTAATTAATATTATAATACGTACTCCGTACTAATATTATAAATTCGAGAGTAACTCTGTCTGTCTGTCCGTTGCCTTTTTACGCCTAAATCGCTAAACAGATTTTGTTCAAATTTAGAATTGAGATAAATTTTAGGTAGGAGAAGGACATATGCTACTTTTTATAAAAAAAAAACCATTACGGGCGAGGAAAGGGGATCAAAGTTTGTATGGGGATTTCACCATTATTCAAGTTAGGCATATGAAAATACAAACATAGACTTTTAGTAAGAAATAAAGAGAAACATGTTTCAGCGTTTTTAAAAAATCATCCCACTTAGAGATAAAACACTACTTTACTTATGTCAAATTACAAATAACTGAGTGCGCAGCCGCGAGTGATGGCTAGTGATGTATATAAATAAAAAACATATTTAGGTTCTGATTTTAGTCAGACTTCAAGCATATTTGCTTAAAAGCTTAGATTTACACAAGGAATTATTCTTATTTCGTGGATGCGCTTACAAACAGGAAACACACATACACAATCACCTTGGTTAGTTGGGAGTGCAGTCTATGGCAGAACTTACCATTATGATAAACAGTCTGCGAATACGTCTGGGATAATCTACTACACGGATCTTGTAGGAATTCGGGATAATTTCCGTGCGTTCAAGCATTTTTGCCATACCTATTACTGGAATCAAACATGAGGCTCACAAATAGGCCCTGTTAATATTTTTTCGTATCCGTGGTGCTTTACATCTGGTAACCTAGTTGTAGTCTCCTTCCCTTTGGCTGATCTTGTTTCCCTTTGGCTCATTTTGTTTTTGCCTCCCGCTTTGCAAAGGAGGGAAGTGGAATTTTTATATTTCCTACTCCTCTTGTTTTTCTTTCTATTTAAATTTGTTGCAAAAAAATTTGACAATCACTCAGACCAAAACAAACTGAACCAAGCCAATCTTAATATTCGAGTGAATATAGCACTTGCATCATGTCTTAACAATGAGTTTACAAGCAAATTAAATTCGGAATCATACAATTAGAATTATCTAACAATTATTACTGCATATGTAAACCAATATTAAGCTCAAAATATCATTTTCCCTTATTACCTCATTTAAAAACATACGAGAGCAAAGGAAATTAAACAGGCAATTGCACCAATGAGACGATTAAAATAAAATGAATTTCGTGACTTGCGATCTAATTCCAAGTAGACCCTTTGAACGGTTCGATTAAAGTGATTTTTGGTTTAACGGAAAGAAATTCCGGGCCCCATATTAAAACTTTTCTCTTTCTTAGAACACGCTAATAAAAGTCGAAATAAAGAAACACGTAGAATAATGCATAAAATAAATTACCCGAAGCTAATTTTGGTGTAGGCTACCCAATTGAATAAGACTTAGCATGTCTTTGTCTAGACTAACTACTGTTTCGGGTGGTATATTTCCCTTACTAGTCGCAGCAAAGGTGCGGTTTAGATAACTTTGTTTCTCACAAAAACATACAAAGTTCACTTAAATGAGATATAAAGGGGTATAAATCACTTCTAGCAAGCAATTTTCTTCGAAACCACTGTCGCCGCTTTGCCAGTTACTTGCGCAGTTTAAAAAATAGACATTCATATTCACATACACTCACATTAAATAATATTAAATTTAAGTTAAGAAACTGTCCCACCGTTGGGCACGGGCCTCCTCACAAACTGAAAGGGTTTAGGCCATAGTCCACAACACTGGCCCAGTGCGGGTTAAACTTCACACACTTTCGAGAAACTCTTAGGCACTCTTAACTCTGTTTTCCTGCACCGTTGAATCAGGTGATAGTTAATTACGCACACGCTTTCGAAAAGACAGAGGTGCCTGCCTGGGCTTGAACCCGAGACCTCTGACTTTACAGTCCAATGGTCTGACCAATAGTCTATCACTGCTCTATTATTGTTAATAAACATATTATTCAATGAATTGCATTCATCATTTCGGCCTATACTTGTCCACTGCTGAACATAAGCCTCCGCAATTAAGAGGATGTTGCCATACTCGCCACGCTTCACAGGCGAGTTAGCAAGCGTAGTTTTTGACCATAGGAGAGTCCAGGGAACTCTGCAGCCCATTCCCTAGTTTGCACTTAGTTGCCTTGTACGACACTCGATGGAATGAGATGGGTTGGTTTAGTTCTAAACCACGCAGAGAATTGATAACCACCATGAATTTATTATCTTATAGATATAGTTACAAGTTCTGGAGTACTTTTATACCAGTTTTAGCCACTGTATCAGATACTTTGTTCCAAGCAGTACTGAAGCATTTTGTAATAATTTTCTCACATGTGTGGCGACAAGTTTACGCGGTTATATGACTACTATTCCCTTATTCTTACCATTTCTATCATAATATACATATAGATACAACTCACTTAACAACGTACAATAACTTACGGGTAAAGAACCATACTGTTTGTGGGAGCGCAACTATATAACAACTTACCAATGGGATTAAAAGAGTGCAGCAGGGTAAATGTGTTCAAAACTAAACCTAAGAAATATCAATACAATAAATATCAATAAAACAGTGCGACATACTCGGATTTGTGAATAAATACAAAATTTGTGTAGTGTCTGAGACTCGAAAGCGGCGACCTCAAAGAGATATATCTCATTTAAGTGAGCTTTGTATGTTTTTGTGAGAAACAAAAGTTCTCTAAACCTATATACCTTTGCTGCGACTAGTAAGAGAAATATACCACCCGAAACAATAGTTAGTCTAGACAAAGACATTCTAAGTCATATTCAATTGGGTAGCCTACACCAAAATTAGCTTCAGGTAATTTATTTTATGCATTTTTCTACGTGTTTCTTTATTTCGTCTTTTATTAGCGTGTTCTAAGAAAGAGAAACGTTTTAATATGGGAGTCTGGGTTATATGGCAGGTAACAAGAATCACATTTAATTAAAATTAACCGGATTGCTTATTTCGGTACAGAAAAAGACGCACATTACATTTGCTAGAATTGGTACAAATCTAAAATTTTTCGGGTGTGTAGAATTTTCACGTTGTGTTTTCTATTCCCTTCTCTTCCTTTCTCGTATTTCTATTCAAGTTGGTCTAGTGACAAATCATACGCTTACCTATCACGAGGTCCTGGGTTCGAGTGCTTTGTAGACAAAATCTGACCACTGTTTTTGGAGTTCTGGTGTGGTTATGCTCACAATAATGTCTGTGCTAGCGGTGGCTGTCTGGCGCGGGTCACTCTCTTCCCTCTAATATGGTCGAGGGAAGTGATTGCTGTTCCAGTAGTCATACTCGTGAACGCTGCTTGTGGGATCTGGTCTATCTGGCATTCTTAAGACACTGTTTATAAATAACATCATTAGTCTTATTATGATTAAAAAAAGAGAGAGAATTAAATAAAAAAAGCCAAGCCCGCCGAGTTTCTTCGACGGATCTTCTCAGTAGAGGCCGCGTTTCATTCCGGTGGTGATTAGTAGTTAATTAGATTTAAAAAAATATATAAATTGAGTATTTGTGCAGGGTTTATAGAAAATAAATTATTTGAGTTTGAATCCTAGGTGGAACAAAATGTATCAGTCCGAAGTCTGGAATTGTGTCCGGTATACGGCAATAGGCTCGCCCCCTATTTCATTACACCTAACATCGTCGGCAAAAAGTGGGTGTATACAGTTCACCTTTGCCACCTGCGCTTGGAGAATGTAGACGCAACGGTGTGTATTTTAGTCTACCTATCTATCTATAACATCACGCCAGATCCCTTGCGTGGTAGGCGGAGAGTGCAGAGTTCCAACAGGTTCTTTTTTTACATACCTCTCTGGCTTACATACCACTCTCATAGTTCGTCTCATACACGCTCGCCGGTTCTATTTTAGTTTTTATGTTTTTCTATTTCACTCCATTAGGAGTGAAAAAGAAAACAAAAAAACTATTGATGTTGTTGATAATAAGAACAAATTTTACATTACATTTTAGTGTGTACAAGTAACAGAATCTAAAACTAAATACGGTATTATCTTAGTACATTACCTTATGAAAATAATGGCTTTGAGCTACAAGTTCATCATCATCATCATCATCTCAGCCTATACTTGTCCACTGCTGAACATAGGCCTCCCCAATCGCTTTCCAGCGTAACCGGTCCGATGCCACCTGCATCCAACGACAATCCAACTCGGCTCGGCAGCGTTCGGGAAACTGCGCAACATCTTCTCATCCAAAATACCTCAGTGCCTAAAGACTAAAGTTTTTAGTCAATGTGTGTTACCAGTGATGATATATGGATCAGAGACGTGGTCTCTTACAATAGGTCTCATAAAAAAGCTCAGAGTTGCTCAGCGAGCTATGGAGAGAGCTATGCTCGGCGTTTCTCTACGTGATCGAATCAGGAATGAAGAGATTCGTAGAAGAACCAGGGTCACCGACATAGCCGTTAAGATTAGCAAGCTGAAGTGGCAATGGGCGGGCCACATAGCGCGAAGATCGGACGGGCGTTGGGGCAGAAAGATTCTAGAGTGGAGACCACGTATTGGCAAGCGCAGCGTGGGACGACCACCTGCCAGATGGACCGACGATCTTGTGAAAATCGCAGGAAGCTACAAGTTACTAAGATTAAATCCAATACTACAAATAGTTAAGATCTGCAAGCGTGGCGCAGTGACGTAGCAACTCTGGAAGACTCAAAACTAGCTATGGCGTCCGTAGCGACTTCGTGTGTGGCACGGTTCGCAAGCTCTTGATGTTTGTCAGACGTCCACTCAGTGCTGTCTTGTGGAAATAAACTACTCTAAGTTACTTAAATGATGGACAACTTGGTCCAGTGCTTAAGAGGTTAAGCCGCCTACTGTAGCTACTAGTCGTGGGCTTGATCCCCGCGCGGGCAAAATCTTTGTGTGACTCAAAAATATTTCTTTTGGTCTGAACGTTTGTGTATGTGAAATTCATTTTAGTTCACCCACAACACGGGAATAATTCTAACAAGTCAAGTTGAGAGAGATTAGGTCATACTACACCACGCAGACTCAGTGCAGATTAGTGGAGGCAGGTTTGTGGCCACCTGTTGTTGGAACTTATCAAGCCGCCTTTGAGGCTTCCAACTCGGCTTATCAAAAAACCACATTAAGTGGTAGCCGGAACTAATGACTTAACGTACCTTCCGGAGCACAGAGACGCTTGAATATGAAAATGACACAAACGGTCACCCATCTCAGGCGGATCGAGTAGAACGCTGCTTAACCTTAATAATCAGTAAGAACACCGCGGTCGCACGTGTGATAATTTACTACACCATTAATAATTCATGCAAATAACATCCAGCAAGTTTAAGAGGACACCAAACAGCAGTTTGTGGTAACATAATTAAATTAATTGAGGCCGAAACAATGAATACCTACAGCGTTCCTCGATTTAATTATCTTAAATTGAAACTCATTAACATCGATTGCTGATGCTTCAAACCATTTAGTCTGGGTCTACTGTGAGCAATAGATAACACGCTAACGTGATCTGTATTTTAAATAGGATAGGCACTATTATGATCAATCGCAAGGAATCTGGCGTGATGATATAGGGAGCGAGAGAAAGCGAGAGAGAGAGAGAGAGCACAATTATGCTATTAGTACTAAGATTGCAATTTGACTTTAACTAAAACATGTTGTGCTGGAGATAAATCAAATATTCTAAACACCGTCATGTGTATATTCCCCAAGCGGGGATGCCAGATGTATACTAAGTGCATTTATACATAGATCAGATATAACCGTTTCTCCACAATACAAGGAATACTTTATTCTTCTTTTTTACATGACGTTTACGTTTTTTTATAAACAAATACGGCGTAGCAGGAAATCAATGAATGAACAAAATGAACGTATTTTGTTTATCCTCTAATTTTCCACGCCATTATTAGTTTATTAAATTGGCCAAGTAAGAAATAACAGATTTTAGAAATAGCAGTGCAGTCTGTTCTCGTTCCATAAACAACACCTCTATTCATTGAATAAATAACTTTTTTTAAAGTTTTTTTTTAAACATATTTATTTAACAATTTTAAGTGATGAGTGAAATAATTGTTAATATTTATATACCTATATTATATTATTCTGCTTAGTTTTACAGTAAGGTACTTACAGAATTGATATAATAATCACAATAACGGAATCTACACATTCGTGCTGTTTTCCATCCAAATTCAATACCGATTTCATTAAAATGGGACCACCTCGGAGCTATACTGAACCCAATGCAAAAAGAATAAACAAAATCGATCCAAAGTTGACGAAAACATCGGGGAACATACATAGAAAAAAGGAAGCATACGTACAGATGAACATAGAACCTCCACTTTTTTAAAGTCGGCTGAAAAGGAAAAATGCTTACTAGTTTTTGCCTATGGTCACTCAAAAGACGTTTTAATTGTTACAGGGCTTTTCTCAGAATTTTATGCGCGTGTTGCCCGAGAAAGTTGCGTCGGAAATACCAACCACAACTCCGATTCAAACAATCCCAAGTGAGTATTCTTACCGCCGTCATTACCCAAGTTACATTAATAGAAATTGAGTTCTTTCAACTGAAAGTTTAGAACAAAAAAGTTTCATTTTGGGTTGCGAATTGAACTGCTTTTTACTTAGATTGTCATGAATTTCTTTATTTTCAGTTGCGTACGACTTGACGTTATTACTCATCGAGCGAACTGATGGGCATACCGCAGATCAGGCAAAACTCCTGCGAACAAACTTACATATAGCAATTCAGCTATTTTTGTACGTCACTTCGATTTCTCCTCCGTGTTTCCAAGTGCTTTGTCGAAAAATATATGTATTTGTATTTTCCGAAAATTATCGGAATTATAGAGTACTTCATGCAAATTAAAAGCCATTCAGAGCCGTTACCGGAGGTATAATAAAATCTCAGGCGGTAATATTAAATAGACTCAAGCTCCGTTAGTCCTCAGCTCATAAGAGATGACTTTGTTCAGAGGTACGTGCGGACTTCATCACCTCACATATTGCAGTGTCTTGGTGTACCCTACCCTAATAACTGATCACTCTGTTACAACGATTAATTGTCTGCACTTGGTGTCACTGACACCCGAGGAATATAATAATTCGTCTTTCTTACTACCTCCACTGTAATGCTTCCCATAAATCTGCCCATCACACCACATCATTCTGCGGCCTCACTTCATCAATGTTCTATGCATGTTACTTTGTCATTCATTGATCGGATACTTTGATATAATTTTATAAAGCCTTGCATAGAATTTTAGGATTCTAACTATATAATTTACTGGTTTAAGGGTTTAAATGTCTTATTTAATATATTACAGTCGCGCTATGCTTCCAAATCAGATTTATCCAGTCTAGAATGTAACTTCCATAAACCTGTTTATGACTTTACCAATAAAACATCTTTTGACAACGAAACATTCTAACTTCACAACTTTCTGTTCAAGATGCTTACATGTTTTTAATTGCATGACTTCGACCGTCAACTTTTAGAGCTCTATAAAATATTTTATTATTCTCACATTTCCTATTACAATATTTCTGCAGACTTTTTGAATAATTAATCGTTATTACAGTATCCGGTATCAACGATGATGTACTCGTCTGTATCTCAGCACGAGATGTGTCGTTTGTGACATCAAGCCCGTGCGGGGACCTTCCGCCCTCCAAGAGCTGGAAGGTGTTCCTGATGCCGTGACCGTCGCTCGCTGCGGTCCAACCGCAGGAGCGGCGACCGTCACGGATGGCCAGACACCTACCGCATGAGGGCTTTAGACCATATGTCCTTCGACGAGCCAATCCCATGCGTAGACAGACATTTGTGCCAGGAAAGTGTACCCTACTGCCAGGATTCTGAGTCTGTAAGTGAAGTGAGCTTAGACAGTGACAGCAGAAACCCATCGATCAAGAGGAACGTCAGCAAAAAGAATGGACCTTATCAAACCAAAGCTGAAGTGATCTCACACTAGTTTGTAATGTAGATATAAGTGTAGAATTATATGTTAGTAAATATGTTCGTCCAGTTAGATTTTTTCGGGCTTCAATATATTATTTTCAGTGTATTCCATGCTTAGAATTTCCAGAGTAACTGTGAATGCCCGAGGACTTATTATGTCTATTTTTTACATATTTTAATATAATTTTGGCAAGTATAACCTGAACATTGTCGTGTATGCACATATACACTACAAATGCTACATCTTAACAGACAGATAATGCCATAAGATCTATAAAGCAGACACTTTCTGTCTAGCCTTGCAATATAAGGTATTTTTTTCTATGATCTCAAAAATGCTAGTCAAATACATACCTCGCAAGTCCGAGACAACCTAAATGGAATACCTTTATCCTAGTCATGACTTCCCGCGTGAATAAAAATTCAATCAGGAGCTGTGATTTACTGATTAGCTGTGTATATAATCTATCATGTAAATATTGTATGTACTTCCACATTCGATGCTTAATTTGATTTTTGTTAAAATTATAATGAGGGAATTAATGCGCTTCATGGCTTTGTAAACATTTTTGTCTATCAGTACATTGCAAATACTCGTAGCAATATATTTGTCGACAAAGTTAAACAAATGTGTCTTTAGAAAATAAATATAAATCCAATATTCAGCAATATTACTTTTAACCTGTTTTTAAGTTAAATTAAACATGGCCGAGCAAAGGTTTTACTGTGGTTATGGTAAATGCTTGTGAGAAATGACTTGATAAAACTGTCATAATATATCATCACGCCAGATTCCTTGCGGGGTAGCCAGAGAGTACAGAGTTCCAACAGGTTCTTTCCATACATACTCGTATCTAGAGAGGTGAATATGAGAGTTGAGGAGGTTTCCTCCGCTCTCATAGTTCGTCTCATACACGCTCGCCGGTTACGGAGAGTCTTGACTATGCTCCGTTGGTTCAGACATATAGAAAGAATGTCAGAAGAAAGAATGACAAAACAAATATACAATGCGAAAGTGGAATGATGTAGGTACCGGAGAAGACCTAGACTATGTTACCATGACCAAATAGACCGTGTCTTATCTGTAATAATAAATAATAATATTTTTATGGTTTATGGTAAATCTATAACCAAAAAAATCCATAAAATTAAAATAATGTAGACTAAAAAATTAAAAAAAAACTTATTAAATTTTCTTATCAGGTTTATAGAAACATAACATTTCGCTAAAATAGTGGACACACACATGAACACTAAATTCAAGACCACACTATATTACAGTAGGATTTGCAAACAGGTGTTTTTTTTTTTTTTTTTTTAAACGTAGCCCCACACTAGGATTTATTCCTGTGTCGTGGGTGCGTTTACAAACATGAAAATTCACAAACAAATAAATACCCAGACCGGAACAAATAATTGTGTATCACACAAAGATTTGTCCCGTGCGGGAATCGAACCCGCGACTATTCGACACAGTGGGAGGAGCAGCTCAAGCTCTTAACCACTGCGCTAAATCGTCCGTCAAATCGTCGTTTACAAATGTCTGTTTAATTTATCTGATTTAACTCTGTGCGACTATTGATATCATAATTGTTGACTAACTTATATAATATGTAAATAAATTAAGAATGTATGTTATAATAATAGAGTAAACAGTGTTTGAGTACAATCTCGTAACAAGCAATTTTCAGAATATTAGTTTCAAGTTTTAACCACGGACTTAATAAAGACTCACTTAAAAATGTACTTAATGATTTAAGAAACTACTTCAAGTGCTGTAAACTGGTCATTGTATAATTGTGACTCATTTAATTATGATTAAAGATTGCCAGATACGCCTGGATTATTTATCAGTGAAACAAAAACAACGAATTTAACTCCTGTTTTCGTAAAATATATTGAATCATAAGGTGTTTTTTGTGAAATTGGCACCAATTTACATGCATGCTATCAATATTTGCTATATACGAGATATTTTGTGGAGCTAATTCTATGAAAAGCCTTGTTAATTGTGAAAATAGACTTAAGATTTTACCGTTAATTAGGAACACATCAAATTAATCATGAACCTTACTACCTAGTGAATTACTTA
Source organism: Phalera bucephala (assembly GCA_905147815.2). Taxonomy (NCBI): domain Eukaryota; kingdom Metazoa; phylum Arthropoda; class Insecta; order Lepidoptera; family Notodontidae; genus Phalera; species Phalera bucephala. The sequence continues at coordinate 14,472,254 of LR990627.1, forward strand.
AAATTTCAATGTGTTCCAAGGTATCATGTCTTTTTAAATAAACCTGTAATTATTGTAAATATATAAATATATTTTAGCATTAAGTGGTTACAGTTACTCCTAAAATAGACATCCCAAAGTAACATGTGGTATATTAACATTATTCTACTTATTTCTCGATGTTAAATCATAAAGAAGCTGTATATAATCTCGAATACAATGTAATAAAATAATACCTACCTAATAAAATTATGCAAAATACCTAATATCTAGTCAAAATAACGTAATCTGCGCATTTTTTTTTATTTCTCTAATTTAATCTTTAGATATATTTTTGAACAGTTAATACCAATTTCAAATTTTCATCGTTACAAACGTAACTAATGATTAAATATTTCTATTCAAAACTCCTTCTTACAAATAGAAAATAGCAATATTCTATAGTCCCTCACCCAATGCATTACTTTCAACTCTTGAGTATTTTAACAATAAAACTTAATTGATATTTTTTGCCGAAAACAGACCATTGAACATAATTTTAGCAATATAAATTAAACGAAACTAAAATTAAACAAAATTGTTTCCTATTTCTAGGAAATTATAATGTTCCTTAACTTTTCCTATTATCTGAAGTCGACGTCTTTTTTTAATTTCGGAATGAACTAAAAGGACTTCAAATTGCCTTAACGAACCCGCCTATCAGAAGGTAACCATTCTCAGAATTTAGCAGTATTCCAATCAGTTATCAGTTATTTCCTTGATTAAAGGACCCAACTTACTAGAGTTTTAGATGCTTTAGAAATCAACTTTCAAAACAGTGGATTGGCTTATATGGAGCATAGGAAAAAAATAAAACTCTTGTAGTGAACATTATATTTAAAGAAAGTAACTGAAATTGTATCTTCCTAAACAATATCCTAATGACGTATTTATGCTACAGTATCCGTTTTGTATAGGCTAATTTATAATTGTTAAAATTTACTATGTTTAATGTCATCTTGACATATATTCGATGTGTGTTATCCTACTTATTACGTTGGCGTCTCTTTATATTTTTTAAAATGTTATTTCAATTAGGATACTTGTTGCCTTACCACCGATCCGTTACTCATCCGTTAATCCGTTACTCAAAATGATGAAAGATTACGCCTCATTAAAATTAGTCCTCGTAACAGGTGAGCCTGTGACATGACTATCTGCAAAAATCCCAGCACCTATCAATACTGAGATTCAAGTATAATACCTGTTAAAATTATAAGTATGCAATTGTTATGTTCGGTGACAGACACCTTATTTATATTAGTACTTGTTGCTCAAAGGCTACTTACTCATAGGTTGGTACGACTGCGATGCGATACAGTCGATACCTATTCCAAGTCACTATTAAGCACATGGGACTTAAACATTACTCGGTGCTACACGCCTTATCCTCAACATATTACTTGGCATATTAATATAATTTTAAAGTCTTAAAGTTTCCTTTAAATTACAACCAATAAAAAAAATAAAACAAACCAAGCATAGGCAGACGGAAATATTAAAACAGATTTTCTTTGATATTTGCGCCTATCAATATTAACTCAACTTAACGCTAAGTGGACTTTTTAGTCGTTAACGCTAATAGAAAACAAAAAAATCTACAGGAGTGACATTTTACAATAAAAAGTACGCGAGTCCCATGGTTCACACACCGTCACGCCTATATTCCCCAAGCGGGGGTAGCAGAGGTGTACTGAGTACACCCACGTGTCGCTGACGATGTTCGGTCCCATGTAATAGGGGGCGAGTCTATTGCCATATACTTTGCACTTTTCGGACTCCGGACTTGTACTGGGAAGTTTTCGTTAGAAAAACTACACTCGTCCGACCTAGGATTTGAACCCAGGACCTCGTGATCACAAAGCGATGCGCTTTGCCGCTAGACCAACGAGGCAGTTAAGTCCCATGGTTTATTGGTAAAATAAGCAGATCATGCGTTGTTATGGCACATAGATTACGTTCTGGTCACTTTCCAAACAAGTCAAATCGCCTGATTGCGAAGTATGTGGTAAAATTGAAGATGTGTAACACTTACTGAAGGAATCTGAAAAGAACCGATTACGACGTAGGAGCCTGTATCCGATGTAGGAAAATATCTTTATGATATGGTAAGATACGCACCATTACCTCTTTCTCCATCCAACAATAACTTCAGTTGATTATGTAAAAGTGTTATATTAGATTAGGGTATTATGGGGCTGACATACCTTGTAGGGTAAAAGCCTCTAAATAAATAAGGTTAAAAAAATGAAAAGTAACGTGGCCAGAACAATGCGATAGCGATTCCAGCAAAAGAGAATTAAGTTATTATATACTACGTACTAGAAAAGCTATTTCAAGCAACAAAATATCGGGCAAGAGGATGTTTATATTTTCATAAATAACGATATTTTATGTTTCTCAAGCTGTTTAAATAGTATTTCAGTGCACGTGGAGCTTGTGATGCAGATACCGCACACAGGATCAGACTCCGACCTCGCCGGCGAGGTCGACGAATCCCTTGCCCGCCGGCAGTGTTGGGCAAAAATCAATTGATTAAACAATTGACAATTAACAATTGATCAATTGTAATTGCAGTGTTATGCAATTAACGATTGATTAATTGTAATTGCAATTTTTTGCAATTAACAATTAATCAATTGTAATTGCAAAACATTGCAATTACAATTGATCAATTGGTAATCGTTTTATGCATATTTACGATTAAACAATTAACAATTAATCATCAAAAAACCGTCGGCGCAATGTAGGAGTGTACAATGTACACTTCTGTCTGGTGTTGTAAGGCTTGAATCCGGAGTACGATGCTTGCGTGAAAGCTTGCCTTCTAAAAAGACTCAAGACAAAACGCGACATAATCATCTATGAGATTTTAGGGGATAGTGATAACTAAAATGGCGTTAATTTTTGGATCGAAGATGGCAGTCACGACTTTGTATGAATAATCAATATAGGCATCGTTTTTGGGGTTTAAGAGTATGCTGATTACGAATATGGGTTGATTACGAACAAATTAAACACTATATTCGTTATCAGCATCCCCTAAAACCCCAAAAATGATATCCATATTAATTTAACACTCAATCTACTTGTACTTGTCAGTATCAGTAAACTCGAGAGGTTTTGTCCAGTTTACATGTTTCTATGGCCACCTTCCAACTTCATCATCAGACCAACCCCATGGTACCATATAATTGTATTGTTACCGAACTTACATACGTATGCCAATTTCAGCTGATTCGGATACCGTAAGTGCTTGAAAAAAGGATCAGAAGAGTTGAACCGGAAAGACAGACAGACATACGAACAGTGAACGTTAAATAAAAGCTTGTATAAATTAAGTATTTTTATTTTGTCCCTATAAGAATTGAATATTTTACAAGTTCCAGTTCCATATAAAATTCGAAATTCGTTCAATACACTGCACCTCATTGCCAACCGCCCGTGCTATCAAATTTTTTTATTACTTTTAGCGCTTCCAAAAAAAAAAAAAACACCGTCACGCCTATATTCCCCAGAGGGGGTGGCAGAGATGTACTGAGTACACCCACGTTTCGCCGACAATGTTAGGTCCCATGTAATAGGAGGCGAGCCTATTGCCATATATCGGGCACAATTCCAGACTCCGGACTCATACTGGGAATTTTTCGTTAGAAAAACTACATTTGTCCGACCTAGGATTTGAACCCAGGACCTCGTGATCACAAAGCCATGCGCTTTGCCACCAGACCAACGAGGCAGAGTAGAACTTTTCAATCACTATTATCATGTTGACAGTCTATGATAACTTAAATAGATTGAAGAAAGAATTTAAAAGTGCTTATAGTACTTACTATTTTCTTTAAGTTAGAGAAGTTGTATATGTAACAATGTTTTTTTCTTAAACCTAGCTTACCATATATTCGGATTCTAACACCGGACATCATCCACTTTGCTTTTAATGCGATCAATTATTTCCTTTTTAATGACTTATGTAAAATGAATCTAAAAAAATCAAATTTTACGTACTTTACAGTTCTCATAAAGTATGAAGTATACGTACCCTGAATAACGTACAATACGTACTTTATAATAAACTATGGGTGGCAACCCTAGTTACTCGTCGCCTTTCGGCACCGACACGAGCCGACCAAGTGCACGTGCGTAGGTAGGTAAAGTCGGTCGGTAGTGCCACAGTATCTATCTCTCCAGTAACTCATCTAAGCCGTTTTAGTGGCATAATTACCTATACTCCCGTCAGAACGTTGTTAAGTTTGACACCTTTTTTTAATTTTTTTTCTGTCATTTTTTAAAACTAATGTACTGCAGTGGTTATAAGCCTGTATTTTTTCCATATGAGTGCAGCGTAATACAATTTAACACAGGCATTGTGTAATAACAGCTGATTTTTATGCTCAAGAATATATTATTTACCTTTATTGCAAATTGTTTCTAGAAACACGTTTTCTCCTTTTACGAATAAGTATTCTCATTATATATATAAGTATTCTCGAATCTCATTCTTATTGAGAGTAATTATGATAGATTATTCGGAAATTGTATATAAGTATATATGTTAAAAACCACATGACTTACTAAATATCAATTGGGCGATTCGAGTGGCCATTATTTTAATTCTAATAATAGAGACATATTGAGAAACCATACAAGCCCTCATGTATCGATTTTGATAGCAATAAGCAAATAGCGATGTAGTAACTAATAAGTTTAAAGTGGTCATTTTATTCTAAATATTAAGGCCTAATAGCACAAAAAGACAAAATATTTAAATTTGTATTAATTTTCTATCTATCTATGTTGTCACGCCAGATCCCTTGTAGGTTAGGCAGAGAGTAAAGAGTTCGAACAGGGTATTTCTTCACAGAACGTTCTAATGTTAGTTGTTAAAAAATCGTCTGTCTCGGACGTACATGCCACCGCGGCTTATTACATGCGGTAAACTATCGAGAAGGCGTGTAGAGCGCACGTCTGTGTGCGTGAGTTTGATTCGGACCGTAGTAAGTACTAAGATGTTTTACTGTATTATAGTACACTGCGGTAGGGCACACCACCTACCCCGCGCACTGAGACGCCGCGTGTCTCTGTTCGATCGTTTAGGACGAAAATATTGTCATAACTTTTTTTCGGAGCGCAAAGTATCGCCTACATTTCGACACGATCTCACTTCAGAGTACTTTTGTGTGTGTACTTATAGTAGTAGGTATTTAAACTTACGAATTTTCACAAACATAGAGAGTGAGTGTGACGTGCGACTGTGCGCACACAGGAATATTGTAGGGACTTGAATTCATTTCTATTAAGTATATTCGCATATTTCAACGAATATTTCCACACTTTTTGGATATTATAGTCATTATGGATGAAAAGGAATATAGTTATATGCCAGATAACACGTCGGATAAGGACATCAATTAACAGTTAGATCGAGATGGGCAGTCTTCAGGGCCGAGCTCAATCACGTCAATATCTTCACTCCCGCGTCTTGCACTTGCACATATAATCACAGCTCTGTGTACTAAAAGTTGAAGAGGTCCAGAAAAATATGCACAAGATATGATAAACTATAAACCCCAAAAATGACAGCCATATCGAATTAACTCCAAAAATCGCGTCCGCCATCTTAGTTCCAAAACTTAACGCCATATTCGTTATCAGCATCCCCATAAACCCCAAAAGAGACACCCATATTGATTTTATATCAAGAGTCACGTCCGCCGTCTTGGATTTTTAAATAACGTTATATTTGTACTCAGCATCCCTTAAAACCCTAATAGTGACACCCATATTGATTTTATTTCAAAAGTCGCGTCCGCCATCCTGAATCCAGAACTAATGCCATATTCCTAATCAACATCCCCTAAAACCCCGAAATCGATACCCATATCGATTTTCTTAAAAGTCGCGTCCGCCATCTTGGAGCCAGAAACTGACGTAATATTCGTAATCAGCATCCCCTAAAACCCCCAAATTTAAAATAAACATAAAATTTAAATAATAAACATGAAATTAAATTTTGACATAAAAAGTCGCGTCCACCATCTTGCATTTTAAAATTAACTTTATATTTGTTAACAGTATCCCCTAAAACCCCAAAGTCCATACCCTTATTGATTTTCATAAAAAGTCGCAGCTGCCATCTTGGATTTTAAAATTAACATTATTTTCGTTATCAACATCCCTCAAAACCATAAAAGTGACACGCATATTGATTTTGTTACAAAAGTCACGTCCGCCATCTTAGATCCAGAAATTAACGTCATATTCGTAATCAGCATGCCCTAATATCCCAAATGTGACACCCATATTGATTTAACTTCAAAAGTCGCGTCCGCCATCTTGGATGTGTTTAAAAAACATATGTGTTTAATTGTTAATTGTTTAATCGTAAACATGCAAAAAACGATTAACAATTGATCAATGGTAATTGCAACGTTATACAATTACCATTGATCAATTCTTAATTGTAAAAACCTACAATTAACAATTAATTTTTCAATCGTCAATTGCAATTGATTTTTTCTGCGATTGAAATTTCAATTGTTTGATCCTACAATTGAACAATTAAACAATTAGTGCCCAGCACTGCCCGCCGGCCGGTACAGAGCACCACGGCGAGACACCTAGTATACGCCTCTCCCCATAGCGACTGCCCAAGGCAAGGCCGTTCCTACTTGATGTGCCCTTGAGCTAGTTGCCCCCTTGCCCTTCTGGTTCGAGCGTAGTGGTTGCACGCTCGCTCTCTTCAAAGCAAAAGCTGAGCGGGGCCACAGATGGCGCGATCCAACTAGCAACTCATTTTGCAGAACAAATATGAACCATTGACACGAAAAGAAGAAGTTTACATGAAGGCATATTTTATTTTGAGATAATATAAGCACTAGAAAGCATCATGTTACAGCAAGCACCTAACATAAAGTTAGCTACAGTGTATGCTCTATAATGCATGCAACTTTAAATTTAGTTGAGGTGTTTTCTGTAGTACATACTCATAACTCAATTCAAGACAATGGACACAAAACGCTGGCCTCATTGTTAGGCCTGCTGCGTACTTGCATCGATAAATTACAAAATGTACGCGGTATCGGAAAATGTTTTTGTATCTACCTGTATGTATATTTATATATTGGCATGTATTATATATTTATAAACAAAAATCCTATGTTATATAAAAATAATTACGTAAAATAAATGTAAGTAATGAATGTGCGCCACCTACTTCTTTCAGTTTTGGTTGTCTGGTAAAGATCGCTGTTAGCAATAAGACCGCCAATTGTCTCTCTTTTTTTCAATGTTAATTTATTGGTGCACAATAAAGAGTATTCTATCCGTCTATCAATTTACCTATCGACATTGGTAAGATATCGATAGGGTAAGCATCGCATGGCTATGGTACCGACCGTATCGCAACTTCCTCATGGAAATGGTCTTACTCCACCATCTTGTATTATTTTTCGACTTCATTTATCAAAACCAGTGTGCCTGTCTAACACTACGTAGTAAATAGTCGAACCTTAATACTAAACTGTACATACTATACTACGCATAAAATATGTTGTAACACATAAATATAAATGTATACTTATCGCTATATAGCTGGATAATGATATTACGTATTGTGAATAAAGTAAATTATTATGTAACGTTAATTTAAAATGGGTTGTCGTACGTATAAATTTATAAAAAGTATTTTTTCTATAATGTTTGTTTTATTGTGAAAGACTTATGATGTGATTTTTGCAATAATATCACGAAAATTTAATGGATATTTTGGATTTGAGAATCTTCTGTAAACTGACACCTAAATATAGCAATATACCAAATATCCCTAATTATTAAGATGAATTACCAGCATGGTAAGTCAAGAGTCTTCGTTACCGGCGGGTGTGTATGAGACGAACTTTGAGATAAATAGCCAGAGAGGTCTGTGAAACTGTTGGAACTCTGTACTCTCTACTTACTCCACAAGGGATCTGGCGTGATGATATTGATAGATAAGCTGGTCATCATGATTATCTTTGGGGAGGCCATTGTACTGCAGTAGAAATCTTTCGGCTAATCATGAGCTTGCTGCTGTATTATAGTTAAGTAGTGTTCCAATCAATCATTGCTTTTGAGTATATGCGCAAGTGTGGAAGATGAGCATACGTCTGAGATGGCGGTGACAATTTAGTGCGAACAAGATCCAAAACCTAGCTACCCAAATTCATTGCTTTCATCGGAAAACCAATAATAGGATCTTATACTCATAGGAATATATTACATTTAGAAGGTGTTTGGCGTAACACAGGGACCGATGAAATTCCTTTAAAAATTCCTGTGAAAACTGAAAAATTCTGATAACAATGGAAAAATACAGCTCAGCTCGGCATATTATTGAAAACATTTTATAGATGTAATTAAGAAATCACTACGAGAGTGGAGAAAGCCAGGAAGGTTTGTAAGGAAAGAACCTGTTGTAACTCTATACTCTCTGCCTACCCTGCAACGGATCTGGAGTGAGAGGGCTTGAAGCGTCTGGCATGATTAAAGTCAAAGTGTAAGAGTTTGTACCTGTAACTTTATAAGAATAAGGGATTATTTCACCATCCTCGAGTAGTCTGAAGAAGATTAATCGACAATTAAAGCTGCCAGGAAATCTATGTATGAAATTCACGATCTCCGAGTAACCCTATCCGACGGTTAAAAGAGCTAGTTTTAATTGCAGAGTAACACTAACCGAGAATCAACTAACCAGCACTTTACTTGAGGGTAGTGGAAGAGGCCCTAAATATCTTTAAACTTAAACCATGATACGTGCGACGCCCAATTGTGGACAAACCGTCAAAATAACAACTTTTGAATTTATAGTTGTACCCCCAAACAATTCCTAAACATGTTCTTTTGTAGATACAATCGGATTTTATACAATAGTATTCTTTCAGATGAAGTTCCACATAATCCATTGTGTTTATCACTCCAGCCCAAATTTTGTTGGGGCCAGTGAATGGCAAGAAAGACACGTGAGGTCCGTTAATGACAAATATTTTTTATACAAACAAAACTTACAACAAAAACATACAAAAGGTCCATTTTAGAATGTTTGGCAGCTGTAAGAGGGAAGAAAAACTTAGCAGAAAAAACATTTAGATATCTCTAAATGTTTAGTTCTTTCTAGAAAAAATACTTATATATTAGGATCTAAAGTGATTTCTAATTAATGTACATGGAGTTGAAGCAACATTTTTTTCTTTACTAATAACCATTTAGGCTTCGGACACGAAGTCAGCGGGAACGAGGCGGTGGCGGCGGCGGCGCGGGGAGCGGCGCGTTTCAATGCATACATTTATATGGAACTGGCCGCGAAGGCAGCGGCGCGGGGAGCGGGCGGCGAGCGGCGTACGAATGGTGCGTACCAATCTAGCGGTGCCCGCGCGTCTGCATTGACGTAGTGTTGAGTTGTAGTATTCTTTTTTTGCTTTTTAACGACCGAAGTTTCAAAATTCCCGCCGACGTGTTGGACCAAATTATTACAATGATTTTTGATAGAACACCAATATGGAACAGCCAGGATGGTCTAATTTCGGTACTAATTTCTCGTAACACAACACTACGCCGCTCAGCGCCGTGGGGTCTGCCCGCTGGTTTCGAGACCGGGTACAGCGTTGTCGCGCCGCTCCCCGCGCCGCCACCGCCGCCGCCTCGCTCCTGCTGACTTCGTGTCCGAGGCCTAATAGTTCTTTCAGTCACTACTAAGTAAAAAAAACAAGAAAAATATATTATCATGTTTGAAATATGCTCCCATTATAACCACTTTTATATTTCTGTCAATCTGTTGCGAAATGTTGACTTATCTAAGAAATAAAATAAAATTGATATCTAAACCACGGATCGATTGAAACATTTTATATTCATTCAACATTTTAATCGACGTATCACATAAGAATTGTACCGTTTCGTGTTTTTTTAACTTTAGTAGAATTATTATTATAAAATTATGAAATTAGTTACAATTTTCATCTGTATACTATTCATTTGTACTGCAAATGGTGACGAAAACCATTTTAATACATCAGATAATAATGACTATTTTCATAAAATCCGTAATGACATTCTTAAAACAGCCAAAAATATAATCGAAACATTGAATCCGAAGAAAAACTTATTAGAATTGGCGAAAATGAAAATGTTGTTGACTATGCACAATGATCTGAGTAGAATAACTCAAAATAACTATGAAATGTACGAGGAAATAAAAAATATAACTCATGTTACAGTTTGCAATAAAAACATGAGTAAACTTTTTAATTTAACTGGTCTTACGTCAATAATGTACAAAATACGGCTGAAAAAATTTGAAACCAAAAGAAATGGATATAAAGACTTAGAAGATAATATTTCGGGAGATTTTGAAGACGATACGGAATTCCAAGAATTCGTAAATGCTTTTGTAGCGAAACTAAATAAATTAAGCCTAAAAGATTTATATGAGAATCCGACAATTGAGAAAAGTAGGAACGAAACTTTTTTATTAAATAAAAATCTAAAAGTATGGAGTAAGTATAGCTAAATTATGATCAAAATATCCAGATCAATCACAGAAGTCCAGATATATTCTTATTTATTATTATTCAGGTCCGTCAGCATTCATTGATGATCATTTGACACACAATAACGATACTAGAAGAATATATAAAGGCAAGAGCGTAAGAATACGTAAATATCCATTTATGGCCAGTATACATATAAATGGTGAATTTGCGTGCTCGGGGACCATTATCAGCAAGAGCCTTATCATCACTGCAGCATCTTGTTTGAAGTTGTATGAAATTCTTTTATTGTCGCTCTGTTTAACTTTGGGACTGAGGAAACACTGTTAACTTAAAAAATTACGAGTCTCTACTGCCCACAATTTTCAATTACCTGTTAGATTGATGTTAGTGGATATAATCAATGAGGAAACAGTGATAGCCTAGTGGTTAGACCGTTGGACTGCAAAGTCAGAGGTATCGGGTTCAAACCCAGGCACGCATCTTTGTCTTTTCGAAAGCATGCGCGTATTACCTATCACTTGCTTTAACAGCGAAGGAAAACATCATGAGGAAACCTGCATGCCTAAAAGTTTGTCGAAGGCGTGTGAAGTTCGCCAACCCGCACTGGGCCAGCGTGGTGGACTATGGTCTAAACCCTCTAAGTTTGAGAGGAGGCCCGTGCCCAACGGTGAGACAGTTTCTTAACAGGGCTAATATTATTATATTATTAGGTAAGTGGAAGCGTATATCCACGGCTTATCGAGGGATTTAAATATGCATCCCGCCAATGATGATTTGCCACCACTATACGGGAATATGGTAAAACATTACAAGATCTAAAATAGGAAAGTTTAAGTAGATATTACTTCTCTCTTCTCTCTTCTTCTTAATGATGATAAAACCAGTAAAAGACAGGTTGAGGAAGTTTCATTATAAACTCTACCGTTGAATCTCTAATACATGTAAACATTATTTTAGAGCTTACCTTACTGGACAAGCCAGCAAACAATCTACCTTAGTCCGTATAGGTAGTGACTTCTTCAAGAAAAACGGGTATCTTATACCGATCTCACAGGTGTACTTCCACCCCTTATTTAACCCTAAGAATCTGAAAAATAACCTAGCTATCATCAGAACGGAGCAACCTCCAGTACGTAGAACAAAGAGAATCAGAAAAATTACCTTAAACAAAGATTTTTTGGTGCCCCAAAGTAATGATGAGGTTACTATTTTGGGTTGGGGTGCGAGAGATGTAAGTAATATTCTTTAGCTATTTATTTTGTTGATCTTCATCCCTTATTTCTATAAGGTAGAAATTTCAGAAGGAGAATATTAGTTTTATTCCTAAATCACTGAGGAATAGCAACGCCTGCCTGTACTTACCCAGCCTGTATCTAACCTATATTTACCCACAGCTGAGTACAGTTCCTGCGCTAGTCTTTTTCACCTTTTGCCAGCTACACTCACAATGTCATCGCTCCATCTAGCTAATGGTCTGCCGGCGGGTCTCCTTCGCCTATGTTTGGCATTCAGTAGACAAGGGAGATACTAAGCAGATTTTACTATTCCAGGAAAGCCAATCTTTGCTGCCAAATGCAAAACTGACACATGCAAACCTTAATATTTATAATTTGGCAAGGTGTATAGATACATATTCTAGGTAATTATTTCATTATTTTTCTATTTGTTGCGAATTGTGATTAGGTTCACCCGGTCGTCTGTATAATGTAGTATATAAGAGTGAAGTGGACAACTAGGTAAGTAAAACCAAAGTCAAGCATATTTCAATTTTAATTTTCTATTTTAATTAATTAGCAGACAACATTTTTAGACAAGCTAGTAGATAGAAACTTATATTATAGCGCCACATTGTGGAGGGATTAGCATGAAAGATTGACGTTAGTGTGACGCTAGCGAGTTGAGATGATCATGAAGATGATATCCGGAAACATGAAAGTGACAGCTCGCTTATCCTGTAACGTCACTATAACGTCAATCTTTTCGTGTTAAGCCTCTGATAATAGAAATGATGTTCTTTTTCTGATATAAAAGTAGCTTAAGTTACTACTTACAACATTAGCTATATGCCAGTGAAAGTCCCGTCAAAATCGAACCAACCGTTTCGGAGATTAGATGGAACAAACAGAAAAAAAATATGATTCTTTTTTGTTATAGGTACCGCACATACTCTCATATACATTGCATTAAGTAAAAAGCTGTTAGTTTGACATTACAAACAGACACTTCAATGTTATTTATTTGTATAGATTACAGTTATTAGTACACAGTAGACAAATTAGGTCAATATGACAGAATCTCTTGACTCGAATCTTATTTACAAAGGTAATCATTTATTTCAGATATTATGTGACTGAAAAACACTTTTGCGCCGGATTTGTCACCAGACCTGGCGGTGCTTGCAATGTATGTACATTTCATGTTTTAATGTTTTATACAACTTTACCTACATTGTAAAAAGTGTAGATTATGGATGAAATCATAGCGCTGTGCGACCGAGATATCCTTAGCGTTCACCAAGGTTTAGCAGCGTATGCCTCGGTCGCACTGAGATGGGTAACCGTTTGCATCTACGTAATTCAGAAGGTACACCAAGCCGTTGGTCCCGGTTAACACTTAATATAGTAGCCGCTGAGCGGAGTTGGAAGCCATATAAGCGGCTGATAAGTTTCCATAGCAGGTGGCTACAAACCAGTCCGCACGAATCCGCACTGGGTCCGCGTTTGAAGTATGACCTAATCTCTGTCTCCTCGATTGGAAGGCTTGTGCCTAGCAAAGGGACAGTAAAGACTGATTTATTATGGTTCATATCATAATCATAACTGTTTTTAGAGAGATGTAGGTGCACCAGGAATCATCAACGGAGTCCTTGCAGGAGTTGTAAGTTTTGGACCTGCAATTTGTGGTAATCCAAATGAACCCACAGTATTTACAAAATTAGCAAGTTACATAGTTTGGATCGAAGATATTATGAACCAGGTGTGTATATTTTCATAAGTAGATACTAAACTTACACGTTATAAAAGAAAATAGCACTTTTAATAATTTTAAACCTTATTTAATTCCATTAGCCAACACCAAAACTAAACAGAAAGTCTAATAATCCACGTAAGAATATGGTGACAGATTTAAGGACCCCACATTCCTCTAACGAAATACCTGTTATGAATAATGCATTCTACAAAAACTACAAATTGATCCATAAAAATGCGAAAAAAGAGGCAGTGATGGTTGTAAAAGACATTATAAACGAAATTGTAATAACGAATGACAATCGCTTGGATCAAGTATTATACAAAGATTTATACGAAGATTTCAATGCGTTATACCACAATACAGCTAGACAGAGCATGGAGGACTTAGATGAAAGTATTAGTATGACAGATATAGATACCGATAAAGACTCAGATGATTACGATGAGCCTAAACACGCTAGTAGACCATATACTAAAGAAATTTCAACAACCACTATAGCTACTTCGTCGTCTACGCCTATGAAAATTTACCCTGTTGATAGAACTACGCGCATGATGACTAAAAGGCACACGACTAATAAAGCTAATGTTACAATAAAAAATATATTGCGAGATTTAGAACGCGATTGGTCTGCAAAAACTTCGGATGATAATAACTCAACATCAGATAATTATGAAGATTCCAGTGGACTTAGTATTGATACGTCACTTGTAAAAAGAGATACTATCGCCAGTCAATCGCTATCGACTGATGAATGGGGCTTACCAAAAATGTTGCTATTACTAGGCGTTACAAATCCCGATGGAAATATTGAAATTTAAATAAAAAACCTAAAAAATAAAATCAGATATCGCCGGAAGTGGCCACAAGAGCAAAACTTAGTTTAGAAAGTTACGAACGCCGGAACATTACCATGCTAATAGATTTCATAAAATTTCATGGACAATTTAGCGCAGTGGTTAAGAGCTTAAGCCGCTCCGCTCACAGTGTCTTATTAGACATGACGTGACTTTTGTCGCGGGTTCGATTAATTATTTGTTCCAGGCTGGGTATTTGTGTTTGTGAATTTTTATGTTTGTAAACGCACCCACGACACAGGAATAAATCTTAGTGTGTGGCGAAGTTTAAAAAACAAACAAGGAAAAAAACATTAAGTGACAGAAATATCAAACTGGTTAAAACCAAGGATTTCATTGTACAATTACATTCTTAAAATAAAGCGTGTTTTAAGGCGATAATTGTTTTTCTAATATCCTGTTACCAACTTCATTATTCTTGCACCTTACAACAGAAAACAAGGTAAACACGCATAGTAAATAGGTATTTATAAAATATCCGAATACGAACACTTATCTACATGGTTCTTACACAACAAACACACATCCATAAAACACATTCCTTAAAACCTATTATGTAGTCCAGAATACAATACCAGATCTTTATATATATATATATAGACGTACCGTACGTATCATTCATGAAGCAATTACAAAGTTGCTTCATGGCATCATCGTACCATCGCTACTGGTATGTCAAAATAAGGGGTATATTGGCATGTATTTTTAAACATATATCCAGTTGCAGTGACGTTCTTTAAATTTACACCGTCATGCCTATATTCCCAAAGCGGGGGTGTACTGAGTACACCCACGTTTCGCCGACGATGTTAGGTCCCATGTAAAATGTCTTTAATTTACAGATAACATTATTGGCTAAATCTATCATTATAATATATCATTTTAAAGACAGATTGGATATCAAAGCCATTTTTGAAATTTAAATAACGCGTCTGTAACTAGGCGATACATTTAAGTTTTGTTAATCCAATTGCATTTACAATAACACAATAACATACTGTTGATTTAAGATCGAAAGAACTTCAAAAGTATCTGTCCCAATATATAATTATGAGCTATTTTGTTTGATGTTTGTGTCATAATACTGTAACACAACGACTAAGAAACTATCGTATAATCTTACGGTCTATAAATTTCCATTAATTGTAGAGCATGAGCATGTTACAATGATGTTAACAATGCCGCCAAGAGTATCACAATGGCGGCTCATAATTAAGCTAGCGTCGATACAACAACGCCAGCCAATGTAATGTCGGCGGTGAGTTACGAAGCACTTTCATTATTGTGTAGACAATGCTTATTTTCGATCAACATCGGAAACTTCAACAAAGGGAAATTGATTTATAAATAGCTTTTTATCGGTTTCAAACTTGGAGTAAATAGTCATATAGTTAGAACACACACAGCAATTTACGAATTCAATACTTGTGGAGATACTCAATACATAATCTACATTGCAATAAAGAAATGACTGTCGACTCTAGGTTAAAAAGGATTATAATTTGACATGTATTTAAACCAATTCTCTTGATTATTTCTAAGGGTTTGATTATAAATGATAATGACTGTTCAAGTAGTCATACTCGTGAACGAATTCTGGGTGGATACTGGTCCACCCAGAATTCGTTAACTTATTCACTACATAAATTTAAAATTATTATAATTATCAGTCTCATCTCAGTCGTGAGGCATCACACCAAAACTGGATCGCATATTTGATATGATATAATATAACATAGTATGTATGTAATAATAATAATAAAGCCCTTTTATTCCTATTTCACTACAGCTTTGACAATACATATTTCCAAATTCAATTTGTTATAGTATGTCTCGCAAATCGGTGTGCCTCCTGGCATAGGCCTCCTCCAGATCTTTCCATTGATCTCTATCCTCAGCTACTCTGGTCCAGTATGGCCCCAAGGTTAGACGGATATCGTCTTTCCATCTTGTTTTCAGACGCCCCTGTTTTTTAGAGTCCTCTCTTGGGTACCATAAGGTTATTTGTTTGCTCCATTTGTTCATTTTGCAACGTAGCATATGTCCTGTCCAACCCCACTTTAAATGCTCTATGCGAGTTATCATATCTACTACTTTAGTTTTCCTTCTTATTTCAGAATTTCTGATTTTATCGCTGAGTCTGATTCCCAACATGCTCCTTTCCATTGCCGTTTGTGTACTAGCTAGTCTTTCTCTGTGCTTGTCCGTTAACGCCCATGATTCGCAGCCATATGTCATGCACGGGAGGATGCAGGTGTTGAAAGTCTTTCTCTTGATGTGCAGACTTAGCTCTGCGTTCTTCATTATTTCTTTTAGGGACCAGTATTTTTCCCATCCGCAGGGTATTCTTTTATTTATTTTCTTGGACATAGAGTCCTCGTGGGATATAATTTGACCTAGGTATACGTATTCTTTCACATATTCTAGCCTATTTCCGTAAACCTCTATGTTGACTTCTGTGGAGTTGGTCATCAGTTTCGTTTTGTTTGCATTCATTTCTAATCCTACAACTCTGCTTTTTTCCGCTATGGCTTTTAGCATGTGTCCTAGTTTTTTAGGGTCTTCTTCTAGCAAGACAATATCATCAGCAAATCTCAAATGGTTTTGGCGGCTACCGTTGATGTTGATACCGTAGTTTTCCCAATCTAATCTTCTAAATATGTACTCCAGCACAGCATTAAACAGCTTGGGAGAGAGCGGATCTCCTTGTCTCACGCCTCTGTTTATAGGAAATGGGTCTCCTTTTGTTTCCAATTTAATGCGACTTTTACATTTTTTGTAGATGTATTTAATTATTTGTATATAGGCCTCATCCACTCCTTGTTCTTCTAAACTCAGCCAGATAAATTTATGGGTTAGGCTGTCAAAAGCTTTGGAGTAGTCTATAAAGCAGATATATAGGGGCTTCTGGTATTCGTTATATTTTTCCAAGATTTGTTTGATTGTGTGGATGTGGTCTATTGTACTGAAGTTTTTTCTGAATCCCGCCTGTTCAATTGGTTGGTTTTCGTCTATGACCCTTGTTATTCTTTCCAAAATTACTTTTGCAAAGACTTTGTACACATTTAAAATGAGGCTTATTGGTCTATAGTTGCCAATGTTGTCCTTATCTTCTTTCTTATGGAGGAGAATAATGTGAGATTCGCTCCATTGTTTCGGGATGGTGTCTGTTGTTAAAATGTCATTTAATAGCTTGGTTAGAATCGGGCCTATTTCTTCTACTGTGCCTCTCATCAGCTCGTTTGTTATACTGTCAGGTATGTATGTACCTATGTAGAAATAGATGAAAAAAAATGAATACAGAATTAGACAAAAAAGACAAGCCCACTGAAGTGCACCGCATCACGGAGCACATCCTCTCCGGTCTCAATAGACCCAAACCCATCTACACGGGCACCCTCTTCCTAGATGTCGCGAAGGCATTCGACAAAGTCTGGCACAACGGCTTGATCTACAAGCTCTACCAATTGCATGTGCCGGACAGACTCGTGCTCATCTTACGAGACTTCTTGTCGAATCGCGCCTTCCGTTATCGCGTCGAAATGACGCGCTCCACTTCCCACTCCATCAGTGCTGGAGTCCCACAGGGCTCAGTTCTCTCTCCGCTCCTGTTTAACCTTTACACGAACGACATTCCTCGTTCGAGTAAGGCGCATCTAGCCCTATTCGCGGATAATACCGCTCTCTACGTCTCGCATAGGAATAAGGGTTTCATTACCAGACACCTTCAGGCATCCGCCAATTCCCTAGGGAATTGGTTCAGGAAGTGGCGTATTGAGGTGAACCCGGACAAGAGCGCTGCGGTGTTCTTCTCCAGAGGTGCCACCCCGCGCCACTCCCTGCGCCGCCCTAGAAGTAATCTCGGCCAAGTGACCATGTTCGACCGACCCATTCCCTGGGTCAAAGAGGTCAAATATCTAGGGGTCACCCTAAACAGTACCATGTCCTTTGGCCCGCACATCAAGCGGGTCCGTCACCGAGCATCATTTGTGCTCGGTCGTCTCCATTCGTTAATCTGCAAGCGGAGTAAAATGTCCCTTAGAAATAAGGTGACACTTTACAAAACTTGCGTTCGACCCATCATGACTTATGCGTGTGTTGTGTTCGGGCATTCGGCCCCCTCTCACATCGATAAACTCCAAGTGGTTCAAAACCGCTTCCTCCGTAAAGCCGTAGGAGCCCCCTGGTTCGTACGGAACGTCGACCTCCACTCCGATCTAGGTCTCGAACCTATTCGCGCCTTTATTAAAAAGGCGTCAACACGTCACTTCGCGAACGCATCGACCCATGCGAATCCGTTAATCGTAGCCACCGCCGACTACGATCTCCCTCCCGACCCCTGCCGCCACCGCCGGCCGCGACATGTTCTCACCGACCCCCCCGATGCCTTGTCATCCCTTCTTTCCGCTCAGAATACGGGCGACGACGACGTAGACGTAGTAGTAGATCCCCTCCCATAGCCGGCGGTTGACCGGTGCGCTTAGTAGTGCACCCGTCCCCCTACAGCGACTGTCCCAACCGAGGGCGCCTCTTCGAGGCGCCCTCGAGTATGTCGCCTCTTGCCCTTCTGGCTAGCTAGAGCGTAGTGGTTGCACGCTCGCCTTTAAGTCCGGTGAAGCTGTAAAGGCCTCGCGGCTAACAGTGTACATCATTCACACACACACACACCCCAATACTTAAATACGTTTTTAATAAAATCTTACCCATTTTTATCAGCCGTGATTCGCTATAAAAATGAATGGATAAGCTAAGGATTGCAAATTAAAATAATTCCTAATAGTCATAAACATGTTTTTAATCAGATAAATCCAAAGTTTTATTACTAAAGTGCATCTTATCTTCACGCGCCATTGGTAGTTTGTGGACAGAGTGAACCTTTTTTGGGGGCCTGAAAGTACGGCGCATGTAAAAAAGTAGTAATCCATTCCTCTTTTGCGCTTCTTTTGCATAGTATTAACACTTGGTTCATATTTTTTTGCTTTCACACGCATTTCTCTCCTTGACACATGTCTTTGATACAGGTACGAGGCATGCCTTTTAAGTTCTGTCGTTTCCATATTTCCCGGCAATTTTGAATTTGGAACTGTTCTATATTTGAATGTGTTTAAATTTTGAATCTCAAAACAGTTGAAAGTATTAGGATTAATGCTATTGTTTAGTCACAGCGTCGATTGGAATCTGTCAGGTTACGTACGAAAATGAATCTTTCTAAGGAAAATGTTCGTGCAATGATTTTCTACAACTTTAGAAGAGGCCTGACACGGCTTCAGTGTTATGAAGAGCTAACATCTGTGTTCAGTGATGAAGCTCCATGTCTGCGGACTGTCGAACGCTGGTATTTAGAATTCCACCGTGGACATGATAACATCATTGCTGTGAGACAACTAATTCTCGAAGATCGTCATGTGACGTATCGAGAGATAGAGGCTCTATTAGGCATCTCAGGGACAACCATTCAGAAGATCTTTCATGAAGCGCTTGGTGTGAGAAAGCTAGTTTGCCGTTGGATACCGCATCTGCTTTCCGACGATCACAAGGCGGCCCGCGTCAGATGGTGTAAGAAAACTCTGCAAAGGTTCAACCGAGGAGAGTCAAATCACGTCTACGACATCATCTGTGGTGACGAATCTTGGATCTATGCCCACGATCCTGATTCCAAACAACAATCTACAATCTGGGTCTTTCAAGACGAGCCAAAGCCGACTAAAGTTGTTCGTACTCGAAGCACTTCAAAGAAGATGGTGGCCACGTTCGTTGGAAAAACCGGCCATGTTGCGACTATTGCACTTGAAGATGGTAGAACGGTTAACGCAGAGTGGTATACCACAGTGTGTTTACCAAAGCGACGCATCAACCTGCAACACGACAACGCAAGCTCACACAGCGCTCGTCAAACGATTTAGTATTTAAAGCAGGAAAAAGTAGAAATTCTTGACCATCCTCCATACAGTCCAGACCTAAGTCCTAACGATTTCTTTACATTTCCTAAAATTAAGAAAAGTCTTCGTGGTCAAAGGTTCCAGTCCGGCGAAGAAGCAGTCGACGCTTTCAAGTCAGCCATTTTGAACACCCCCACTATAGAGTGGAATAAATGTTATAATAACTGGCTTGAGCGAACGGAAAAGTGTATTAAGCTACGTGGTGAATACTTTGAAAAACAATAAAAAGTACTATGAGGTTCTAGTTGGGTTTTTTTCTTCAAACGACATAACTTAAAAGGCATGCCTCTTAATAAAAAATTGAATAAAATTAAATTTGTTTATTTCCAACACCAATTCATTATACAGATTAATTCATACTATAAAGATTAATAAACAAAATAATTCTAAATTACTCTTCGGACCAGGCTTTTCCAGGGTGGAGGCAGCCAATAATTAAGCTAGCGTCTTTCTTAATAAGGTGATAAATTAAAAACTATCTACAAACAAATTCAGTAGTCGTCCGGTATCCCTTTGTAACGCTTCCAACCATTCCCATAATAACCAACAATTTTGCAACAAGAATTATGTATTAGAAATTCTCGCGCATGGAAGATAATCAAGGAAACTTTAATTGAATTAATCAACAAGCAGCGGATCGAATAACCCAAATCAGAGTTAAAAAGTAGCTCCCAGGATTAAAGCTTCTAGATAAATAAAATAATAAATACTACGGTCAGAAAACTTGGAACGTATCAAAAACTTTTATCGGGTAAGCCAAGGTAAAGTATTTGTATTAGCCACAGAAAAGCTAAATTTTAAACTAAGAATGCCGATTTTAACTTTTAGAATTTTTAAATCGGCATGCCTGGTTCTATTAAATTCTATTAATATGAGAAAATTGAATAAAATTAATTTTCCCATTTTATTATTGAGAAAAAATGGTTTTTACATTTCGATTTAAAGCAAGGAATCTATTAGTGGACAGAGAGCCTAGCATGAATGACGTCAGTGTGACACTTTCGAGTTAATGTGCCATCTTTGTCACACTACAATTTTACTAAATAAACATGAACGTGACAGCACTTTTACTCGCTAGCATCACGATAACATCAAAAGTTTTGTGCTAAGCCCTCAGATCCTAGAACCCTTAGCGTCGGACCGTTTCACTGATTGTTATTGACTAAATATTGTAATCAATGAAACTCAGAAAATGGACTATTCACAGCGCAATCGAATCAACAATCAATTGAATTGAATTATTTTATGCAGACAACAAAGACTTGTTTACTTCTTTAGTCATAACAGGCATGAGAGCTACTATCGAGAACGATTTTATAGTGTAATTCCGGTGATATGTATTTAACTTAGAATAAATATAATCTAGAAGCCGCGGGCGCGCAGTAAATTGAAGCAACATTTACTACCTGCGAAGCAGGTAGTCACACGTTCACGCGAGTAGCCACTCTATGGCTGTCGTGCGAAATAACGTACTCTACGTGTCTCAAATTAAATTGAATTATACCGTCTTGTATCATTACCGCCTGACAAAGTGCTGTTGAGCTCAAAAAGAAACATGATAAGATCACATTTCATACGTATCTAACGCATTCAGGTGCCGTATTATTTAAATATCGAATGAATTCTTACGTCTGTAATTGTCATAGTAAAACACGCGTCCATTTTGTTAGGGTTGCTAGTATAACAATTCTATTTGACCCTAGTTTTATTTGCTAAAGACTTTATAAGTTCTAGTATTAAATGGTATTAATATAGTTAATTACTACGTCACGGTTTTAATATTTATTTAAGATGATGAAAATATATTTTCCCTACATTAAATTACTACAAACCTTAATAGTACACATATCTATTTTTGAGTTTAATATGCATTAAAATAGACGTTACCGGAACAATGATTTCTCTATCATATACTCTAATGTCATCAACATTTACCCCAAAAAGTGGTAATATTTCCGCGCTGCCAACATTACGCGGGTGGGAAGTGCGGTGAGTGCGGGGCGTTTGTTGAATTTT
The DNA here is from genome assembly GCA_905147815.2 of Phalera bucephala. Taxonomy (NCBI): domain Eukaryota; kingdom Metazoa; phylum Arthropoda; class Insecta; order Lepidoptera; family Notodontidae; genus Phalera; species Phalera bucephala. The sequence goes on from LR990627.1 coordinate 14,494,586, forward strand.
TGGCTTCACCGCGCAACGTGCAATTACGACTCCGCGCGGCTTCTGGATATATTATTCTGAGGTATTTTAAGTATACAAAATACATATCACCGAATTACTTTTAGTCCCATGCATCACATGATAGAGAGAAAGAGATATATGAAGGATGATAACGTTGTCGTTATAACTGACGGACGGCTTGGTCCAGTGGTTTAGAGCTGAGCTCTTAACCTAGACCGAGTAGTCGTGGGTTCGATTAACAAATCGACAAATCTTTGTGTGACCCACAAATATTTGTTTAGGTCTGGGTGTTTGTGAATTTCATGTTTGTAAAAGCATACACGACACATTAATAATTCATAGCGGGAGGCAACGTCTTTATAAAAAAAATTGACGGACGGTTTGGTCCAGTTGTTCAGAGCTTAAGCCGCGACACCCACTGCTCCGACTAGTCACGGGTTCGATCCCCGCACGGGACAAATCTTTCTGTTACCCAGAAATATTTGTTTCGGTCTGGGTGTTTGTATTTGTGCATTTTATGTTTGGAAATGAACCCATGACATACGAATAAACTACATCACTAAACTATATCACAATATCAATCTATAACATTTTAATCCCACATTCGTTATTCGTTTACCCATTATAAATGCACTTCCTCGGGTACGATCATGACTATGTATATTTAAGACATACTACGAGAAATCTCTCTACATAACTCTTGAGAAGTACAAGCTACTGTGATCCGTATCATATTTAAAATACAGTCGGGTATTGCATGTAGTAGTATTTAGATCAGCGATTGCCGGAGACATGCACTCCCATCTTCACAAGTTCTAGTGCTTCGGCACGTAGAGCTGCAGTGCTTGCTCTGTATGCACAAATCCCGGCTTAGCCGGGGTACAAACCAAGCTTACAACTTTGCACAGTTGAAAATTGAGTAGAAAATCTTAGTCACACTTATGAAGTAACAAGACCACCGCAGGGAGTTTTAGCAATGCCATCTTAAAATTGAGGACACGGTAAAAAATGTAAGCGTGAAGCAGAAAATGTGAGGGTTCCTGATATCCTTTTGGTACTCACAAATATTTAAGATAACTGTTACGCCTAGAGGTGTACTTTGTGGACTAACATATTGCCGACAATGTCAGGTCCCAATATAATAGGGTATTGCTATTATACTGGGAACAATTCCAGAAGGCTGGGCATGAAAAGATTGACGTGAGCGTGACTCTAGCGAACAATCGTGCTCTCACGTTCATGTTTATTTAATAAATTTGTATGCTGACAAAGATGGCATTATTGATTGGCTATTCGACAACATTAAGATAACAATGTATATGTAATAATGAATGATATGTAATAATGAAGTAAACCCTAGCATAAACATGTTGACATTATCGTACGCTGTCGAGTTAATATGCCATACTTTTCACACTAAATAAAGATGAACGTGACAGAGCATTTTATTGACAACATTATTATAACGTCAAATGGTTTATGCTTAGCCCTCAAATTTATACGATTAAAGATTTACGCCGTTTAAGAGTTATATGGATTTAATGCACCGGTACAAGAGGTGCGTAACACAATCTCTTTAACCAAGGTATTTTAGCGTCTGAGGTGGTCGTAGCGCTGTGCGTACTTTAAAAATCAAAAAATAAATATTTGAAGTTGGTGCCAAGTAACCGACTGAATCAACGGCCTCCGACTCAACTATTTATTTTTTCTGTACGAAGTCGGTTTCCGTCTACTTAAAAAAGATTTTTAATTTACAATTTTAAGTGATGAGTGAGTTAATTTTTTATAACTATATTATATTATTTTACTTAGTTCTATAATAAGGTACCTACAGGATTGATTTAATACTTAGAATACCTGAATTTACACATTCATGCTGTTTTATTTCAAGGAGTCCCCTGATGTTTCTTCAAAGTACAAGGTCCAATACCGATATGATTAAAATGGGACCACCTCGGAGCCATATTGTACTCAATACAAAATGAATTATCAAAATCGATTTCCAAGCAAAGAAGTTATTAAAAAAAAAGTCGAATTATGAACCTCCTCCTTTTTTGTCAGTTGATATTCTGCTTAGTTCTATAGTAGACTACCTATAGGATACACTTAATACTCATAATATATCAATCTACACATTCGTGTTGCTTGTCGTTAAGGAGTTCCCTGGTGTATCTTCTAAGTCCGAGGTCCAATACCAATAAAATTGAAATGAGACCGTCTTGGAGCTATACTGGACCCAATGCAAAAAGAATAATTAAAATTGGTCCATAATTGACGGAAATATCGGTAAACATACATAAAAAATACATACAAACGAATATAGAACCTCCTCTTTTTATAATAATATAAATATATATAAAAGTAAATTAAAGATTATAGTACTTTTGCTAAAAAGATTGCGGTAACCCTCTGTATGGTGGTATCTACCAGGAAGTAATGAAAATGGCACGAGCGGCTATGACGTCACCGGGCCATCAGACAATCGAATACGAAATCCCTTTCCCGCACAACTTGCATTTGTGTTTTTTTTTATAAATTTGATGTCTTTCTTGTGTATTAAAATGTCGAAACAGGTAGTAGATCTGGTATGATTCTGACGCGCAAAGAATTGAATGCCATAACTAGTTCCATCATAAAATTCCTTACTTCTTGTTTTGCTCTAAATTCATAACATTTATTACACCGTCACGCCTATATTCCCCAAAGAGAAGTAGCGGAGGCGTCCTATATATACACCCATATTTCGCCGACAATGTTAGGATCCAGTGTAATAAGAGGTGAGCCTCTTGCCATTTTCCAGACACAATTCCAGACTCCGGACTGATACTGGGAATCCGGTATATTTACTAGCTTCTGCCCGCAACTTCGTCTGCGTTGACTGTAAACAGAAACTTAACATTTTTCCGAGATAAAGAGCATCATATGTGTTAATCCAGGTAATAAACTATCTGTAACGAGGTCACGATGTCCTGGGTCAAATCCTAGGTCAGACAAATGTAGTTTTTCTAACGAAAACTTTCCAGTATGAGTCCGAAGTCTGAAATTCTGCCCGATATATGGCAATAGGATCGTCCCCTATTACATGGGGCCTAACACCGTTGGCAAAAATTGGGTGTACACAGTACTCCTCTGCCACTCCCGCTTGAGGAATATAGGCGTGACGGTGAATAGGTAAATAAAGGAAATTAGGTACACACATTTTGCTTCTAAGACCTTGCTAATAGATCATAATTAATCTAGGTTATACTATTGTCACCTACTGAGCCGTTATTAAAGTAAATAAAATTAGCATATGAAATTTCATAGCTTAGTTTCAGCGGCGTCTGGGATATAAGGTCACATGGAGACCTATCAACTACTCGTATTAAACTGAATTGTGACTTTAAAAAAATGCTTTAATTACAAATGGTTGTCTCGTTGGTGGAATTGCGTTCGAATCCTGGGTTGAATAAAGTAATATTGGGGTCCTTCCATAAAAAAATCATAGTAACAGTTCCGTGTTATTAAGTGCCCTGTATAGTGCCAATAGGCTTGCCTCATATTTCTTCAGGTATTGAAATCGTCGGCGAAATTCTTCTGCCCTTCCACTCTGACCAACTGAACCGATCTTGAAGTGGACCAAACAATTTTCTCCTCAACGACACAACTATTTTAAATGAAAGAACACACTGATACATTCCCAATTCCCACGGCTATATTGCTGAATTGCTGTTACCACATCGATTCCAATTCTGTTAATGCCAATCAGCAATATATGCCTTTACAAACCCCGGGTTTTTAACAAATGTCAGTCATTTGGTAATTAGTCTAATTGCTGCCAAACTACGGACCTAGTTTCTGCTTGCCGGTTGGCTAAGCTACCAAAGGGGTCTGAATTCGGCAAAGACATTCAGGAGGTACTGCGTGTGAGCGACAAGGGACCGTATTACCAGTGTAGTTTAATTGTGGTAATTGTGTTACAATAATTATACAGTCTCTAGCAAACTTGTTGTTTTTTTTATAACAACAAAGTGCCCGGACCTTACAGCGCGAAGAAAAGGTTAAGTCAGTATGAATCACATGATACAAAATTTTTTTGATCGAGCCCAATCAAAAGCTTCGCTCCGCTCATATCAGTACCTCAGAACATTATAATGAAAAGTCATCAATGCTATATATCGCACCCAAATTGTAGAATTACCGGTATTACGACATATATATATATGTATATATATATTTATTTATTTAGGACAACAAACAGTTACACAATATGATGACTAAAATAGTAAGCTTAAAAAAGGCAAATTAACTGTGTAGCCAACCACGTTATCCACAGATTATACAAAATATATAACTCATATCAGTTCAATTCCATAAAAAAAATGTAAAAATCTTGGACCTGGTCATCAGTGATTCAGATCAGTGCGCAGTAAATATCCCCACCGATGCTTTACTTTAACCTGATGACTACCATCCGCCGTTAAGAATTTTAATTTCTTTTGGACCTGCTCATTTTAGTATGACACGCAATCCAATAAAAAAAATTAACTCTTATAAGGGTAACTATGAATATATTAAACGCGATCTTGCTTTAATTAACTGGAATGATGCTTTTTCTAACTTGTCCCCGGATGACTGTGTAACTAAATTCTACAACATTATCTTTGATTTGATTAAACTGCACATTCCTGTTACGTATTCTAAATCACGTGGTTACCCTCCATGGTTCACACGCTCTCTTATACATATATACAAACACAAAAGTAAGGCGTGGTTAAAGTGGAAAATCTATCATAATATTTCTGATTATGAAATCTTCTCGCTATATAGATCTAGATTTAGTACAGAATCTAGAAACTGTTACAATAGATATATAAACGGTGTGGAACATGGTATAGAGAGAAATATCAAATACTTCTGGACGTATATCTCCAATCGCCAGTCTAGTGCTAGTATTGCCCGGAAGAAATTTGTAATTTGTTTTGTAATTTTTTCCACTCTGTTTATGAGCCTGCTTCAACAAGTTGTACTACTGGATCTGTGGGTTATTCTGTAGATAGTTGTCTCATAAGTAACATAATATTCAGCCCTAAACAAGTGTTAAATGCCCTAACAAGCTTAGACGAGTCGAAAGGGCCGGGCCCTGATGGTATACCTCCACTTTTTCTCAAGCGCACAGCTGAGAATCTGTGTATACCACTGCAAATTATATTTAATAGATGTTTATCTGAAGGAGTTTTCCCCGATAGATGGAAGTGCGCAAATATAACTCCGGTTCACAAAACAGGTGCAAAGCATGATGTGGAAAACTACCGTCCGATATCGATATTGTCGGCTTTGTCGAAGCTTTTTGAAAGACTAGTACATGATACAGTGTATCCAATATTCCATAAAAGTATAATACAACAACAGCACGGCTTTGTAAAACAAAGATACATCAACCAATTTGGTATCTTTTATGGACTACGTGTTTAATAATATGGATTCTCGCATACAGGTGGACACTGTTTACACGGACTTTCGGAAAGCTTTCGATAAAGTCGACCATAACTTGCTACTCCACAAAATAGCATATAATGGTATAAAATAAATAAATGGTAATAAAATATTTAGACCCATTAAATGTTCATATGATTTTTGTCTTTTTCAAGAGGACCTACATAGTTTTGAGAACTACTGTACCAATAATAGACTCCAGATTAGTATTTCTAAGTGTTGTTGTATCAGTTTTACAAAGAATCATAACGTCTTCCGGTATCTGTACTCTCTAAATAATATAACTTTGTCCAGAGTGTCCTTAGTTCGTGACTTGGGGGTTTTACTTGATGAAAAGCTACATTTAGATACCCATATTAATAAAATTGTAAGCAATGCCTATCGCATGTATGGTCTTGTTATGAAAGCAGCCAAGGAATTCAAGAAACCGAATACCTACTTATATTTATATAAATCCTTAATTAGATCTCAACTTGAATATGCAGTGATGGTGTGGAATCCCTTTTATAATAAATATATAGACATAGTGGAAAGAGTTCAGCAAACATTTTTAAAGTCAATGGAATACCGTTGTTCATCCAGTTATAGTTCCGACTAATATGGTGAATTACTCGAGAAATATAATTTACAAACATTAAAATCTAGACGTATTGTTCTGGAAATTTGTTTTTTATATGATTTATGCAATAATGTGTATGATTGCTTAGATATTTGCAACAAATTATGTTATCTGGTACCTATAAGAAGTTTGGTTCGAGAAGCGCGCACACGTCCTGTATTTGCCGTTTCCTAATGTAAAACTAACGCTGGTATGCGTGCTCCTCTACGGCGTCCTACCACCAACTATAATAAGTACTTTTATTACCTTGACCTATTCGCACTCCCCGCACGGCAATTTAAAAAGGCCCTTATAAGTTCTGTTGGTGACAAGACTTTTATACTTTATTGCCCTTTATACTTGTACCTACATGTATTTACAATGTACGGCTTCTTTTATTAACATTATTTTTTGTATAATCTGTGGATAACGTGGTTGGCTACACAGTTAATTTGCCTTTTTTAAGCTTACTATTTTAGTCATCATATTGTGTAACTGTTTGTTGTCCTAAATAAATATATAAATATATATATATATATATATATATATATATATATATATCGGCGCAACAGTAAATACCAAGCAGATAGCATACCTGCTTAAACAACCTAAATTACCAATGAAATAAGTCTACACCTAATTAATAACATATTGATTTATTTAATCATAATAATTACAAAATAACACGAACATAGAGTCACTCAATTGATCCATTTTGTTTATTTTCAAATAATTCAATGTAACACTAAATTATTTATTATAATTCAATTATTATTAAATTATTTACGAATTAAAATTAATTAACAATAACACAAATTAAACGTGTGAATTATTACGTTGTTTTAAATCAAATCCACGCGCTAACGATCGGCGATTAGTGGGGGAAATTCGCACGTGGCCCCTCCCGTCGTTTTATTATAAAAGCGGTCGCCGGCTTGAGCCGAGACACTTTTTGCTCCAGCCGCCAGACAAGAGGGGACCTAGTGGAGTAAGAATTCTAATGTATTGCTGTAGTTCATTTTTATGAAAGCATAATTGTTAATATTATAAATGATTCATGCTATCAGTTAAATTGGCTAAAATTATCATTTTGAATTTAATCAATTATAATAATTTATTCTTGTTATTAATTATTAATAATTTGTTATCTTTAATAATTTATTAATGTAATAATAATAATCAAAAATTAATAAATCATTTATTGCTATTCCAAAGTTAATCGTTTGGCTAAAATTCTTATTATTTACAACGCTACATAAAATGGATAATAGTGACGTCAGCAATGCTGACGTCACGCATTTTAAAAACACTCCTGATATCCCTTTTCCGATATCAGAAGTGGGATCTAATCAAGCTAGACCCACTTCTGCTCAACCGCCTGACGTTCAACAACCACACACAAGTGAGACTACCAACACCACCCAACAAGAAAGCATACAAATGTCGAGCACTCCGTTGACTGGTGTACCACCGCAGTTCATTATGCAGATGATGCAAATGATGCAGCAAATGTCCGAACGCATGAACACTCCACCTGAACCCAAGATACGTATAAATGACATATATTTACCTACTTTTGGTCCTGATACAAACATCGGAATACGAGAATGGTGTCAGAATATAAGCACAGCCATAGAGACATATAAACTGAACGATTTCGATATACGTATGAAAGTCGGAGGTCTTTTGAAAGGGAGAGCTAAAATATGGCTTGACGACTGAATGGTGACCACATCTTCATGGGGAAAATTACGTGACAATTTAATCACTACCTTTGAACCAGAAAATAGATACTCCAGGGACATCGTCCGATTTAGAGAACACGCCTACGACTCCTCAAAAGATATAGCAGAATTTTTGTCACGAGGCTGGGTTTTATGGAGACGTATCACCAAAGACAAATTAAGCGACAAAGATGCAGTGGAAGCTGTAATTGGCTGCGTGAATGATAAAAGATTAAGGATCGAGTTGTTAAACGCAAGAGCCACTACAGTACCAGAACTAATATCTATTGCATCATCAATTCGAGTAAAAAAGGCCTCACACAGGTTCCAGCTCTTCAATACCCAACAAACGTACACGATTTTCATATAATAATCGCATTACCCCACCTTGTCAGTTCTGTAAGAGAACTAACCTTTTATCAAGCGAATACAGATATAAACCCTTGGAATCTAAACAAGACCAAACCTACAAGGAACCGTTTTCTACTAACAAACCCACCTGTACTTTCTGCAAGAAGCTGGGTCATACATATGATGTATGCTTCAGTCGGGAACGGTCTATAACTTCAAATGTTAATCACATCACAGGCACTAAGCTGGCACCAATGAACATTAGGATAGGGTCGCGATCTTTTCAGGCTGTGTTTGATAGTGGCGCGGAATGTTCTGTTATGCGAGAGTCTGTGGCAGCAGCGCTGCCTGTACAAAGGATACAAGTACCTAACTACTTGAAAGGTATCGGTCAATTTCCAGTTTTATCCCTGATCACATTATTAGTCTTCAGTGTTATCGACGATATCAACGTCGAGCTACAATTTTTCGTACTGCCTGATGATGAAACTTCAACTGATGCTTTAATAGGTATGAACTCAATTAATGGCACAAATCTTAGTGTCAAAGTGACATCAGCCGGAACGAAGTTAGTACGGCAATTGTCTATTAACCACATAAATGCATCCAACCCTATTTTTGACAAACTGGACTGTGACCTCACAGACATAGATCAAATCTCTCAACTACGCACGCTTTTGAACAAATTTCAACACCTTTTTATTCACGGATACCCCAAAACCCGTGTTAACACCGGACAGTTGGAGATCAGATTAAAGAATCCCGATAAATATGTCGAACGGAGACCATATCGCCTCAGCCCTGTTGAGAGAGAAAAAGTTCGTATCATCATAAGAGAACTACCGGACCATGATATCATACGCGAGAGTAAGTCACCATATTCTAGCCCTATCATCTTGGTTAAAAAGAAGAACGGCGACGACCGTCTTTGTGTCGATTTTAGAGAGTTGAACTCTAACACATTACGCGACCATTACCCACTTCCATTAATATCTGACCAAATCAATCAACTGGCTAACGGCAGGTATTATAATACCTTTGATATGGCTGCTGGCTTCCACCAGATTCCAATCTCCGAGTCTTCAATAGAAAAGACTGCCTTTGTCACACCAGAAGGGTTGTATGAATATCTAACAATGCCATTTGGATTGAGTAATGCCTGTTCGGTTTATCAGAAGTGTATCAAAAGAGCACTATTTCCGCTGCTGGGGGAGGCTGCACAAGTCTATGTGGATGACGTGTTAAGTAAATGTACAGATTTTGCACAAGGTATGTCACATATGGAGCGCATCCTCATTGCATTGCAAGAATCAGGATTCTCTATCAATGCTGACAAGTACAGTTTCTTCAAACACTCAATTGAATACTTGGGTAACATCATCTCTGATGGACACATTCGTCCGAGCCCTAAGAAAGTTGATGCCCTTGTAAAAGCACCGGCGCCGAGAAACGTTAAGCAGGTGAGGCAATTCAACGGACTGGCAGGATATTTTCGCAGGTTCATCCCAGATTTCTCCCGTATCATGGTGCCTTTGTACCAGCTCACCAAACAAGGAGCTAAATGGGAATGGACTGACCGACATGCAGAAGCAAGAGATAACGTAATCCAGATCTTAACATCTGCTCCAGTATTAACGTTATTTCAGGAAGAAGCATAAAAAGTATTTACTACCCAGAATCCATAGATGGTGGGCCTTCCTACAAAACTATGACTTCGAAGTTGAATACCGCAAAGGTGAACGCCTCCAGCATGCTGATTTCTTTAGCAGGAATCCTAAGGAACACGTTATCAACATTTTAACAAGAGATCTGGATTGGTTGAAAGTTGAACAACGGAGAGATGCGACGCTGCGCCCCATAATGGACAGATTAAGTAACTGTGACCCTGTGCATGAATATATCCTAGAAAACGTTTTAAAACATCTTCTGCAGGATTCAGTTTTTGGCCAGCAAATATGCACAGTGGTTCCAAAATCATTTCAATGGAGTATAATCAATTCCTTTCATACAGTGCTTAAACATCCAGGATGGGAAAAGACTCTACAGAAGATCAAAGAAACATATTGGTTTGACAAGATGGCTGCCCTAGTCCGCAGGTTCGTGGATAACTGTCATATGCAGGACATCCAAGGGAACATCAGGAGCTACTCAAGTACAGCTCCACCCTATCCAGAAACCTTCCGCTGCTTTCCAAGTAATCCACATGGACATAATAGGTAAACTGGAAACTCCTAATGATCAACAATATGTAGTGATCACTATCGACGCCTTTACCAAATACGTATTGTTCCATTATGCTACCAATAAGAGCCAACATAGTACACTAGCAGCTCTTAAGCGCACTATTCATCTATTTGGCACACCAGTCCAAATTGTAGTTCATGGAGGAGGAGAATTCCTAGGCGTATTCAAGGATTACTGCGGACGCATCGGAATAGAAATCCATGATATATCCCCAGGAGTTAGCCGAGCCAATGTACAAGTGGAAAGAGTAGTAGCAACGTTAAAAAAATGCATTAGTCATGATCAAAAATTATGAGACTGAGCAGTGGCATACAACACTTGAGGAGCTTCAGTTGGCTATGAACTGCACTGTTCATCGTATTACAGGAGTTGCCCCTCTAACTCTTCTTACACAACGAAGACATTGTATTCCTCCGGAATTACTTCAATTAGTTAATATTGATAACCAAACCATAGATATTGAAGCCCTAACCCAACATGTTTAACAGAAGATGTCTCAGGCAACTGAACATGACCGACTACGTTTCAACCTTCGTAAAGCGAAAATTCGGCATTTACAAAGGGGAGATTACGTGTTGATTAAAAATAATCCACGAAATCAAACTTCACTAGATTTGAAATTTAGCGAACCGTATGAGATCTCCAGGATACTCGATAACGATCGATACCTAGTGCGAAAAGTAGTTGGTAGAGGACGACCCCGAAAAGTCGCTCATGATCAACTTCGTCGGGTTCCTCAACCTGGCAACCAAGTGACCGTATCGGCGGATGAAGACAAAGGACCACTACCCTAAGGTTACCCTATGGTTGTAACCGAACCGATGGCATCCACTTCTCGTACAAGAAGTCGTAACGAACCACTTCACTCGACAAGCAGCAACGAATCATCTTAGAAATGTAAGAAGAATTCAATTTTAATATTTTCGCCCTTTATCAATCTAAAACCTCTGTGTAAAACACAGCATCGTCCTATTCATAATTTCCTTAGAGCCTTTGTGTACCACGGCGAACAGGACCGCCCAGAGCACAACATCAACCTTTCCCTATTCTACGAGTCTTCGAGATAACTGTGCCTAGATGTGATGGATGATCGAAGCACACATACAAAAACAAACCATAAATCTACGAGTATATATTTACTCTGAACCAATCATTTTAGAACCTCTGTGTATAACACAGCATCAACCTACTCATAAATTCCTTAGAGCCCTTGTGTACCACGGCGAACAAGACCGCCCAGAGCACAACATCAACCTTTCCCTATTCTACGAGTCTTCGAGATAACTGTGCCTAGATGTGATGGATGATCGAAGCACACATACAAAAACAAACCATAAATCTACGAGTATATATTTACTCCGAACCAATCATTTTAGAACCTCTGTGTATAACACAGCATCAACCTACTCATAAATTCCTTAGAGCCCTTGTGTACCACGGCGAACAAGACCGCCCAGAGCACAACATCAACCTTTCCCTATTCTACGAGTACACGAGATAAGTGTGCGTAGATGTGATGGATGATCGAAACACACTCAATAATAAAATAAATAAATATAACATAATCAAATACAACAAGACACATGTAATTGAACATAAAATTGGGCAACAAATGTGCCAACAAACAATCAACAAGGAAAAATAATTCATCTTTTCAGGCTGGTGCAGAGCGCGCACCGCCTGTCAGAATGGCCGTATCGGCGCAACAGTAAATACCAAGCAGATAGCATACCTGCTTAAACAACCTAAATTACCAATGAAATAAGTCTACACCTAATTAATAACATATTGATTTATTTAATCATAATAATTACAAAATAACACGAACATAGAGTCACTCAATTGATCCATTTTGTTTATTTTCAAATAATTCAATGTAACACTAAATTATTTATTATAATTCAATTATTATTAAATTATTTACGAATTAAAATTAATTAACAATAACACAAATTAAACGTGTGAATTATTACGTTGTTTTAAATCAAATCCACGCGCTAACGATCGGCGATTAGTGGGGGAAATTCGCACGTGGCCCCTCCCGTCGTTTTATTATAAAAGCGGTCGCCGGCTTGAGCCGAGACACTTTTTGCTCCAGCCGCCAGACAAGAGGGGACCTAGTGGAGTAAGAATTCTAATGTATTGCTGTAGTTCATTTTTATGAAAGCATAATTGTTAATATTATAAATGATTCATGCTATCAGTTAAATTGGCTAAAATTATCATTTTGAATTTAATCAATTATAATAATTTATTCTTGTTATTAATTATTAATAATTTGTTATCTTTAATAATTTATTAATGTAATAATAATAATCAAAAATTAATAAATCATTTATTGCTATTCCAAAGTTAATCGTTTGGCTAAAATTCTTATTATTTACAACGCTACATAAAATGGATAATAGTGACGTCAGCAATGCTGACGTCACGCATTTTAAAAACACTCCTGATATCCCTTTTCCGATATATATATATACATAAAGAAACGGCAAATACAGGACGTGTGCGCGCTTCTCGAACCAAACTTCTTATAGGTACCAGATAACATAATTTGTTGCAAATATCTAAGCAATCATACACATTATTGCATAAATCATATAAAAAACAAATTTCCAGAACAATACGTCTAGATTTTAATGTTTGTAAATTATATTTCTCGAGTAATTCACCATATGAGTCGGAACTATAACTGGATGAACAACGGTATTCCATTGACTTTAAAAATGTTTGCTGAACTCTTTCCACTATGTCTATATATTTATTATAAAAGGGATTCCACACCATCACTGCATATTCAAGTTGAGATCTAATTAAGGATTTATATAAATATAAGTAGGTATTCGGTTTCTTGAATTCCTTGGCTGCTTTCATAACAAGACCATACATGCGATAGGCATTGCTTACAATTTTATTAATATGGGTATCTAAATGTAGCTTTTCATCAAGTAAAACCCCCAAGTCACGAACTAAGGACACTCTGGACAAAGTTATATTATTTAGAGAGTACAGATACCGGAAGACGTTATGATTCTTTGTAAAACTGATACAACAACACTTAGAAATACTAATCTGGAGTCTATTATTGGTACAGTAGTTCTCAAAACTATGTAGGTCCTCTTGAAAAAGACAAAAATCATATGAACATTTAATGGGTCTAAATATTTTATTACCATTTATTTATTTTATACCATTATATGCTATTTTGTGGAGTAGCAAGTTATGGTCGACTTTATCGAAAGCTTTCCGAAAGTCCGTGTAAACAGTGTCCACCTGTATGCGAGAATCCATATTATTAAACACGTAGTCCATAAAAGATACCAAATTGGTTGATGTATCTTTGTTTTACAAAGCCGTGCTGTTGTTGTATTATACTTTTATGGAATATTGGATACACTGTATCATGTACTAGTCTTTCAAAAAGCTTCGACAAAGCCGACAATATCGATATCGGACGGTAGTTTTCCACATCATGCTTTGCACCTGTTTTGTGAACCGGAGTTATATTTGCGCACTTCCATCTATCGGGGAAAACTCCTTCAGATAAACATCTATTAAATATAATTTGCAGTGGTATACACAGATTCTCAGCTGTGCGCTTGAGAAAAAGTGGAGGTATACCATCAGGGCCCGGCCCTTTCGACTCGTCTAAGCTTGTTAGGGCATTTAACACTTGTTTAGGGCTGAATATTATGTTACTTATGAGACAACTATCTACAGAATAACCCACAGATCCAGTAGTACAACTTGTTGAAGCAGGCTCATAAACAGAGTGGAAAAAGTTACAAAACAAATTACAAATTTCTTCCGGGCAATACTAGCACTAGACTGGCGATTGGAGATATACGTCCAGAAGTATTTGATATTTCTCTCTATACCATGTTCCACACCGTTTATATATCTATTGTAACACTTTCTAGATTCTGTACTAAATCTAGATCTATATAGCGAGAAGATTTCATAATCAGAAATATTATGATAGATTTTCCACTTTAACCACGCCTTACTTTTGTGTTTGTATATATGTATAAGAGAGCGTGTGAACCATGGAGGGTAACCACGTGATTTAGAATACGTAACAGGAATGTGCAGTTTAATCAAATCAAAGATAATGTTGTAGAATTTAGTTACACAGTCATCCGGGGACAAGTTAGAAAAAGCATCATTCCAGTTAATTAAAGCAATATCGCGTTTAATATATTCATAGTTACCCTTATAAGAGTTAATTTTTTTTATTGGATTGCGTGTCATACTAAAATGAGCAGGTCCAAAAGAAATTAAAATTCTTAACGGCGGATAGTAGTCATCAGGTTAAAGTAAAGCATCGGTGGGGATATTTACTGCGCACTGATCTGAATCACTGATGACCAGGTCCAAGATTTTTACATTTTTTTATGGAATTGAACTGATATGAGTTATATAATGACATGAAAATTTTCAAATAGTTGCATATTGAAGAATCACCAAGACATAATTGGCCTGAGTCATGTGCTATCCACTCAATATCTGGTAAATTAAAGTCACCAACTAAGTAAAACTGTTCAACTTGAATATCTCCGAACAAACGCTGCATCTCATCCAGGTATGTAACATATACATCCTCAGGTGTTTTAGGCGGTGCGTATACTGCACTGATTACATAATATTTGCCTTTATTAGAGGACGGGATTCGCAGAGTAACATGCTCAATATACGAATTTCAAGACGGGAAAATGTGAACTAACAATGGGCGAAGTTCTCTTAATATAGCAATAAGCGAGCCACCTCCATCTTTTTTATTTGTAGCTACTCGATCTCGGTCACACCTATAAACTACATATCACTGATCAATAAATTCGTTATCATATATATCAGAAACCAGCCAAGTCTCAGAGAGTATTATGACATCGTAGCAGTTAGACAAAATATTCATATAAAGATTATCCAGTTTAGTGCGAATTCCCCTACAGTTTTGATAGTACATAATTAACTTATTAGTCATTGTTATAATGAGAATTAATCAATATAAACATTAGGCATATGAAATTCATATACTCATATGGAACAAAACTATAATAAGATGTATATGATATAGAGTGCAACAAGCAATACGGTGAATTAACCAAGAAGTGTGACCAACAAAGTCGGATCTTACTGTGTGTTAAATAGATAAATGCAGCGAAAACGATAAAAAAATAAATAATGTGTACAATCCAAAATAAGTAAACACAAACTTCTTTATCTAAACACAATGATAACATAATGAAGAAGAGCAAATTCGGACATTAACACTTGAAAAACAGAAGAGGAAAAAATACTTAAATAACTAATAGTAATCATAATAAATTCATGCCCAGCGTAAATCACTATACATTTATGATTTCTCAAGTAATAGCGGGGTGCCAGGCTTAATTTTCGTAACATCCTGCGACGATCGAATAGCAATGGCACGAGATGTATCATTCTCACGAACAAGAATGGTTCCATGTTTAACCCACACATATTTAAAATTATGTTTCTTGGCAGCGTCACGACATGCACGAAATAAGTGCTTTCTCTTCAAAGTGAGATGTTTATGCATATAAATTGGCATTGAAGTTCTTGAAATGCCCAAACTATCAGAGTTCATTCCTTTTAACAAACGAAAGGCGCTAAGAACATTGTCGCGCAAGGTCCGTGTAGCGAATTTTATTATGATATTCTTAGGTTTGTTGTTTTCACGGTGTGCATGTGGTACACGATGTATGGATAGTATGTCCTGTTTATTTATAGTGCATTTTATTTTTGACCTTAAACTCTCCATCATCAACATGAGATCTTCGTGCGCCTTTCAGGAACATTACACAGTTCAATATTGTAATTTCTAGCATTTTGTTCCATATTATCAACTGTGGCCGCCAGGTCTGTCAGAATAAACTGTGTATCGGCATTGAAATGGGCTGCTTTTTCCATTGAATTAATTTGTTTGTTTATTTTATCATATTCGATATTAGTAAACTTTAAGGAATTTTGAAGATCACTAATTTCTTCAGATAAGCTTTTGCATTTGTTATCCATATCCAATATACGATGTTCCAAAGCAGTATGTTTCAAACGGAGAATATTAACGTCATTCCTAATCTCTGTGAAAACTTGAGTAAGGGTAGCTAAATCTGCTTTAATATTTATCACATTGTCTGATATCTTAGAAATGCTGACTTCCATGTCTCGACGCCAGTCGTTAAGTGTACCTTTTAACTCTGCGGTAATCAATTCGACCGAGTCTGCCACAATATTATCGGATTTTGTTCGTGGTTTGCTTTGTTTACGTTGCTTCTTAGGCTTAAAGCTAACCAAAGTCGGACTATTCGATACGGTATCCTTATGTTGCAACTGAGTGTCAGGTGAAGACATTATATTTAATATTTATTCGCAGTTTCTTTTGCAATATAGTATGAAATCAATAATTATAAATTATTAATCAATCAATAATTATTAATTCAGTAGAATCCACAAAGAACTTCTTCCTAGTGAGATTCGAACTGGGGTTCGTCGAAACATCTGTAAGCGGTAAAAAGGTGGGAGCCCGAACAATCCGCTACGCCTTATTAAATTTAATCGTCGAAATAAGGGACCACTATGTTAGTGTTTAATTTACACTAACTAGAAGGTGACTTGCGTAAGCTCGAGCTTGTTATCAAAGGCACATTAACAAGGTCACTGCAATGACACAAATGTGAAACGTTGGAGTTTTTTCACTAAAATATCGATGGTAAATAGAGTATTTATTAAAACAACATCACTAAACTTTGAGATAGCAATAACTGCACGATAATAGTTCAGCTTTTGGACGATATCGCATGATTTATAAACAAATATAGATTATTTTGCACACACAATGAAATACGCACTGCGTTTCGAGTGAGTAACGAACGGCGAATATATATATATATATATATATATATATATATATATATATATATATATATATATATATATATATATATATATATATCGACGGTGAAGTGACAAGTTCATACATGGTAATGCGAAAATAAATCTATTATAGGTGTATTAAAGTAATAAAATTGGTTGTTATAAAAATGTCAGTTGAGAAGTCTTGATACTTCATCATCGATACATATAAAGTATAAGCTGTATAAATAAGGTTATGCATAAATAGTGCCTGTCAATGTCACCCCACAACCTTGCCACAGTGCTGGCTCTCGCATCGCGTATGATCGAGACCTCGGGCGGGGGCCAAGAGGATCATAACTCATCTATAATAAACTTGCTTCTGTGCCTGGGATATTTAAGACGGGCTATCATAACCACGGTTCCCGTACCACATATTATAGTTGCATAGTAATGGGTAGGACATCATTATAATTATAAAATTAGGAAATCAATTTTTCAGCTTATTATAAAGGAAAAAAATCAAAACAACGGACATGCCTATATTTCCCAAGGTGACAAAATTGTATTGTGTATAACACTTTTCACCGACAATTTTAAGTCAGAATTTAATAGGAGGCGAGCTTATTGATATTATGCTAGGCGCAATTCTTAACTCCAGACTGATACTGACAAGTTTTCAATAGAAAAACTAAACTTCGACCGACTTAAGATGCAAAGTCAAGACGTCTTAATTGCTACGCGCATTATATGCCACTTATAGACCAATGAGACAATCGTATGATCATATGAATGTAAGTTTAATATTTCATTATTGAACGGCATCGAAGCTGATGGTTATGACATTGAGGATTGGAAAATGTCATAAGAGTTAAGTGATGGGCATTTCAAATATCCGTAACGAAATTACAAATTAAACTGCTTTATTTTTATTTACGCATATATGCACTGTATATAAAACGTTATTCTTATTGGAAAAACCCAGATCTCTTTCAATGGAATAGAAGCAACATAAATTTACCTTAAGTATATGCCATAGCGTTTAGAATTACTAAACTTAAGTGGCAACTGGGGCACATCACTTGGAACTACACAACAAAAGACGTGGAGTGGGCACGCCCCCACAAGATGAACGACGACCTGGTGAAATTCAAAGGCGGTCGTAGTGACGATCGGATCCATGGATATACAGATCAGATATACGGATCTATGATGAAGGGAGGCATTTGTCCTGCAGTCAACTTCTTTCGGCTAATGACGGACGATTTAGCGCAGTGGTTAAGAGCTTAAACCGCTCCACCCACTGTGTCTAATAGTCGCGGGTTCGATTGCCGCACGGGACAAATCTTAGTGTGATCCACGATTATTTGTTCCTGGGTATTAGTGTATGTGTGAATTTTCATGTTTGTAAATGCACCCACGACACACGAATAAATCATTGTGTAAGGCTACGTTTATTTAAAAAAAAATGTCGTTTTCATATACCCTGTGGTAATAGAATCATTGACTTAACTGTAATGAATGATTACACCTCTATCTCTGTATAGACAGACCCGTACCCGTACCCGTACCCGGAACAATGGCAATAGGCTCGCCCCCTATTACATAGGACCTAACATTGTTAGCGAAAAGTGGGTGTACATAATACACATCTTTGGGAATATTGGCGTGACGATGGTTATTTTTTATTTTATTTACCTCAAAAGACTCAAATAATTGTTGTTTTAAATACATACTGTATCATCCCGGGGATAACGAACTGTAGGTACCTATAAATAAGATCTAAAATACAATCAATTTATTGAGCGCGCTGCCATACTGCATACAATGAAAACCTAACCTAACCTAACACAAACAGAAATACAAAAACGAATTCTTTTATTAGCACCCGAAAATTGAAAGCTATTCACATGCGAATTTTTAATAGCATCCGAAAAACGAACGCCATTCACATACGATTTTTATATTCTCATTATTGTCTAAAAATAAACTCTTTCACCTCAATAAGAGTAAGTTGGTATAAAACGGTGAGGTCGGGAAATGCGTCGCGATGTTGCCGGAACCTTATTAATATGCGATGCTATATAATAATGATATACATGCATCCTCCCTTCAGAATACGTATTGTTCGTGCTATAACATATTCTTTTTTGTATGTGGTATTTTAAGCCATATCTGTGCGTTCAATGTGAGGTTTTTACATTACGGCAAATTGGCAACGTTTATTATATCGATACAAGGGTTGTGTCTTTAATGAATGATTGATTCTCGTTCTTTGAAATCTCCATAATAGGAGAACGTAATGCGTACGCACAATCCTCGCCTTCCTGTCCTACCTTTTTTGTAGGACATCCTATTAAGGAAGTGTTCCCAGGCTTATACTTTGCAACTTCGGGTTTGAGACGTCGAAGTTCGATTTATAATAATAATAAAGTTAGAACGATTGTGCTGCACATTTTCCGATTTAGGATAATAAAGTATTCGCAACAGCGTAGTAAAACTGCGTAAAGGTATGATAGATGGTATCAGTGTAAAGATGAGAAAGGGTATGCTCCGTTGGTTCGGGCATATTGAAAGAATGTTAAAACAAATATGCAATGCAAACGCAGAAGGATTTAGTTACCGAGAGAAGACCTAGACTATCTTACCATGACCAAATAGACCGTGTCTTATCTAAAGGGCAAGTCAAGTGTCTCCGTAACCGGCGAGCGTGCATGACACGAACTATGAGAGCGGAGGAAGCCAGAGAGGCCTGTAAGAATAGAACCTGTTGGAACTCTTTATTCTCTACCTGCCCCGCAAGGGATCTGGCATGATGATATAGCTAGATAAGTACATGTTAAGATCTGGATCAAGCTTTTGGCAGTGGTTACACGATTAGTCCGAACATTTCCGATGGCGTTACTACCTTCCAATGCCCTTATCTCCCATATGTCAGATATAGATACTGTACAGAGGTTCAGACACCGACCTCGCCGGAGAGGTTGACGTACATCTTGCCCGCCGGCCGGTACGGAGTACCATGGCGAGACACCTAGTATATACCCTTTATAAGAACCGTTCCTCCTTGAGGCACCCTTAAGCTAGTTGCTTCCTTGCTCTTCTGGCTGTAGTGTAGGCTTCGCAGGAAATCTTTGAAGTTAGTGTGACGCTAGCGAGTTATCATGCTGCCACGTGTATGTTTATTTAGTAAATTTGTGACAAGGAGGTGATAATATCAAGCCGCTAGCATCACGCTAAAGTCAATCTTTTCTTGCTAAGCTCTCTGACTGTGTAACGTCTGCCTTACAAATACATTTTATGGTATCTTTCTATTATAAGCGCTCGGGCAAATAAATAAAAGGGTGCAATTCCAATAATTATTCTTAATGAGGACAATATTCATGACATCGCCCACGCGAGCTCCGAGAGCTCCGACGGAACATAATGCGACGCACGGCGAATACTGAATCTAAATATTCCCCCGCACTGCTTATTGCGGATCTGTGCTGATTACGTCAATGTTAACGGACATATCTAGGCTTGCAATCACATGTTTTCACATCATGTTTACACTTACTGTAATATTTATTATTGTCGAATACAGGTTAAGGGCTGATTTTTCAATCAAATGTGACAGACGGCTTGGTCCAATGGTTACGTGCTTAAGCCGCTCCGTCCATTGGATGGAGTATTCGTAAGTGCGGGTACGCGCTAGACAAATCTTTTTGTGGCCCACAAACACTTTGTTTCGGTCTGGATGTTTGTGTATGTAGTTTTCATGTTTGTAAACGTCTTTTTATTTCAGAAAAAAAAGTCCTGACCGAATATTGAAGTGACATAATTCCACTGTTTTATTCATAGAGGTACTAAAAGCATAAAGGGAGCGTTAACAAGAATGTATAATAGCATCCGCATTGCATTGCACACACGTATGTCATGTGAGTGATAAGAAAGGGGACAAATCTATCGTAAGCAGTTACACTCTTGTGCACTTTATTTGACATTAATAATTACTTGAAAACAAATAAAATGTCACCGAGAACACAGTCACTAGACAAACAAATACTAACCGATTAATATTCGTGGAGCCTACTTCAAAATGAAAAGCCATCATATTTTGAATAAAAAGGAAGTACGAACCATGTAGGAACACAGAATTTTATATTGGTTACCTAAATGGTTCATACGGTTGGGTCAGACTGTTCATACGGTCGGGTCCAAGTATTTTAAGACCCACCGTAAAAATAGGCCTCAAAAACTATCTGACTACACCCGAAACCTCATGGCTGAGCGACGTTCCATGACGCTTCAAAGTTCCGATAATGCTAAGTCCTATAGGCAGCTAAATGGACAGATATTAAAGTCCTTGCGACACGACTTACGGTCCTTCAATGCAAGGCGTATTGAGGAGACCATAGAGCAGAACAAGGGCTCTAAAGTGTTCACAAGAGACTCGTCTATTGGGCAGAGCCAGTTGACAAAACTGAAGACGGAGGACGGAAACGTAACGTCAAATAGGTCAGAGGTGCTCAGGGAGATAGAGAGGTTCTATGGACAGTTATATACCTCAGTAGCTAAACCTGTTGTTGACTTGGTAAAATACCCAAGAGCCAAGCTAACCCGACACTGCACTGAAGATATCCCGGACATCAGCCTGTGCGAAATTAGGATGGCTCTCAAACAACTAAAAAACAACATAGCGCCGGGTGAAGACGGAATTTCTGCAGAACTTCTGAAGGCGGGCGGATCGCCGGTACTTAAAGTCCTTCAGAGGCTATTTAATTCCGTCTTGCTTGAAGGGAAAACGCCGGAAGCATGGAACAGGGGTGTGGTGGTGCTGTTTTTCAAGAAGGTGATAATTCTTTATTGAAGAACTATAGGCCCCTCACACTGCTGAGCCATGTTTATAAGTTGTTTTCGAGAGTCATTACGAATCGTCTCGAACGAAGGCTTGATGACTTCCAGCCTCCCGAACAAGCCGGTTTCCGGAAAGGTTTTAGTACCATAGACCACATACATACGCTGCGGCAGGTTATACAGAAGACTGAGGAGTATAATCGGCCACTATGCTTGGCGTTTGTGGACTATGAGAAAGCCTTTGATTCGATCGAGACTTGGGCGGTTCTTAGATCTCTCCAGCGATGCCGCATTGACTATAGGTACATCGAAGTGTTGAAGTGCTTGTATAATAACGCCACCATGTCAGTCCGAGTACAGGGGCAGTGCACGAAGGTGATCCCCATAAAAAGAGGAGTAAGACAGGGAGACGTCATTTCTCCGAAACTGTTTACGGCCACCTTAGAGGACGCCTTCAAGCTCTTGGAATGGCAAGGACTTGGCATCAACATCAATGGCGAATACATCACTCACCTTCGATTTGCCGACGACATTGTGGTCATGGCGGAGTCGCTGGAAGATCTAGGACGAATGCTCGGTGACCTCAATAGAGTATCCCAACAAGTGGTTCTTAAAATGAATATGGACAAAACAAAAATAATGTTAAATGTCCATGTCGTACCCACCGCACTCACCGTTGGGAACTCTACTCTTGAAGTTGTCGACGAATACATTTACCTGGGACAGGTAGTCCGGTTAGGTAGGTCCAACTTTGAGAGTGAGGTCAATCGACGAATCCAACTCGGCTGGGCAGCGTTCGGGAAACTGCGCAACATCTTCTCATCCAAAATACCTCAGTGCCTAAAGACTAAAGTTTTTAGTCAATGTGTGTTACCAGTGATGACATATGGATCAGAGACGTGCTCTCTTACAATAGGTCTCATAAAAAAGCTCAAAGTTGCTCAGCGAGCTATGGAAAGAGCTATGCTCGGCGTTTCTCTACGTGATCGAATCAGAAATGAGGAGATTCGTAGAAGAACCAAGGTCACCGACATAGCCCTCAGGATTAGCATGCTGAAGTGGCAATGGGCTGGCCACATAGAGCGAAGATCGGGCGTTGGGG
Organism: Phalera bucephala; assembly: GCA_905147815.2. Taxonomy (NCBI): domain Eukaryota; kingdom Metazoa; phylum Arthropoda; class Insecta; order Lepidoptera; family Notodontidae; genus Phalera; species Phalera bucephala. The sequence goes on from LR990627.1 coordinate 14,517,792, forward strand.
CAGAAAGATTCTAGAGTGGAGACCACGTATTGGCAAGCGCAGCGTAGGACGACCGCCTGCCAGATGGACCGACGATCTTGTGAAAATCGCAGGAAATCGTTGGATGCAGGTGGCATCGGACCGGTTACGCTAGAAAGCGATATGCTCAGCAGTGGACAAGTATAGGCTGAAATGATGATGATGATGATGATGACCTAAATGGTACCAAATGTCCACAAAAAGTGTACAGCTGAACTGGTTTTATAATCCCTCTATGCTTTTAAGTTTTATCTTTATAGTTTTATTCATAAAAAACTGTGTTTTTGGCTACTGTTTTATTTCATCATTCGAATAAGTTTTGTCTGAATACTGAAAAATCAGCCCTTAGTTAAATAACTACTAACACGCATGTATCATTCAGATCAAGCCTCAATTTGAATAAACGTTGCCAGACAAACTTGCCTGCAACATTTAGACCAGAGTAAGTTCGTAAAAACGAATTCCGTAATTAGCATGCACGGTAATCAAGTGTATAGCCACTTGATCCTTGGAACCGAGAGGCGCAGCATCTGGTTACTTACTACATACATAATATAGTATTTTGATTGGACTATGTCAGTACTAGCAGAAGCAAATAGTTTTTAGTTATTTTAGTGTACCAATAGACTTTTTCCGGAGTGAATAAACTCGTTGCCGCTTGAAAGTTCCAGCGTACGAGATATGTATGCTAGCGCTAAAAGAACTTTCTAGCTGATTCATCAAATAACGTACCTTTATATCACACAATCACGCCTATATTCCCCAAGCGGGGGTGGTACTGAGTACACACACTTTTCTCCGACGATGTCAGGTTCCAAGTAATAGGCGGCGAGTCTATTGCCATATATCGGGCACAATTCCAGACTCCGGACTCATACTGGGAAGTTTTTCGTTAGAAAAACTACATATGCCCGACCTCGGATTTGAACCCAGGACCTCGTGATCACCAAGCGATGCGCTTTGCCATTAAACCAACAAGGCAGTCAACTTTATATTAAACTTTAAATTCCATATTCTAAGATATTAAAGTGCATACAGATTTTATAGGTGGCGAAAATAGGTTGTAATAATGAATATTTTCTGGTCTTAAAAAGGGACAGATACCTTCGCCTAATTTTTCTGCCGTACTCGTAGATGTACTTACTATAAGTAGATTTTCTTTATAAAACAGGCCGTTGTTAATTAAAGCATTATACTTTCGCAACTTCTAAGAGACTCGTAAAATTGGAAGTGGGCGGGTTCTAAAAATATATAAATTCTCGGTAGCTGTGGTACCTATTGCCGGTATTTCAGCCGTACTGAATAAGTTAAGACCTCGGCCACAGAATATACAAAGAGGGTAAGGGCAGATACCACAACCGTTCTAGCTATAGGAAAATGATCTGAGGAAAGTATGCTTAACATTTTACGACATTTTGAGCAGCATTTACACATTTTAAATAAAGGGCAATTTACCCATAAGCTGATGACTATCTTACCAGGAAAAAATAGGCCGAGTCTTATCTGAAGGACAATTCAATAGTCTTCGTAACCGGCGACCGTGTATGAGACGAACTATGATAGTGGAGGAAGCCGGAGAGGTATGCACAGAAAGAACCTGTTGGAACTCTTTACTTTCTGCCTACCCCGTAAGGGATCTGGCGTAATGATATAGATTAATATAACTTTGATGCCAATCGATCCTGTTTCTTATAAGGATCAAAAACTTCTATTGGACGAAACTTCAATTGAGGTTGGCGTACTAGGAACGTCAGAAATCGTAAAAAAAGCTTGTCCTATACATTTTGTAGGAAACCGTCGTAGCTTTGATGACCTTGAACAATCTAGGACCGTTTTCTTGTAGCTATAACAGTTGAGGTAGCTGCCCTTACTACCCATCTCAAAAATCCACCTGTACATATACTACAGAACAACAATTTCCAAGAGCTGGCCGCTGTAACACATCGCTAACCGAATGAACTAAAATGTAAAATCAGGAAAAATAAACTTTGTAGTCCTAGAATTAAAGTGCCAAGTCAAGTAATCATATGTTTGACTTGTGCCTCGATGATTGAATTCTTAGATTTACACGAATATTACACATGAAATAAAATTAGTTTTCCTGCGACAAAATTCGACAAACACTTTTATTTCTTGTGCCTCTGCTACTTATTATATTATTCGTTATATCTAAATTATTTGAAAGAGAAACCCACAGTTTGATCGTTCAGACACAGTTTTCATTCTTTCGAGTTCAGCAGGCAAGGTAAAATTTTCACACAAAAATTTTCAAGGTCGTTCACTTCAGTTATCCCCAATCTACCTCTCTCGGCCCGCTCTTAGAAACTGTTTCTGTGTAACTTACTCTGTGCCTTAGCTTAGTAAGTATGTATCTCGGGTGAGGTATAAACAAAACTGAGGGCGCGTTAATGCGCCAGGCGAGGGTACTTCGCATCAAGCCGTCTGCCTTAAACATACTTTACTAGAACAACTTAAAATGAAGAAGGTTTTTGCACGTGTGGTTTACCTTGATAGTTGGGAAGTCTGCTTGCGTACAAAATTCTTTAGAAAATGACCAACATACCAAAATAGATAGATAACTCTTCATTGTACACCAATAATAAACATTGTAAAATAATATCAAAACAAGTCTATATGTGACACAAAGGGCGGCCTTATCGCTAATAAGCAATCCTATCCAGGCAACCTTGGGATGGAGAAATTGATTTGGTCGTGGAATGGACTGGGGTGCACTAGTTAAAAAACAAATAGTAATATATATTTACAGTAAATAGCTAGCGGTATAGAGTTTAAAATAATATATAAACATAAACTCATACAACAAAAGACACACAATACAAAATGACTAAACATACACACATTTACCTATTTGGATATGACAGTAGGATCCGCTGGAAAAACAGATAAATAATATTTTCTCACCTGATCTATGAAGCTCTCTAGCGATGACGCACGCCGCATAGCCACAGTCGGAGCGCCTGGATAGTAAAAGACTTATCATAGAAGCTGCTACTATGAAGGGGCATCCTTAGGCTAAGGTTTTCTGAGGACCTGAGACATTGGGTGTCAGCGCTTTTTAGATACTCGAAACGTTTTTTTAAGATAAGAAGGGAAGGAAGGGTTAAACAATACAGTGAAAAGTATGCATGCATTTGAGTTGTGTACGGAACGAGGAGTCATGATCATATTTGCGTAAGCCAAATATGAACCTAATCGAGAGGTTTTGGAGCCGCTCACTCTTATTTAGCTGGTCCTCCGTTAAATCTAAATATCAGCACAATCTAGGATGGGGAACAGTAGAGATTGTGCTAGTGCAACTTTAGAGGCAGTGGGTAGACAGTTGCGTAGCCTTCTTAAAGGGGCCATTGTCGAAAATCTTTTGCAGTTCCTCTGCAGCTGCGTCTTCTTAAAAAGCTCCAGGTTAGACAACAGTCTATTATGACTCGTAGATTTATGATCCTATCCTATTATGGCCCCGATTACGAGTCATACAGTATATACTACAGTACACACAGTACCGTAATAGTAACAGTTTCCAGCGGCTTCAGGCCCGGTCGACAACAGCGCCACGTAGCGGGTCTATGTTACTTCTGAATAATTAAGCTTTTTAATGATGAAAAAATTGAATTTTACAATTAAAGTAAATGCGTTTGTAGATATACAAATGTAGTTTTGGACTATATTATCGATGTATTCCCTTTTTTATTATTTTAGTTACATCCATAGCTATATCTGTCCAAAATATCTACAAATATATCTACAACATACCTCTTTCTTATATTTCTCTCTTTTATAAGACCCTAAACAAATATTGTGTAATTTGCCCACGGAGTTCATAAATGACCTTACCATATTCGTTTTATAAACGAAACCTTTACTAAATTACGGTTCAAAGGTACGTGAAAAGAAATAACCTTCTGTGTATGTGTTTCTGACAATAAAAACAATTTTATCTCTTTGTATGAATTACACCCGTGGGGAAAGTCTTCACGGGTTTTAAAACTCGATTGGTACGTTTGGGTACATACTTCATTACATTATCGAATATATTATATACACTTACCTGTCTCGTTGGTCTAGTGGCGTATAATGTTAACCCAGGTCCTATCAGATCCAGAAATCCTAGGTCAGGGCAAAATGTAACTTTCTATAAAAAAAAATCCAGCATCAGTCCGGAGTCTGGCATTGTGCCCGATATAATGGCAATAGGCTCGCCCCCTATTACATGGGACTAAGGTAGTAGGAAAAAAGTGGATGCACACAGTATTATACCTCTGTCAGTCACTCTTGGGAAATATAAACGTTACGAGACGAGTAAAAAAATAAAAATAAACATATTATTTTTATTTTTTTACTCGTCTCAGATAGAACATACATTAGTAGAACTGCAAACACACGAAGCACCCAAAGAAGAGAAAGAGACGAGTGTTTTTGGATTGAAATTTTCCCTTATTACCAACTCACATACCTGGAATGCCTCGTTGATCTAACGGCATAGCGCATCGCTTTGTGAGCACGAGGTCTTGGGTTCAAATCCTAGGTCGGGCAAATGTAGTTATTCTAACGAAAACTTTCCAGTATGAGTCCGGAGTTTGGAATTGTGCCCGGTATGTGACTATAGGCTCGCCCCTATTAACGACCTAACATCGTCGGCGAAAAGTGGTTGTACTCAGTGCACCTCTGCCACACCCGTTTGAGGAATATAAGGGTTGTTTATTTTTAGTCGTCTTAGAAGTAACATTAGTAAAACTGCCCACTTACGCCACAAGTAACCAAGAGAAAGAATAGAATCTTTTAGGATTGAAATTGTCCCTAAGTACAAACTCACATACCTAGGCCAGCCAAGTGGACTTTCTACAGTCGTCAACGCTAATTGAAAACGAAAAAATTTACGGGAATGACATTTTACAAGGGTAAGTCACGAGGTCAAAACAATGCGCTACAGATTACGGCAATAGAATAGACTAGCCACTTGGCTAGGCCTTCTGACATTATATTATTTATCCCCGTGGTTACCGGACCGTTATAATAATGCTATGTTGGTGCAATTAGTGTGGCGTTGCCCAAAATCAGTCTTGGTCTTGGTCATGGTCTTGAATTTTTGCAAAACCAAGACCACCTAATTTTAGCTAGACCAAGACCGACCCTGCAAGTCTTGACCAAGACCAAGACTGATTTCGCGAGACTTGCGGTCTTGATGTTCTTTGAGTACCTTTTTTATTTAATAATTTACGTGTAATTTTTTATAGTTCTGTATTTTTAGTTATTCATACTACTACTACTACCACTCTCTTCCTAGCCGTTTCGGCCACGGCGACCACTGTTTTCCTTAATTGTTGTCAAGGCGTCGTTCATGTGCCTTCATATGACTTTTTTTTTTTTTTTTTTTTTTTTTTTTTACCTGGGGAAAATCCTGCATAGGACTTCCGCGAGCCTCGGGGGAAACTCGCGGGGCGTGTCGGAATCTTACCGACTAAAACCCCAGGGTGGCCGACATCAGCACTTTGGAGGGGCTCCGGGATCTCCGTATGGAACGCACCGGTGCCCCTCTTGTGCCACGCTCTGAAGAGCCCGCCTTCGGGGGGAGACTTAATGACACGCTCCCCCCCGCACCAACGCGGTGCTCACGGCGACGTGGGCCACACCACGCCGCCGTCCTCCTCGGGGTCGCTCGTGAAGAACGCTCAAGGCCCCCGCCCCTTGCGTCCGCGACCCCGAAGGCCCCCCTGCTGATGTTGGTGCAGGGGGGGTCCCCCGCCAGATATTACGGCGGGAGACGCGAGTTAGCCCGTATTCTGAAGCTCCGGGCTATTGGGCTGGGGGGCCTGGGCGGGCTGTGCCTCCGCCCCAGCGCCGTCGCCTTCGTCGAGCAGGATCGGCCCTCTCCCGATCCCGCTCGGCCTCCTCCCTCTGGGACATCACAGTCTCGCAGAAGGAGGATACGGCCCCCCACGCCGATTCCCCTGCCAGCATAGCCGCTACTATTGCCGGCAAGGAGAGGTCCGGTCCGATCCGGTCGACCAGGATCCGCCGCTCGGAGGCCCACGCTGGGCACTCTTCGAGCGTGTGCTGGGCGGAATCCTGATCCCCACCGCAGTGGTGACAGGTCGTCGTCGCCTCGCGTCCGATCTTCCTCAGATAATCACCGAAGCAACCGTTACCGGTGATTATCTGAGTAAGTCTATAGGTGACTCGCCCTCTCCTCCGCTGGTGCCAGGCTTCGAAGGACGGCAGGATAGCTTGGACGACGCGCTTGCGCGCGATGTGCTCTTGACTAAGCCTCGCGCGCCACTCCTCCAGAGCGCGCCGTCGTTCCCGCCGTCTCACTTCTTCGAGCGCAGGCACGCCCTCGCCACTTTGGCGGACGCCACGAGTCTGGTCGTAGACCCTCGCGTCCATGTCCGCCAGGATGTCGAGCGGCGGAAAGCGCGCCAAAAGTGTTGCCGCCTCAAAGGATATGGTACGGTATCCTCGTGCGATACGGATGGCCATCTTGCGCTGCAGGCTCTGAATCTTCATCCTGCTGCGCCGGACACCCGACAGTCGGTGTGACCACACGGGCGCCCCATAGAGGGCCACCGATCGCACGACCCCCCCGTAGAGGCGGCGCACCTCCTCCGACGGTCCCCCAAGGTTGGGCAGCAGTCTGTGCATAGCACCCACTACCCTTTCGACTCGGGGGACTAGGCGCTCGAAGTGCTCCTCGAAGCCCCAGCGACTGTCCAGGGTGAGGCCTAGGTACTTTAGGTACCTCCCCACCCGGACTGGCGAGTCTCCAACGCGAACCCACGAGTCGGGCGGTTCCCTGCTCCTTGGCAGTTTGTGGAACCATAGCGCCTCGGTCTTATGAGGCGCTATCTCCAGGCCCAACTCGCGGATCTTGGCGACGACGACCTCTGCCCCAAGCTCGGCGAGCCCTATGGTCCTCTCGAAGGTGTCCCCCTCGGCCAACATCAGTGTGTCGTCAGCGTAACATACGACGCTGACACCGGGGGGGAGGTCGACACGCAGGACTGCATCGTAGGCGAGGTTCCATAAGAGGGGGCCCAACACGGACCCCTGCGGAACCCCGCAAGACACTTCCCTCCGGTGCAATGTACCGCCCTGTCCGATGTACTGGACGTATCTGTCACGTAAGTAGTCCCTGACCACGGCCTGCAGGTATGGGGGGACGCGATGATGTTCCAGCGCCCCCAGGATCGCACCCCAAGGCAGGGAATTAAAGGCGTTGACGATGTCCAGACTTATCGCCAACGCCACCCCACCCCGGGACACGGCCTGCGCTGACAGAGAGCGGACGCGAAGTATAGCGTCCAGCGTGGAACGCCCTTGTCGGAAGCCGTATTGGCTTTCAGCCAGGTCGGGACCGACACGCGACAGATGCCCGCCGAGACGAGCGGCAAGAATCCTTTCGAACAACTTGCCGGCCTCGTCTAGCAGGCATATGGGACGGTACGCAGAGGGTGTGTCTGCAGTCCTGCCTTCCTTCTTCAAGAGGACCAGGCGAGCCTCCTTCCAGGCCGTGGGGAACTTGGAATAACGGAGGCAGCTATTAAAAAACCGCCTCAGCCTGTCCCCCAGGGCGGCCAGAGTGATCACCCACACCCGCCCCGGTATACTGTCGGGGCCGGGCGCGGTATTGCGAGCCCGCAAGCGGCTAACGGCTCGGTCCAGCTCCAGTTCGGTCACCCCCAACTCGTCGGTGTAAAGTGCCGACGATACCGTCGGGGGGACTGAGGAACTACCCCGGACCGTCGGGAATAGTGCGTCGATTACCCGACGCAGCAGTCCAGGGTCTAGGGTCTCCGTCAGGGGGGGCACCCAGGGCCGAAGCTTGCCCAACACCACCTTGTAGGCGCGCCCCCATGGATCCCCGTCGAGTCCCTCTAGGAGCTCGCTCCAGGACCGAGACCTGGCGTTCGCAATAGCGATTTGAAGCGCCTTAGTAGCCGCTCGGTAGGGCTCATAGGCTCTGGCCTTCTCCTCTTCGGTCGCTCGCCTTCTTCGTCGGGCTCGGGTGTACCGGCGTCGCGCGCGCAAGCAGACCTCGCGCAACTGCGCTATCTGCTGCGACCACCAGTACACCACCTTTCGCTTGGGGCAGCTGGCCCGGGGCATGGCGGCGTCGCATAACGCCGTCATCGTGTCCCGGAACCAGGTCGCCTCCCTTTCCGGATCGGACCAGATCTCATCGGCGTTTTCCGGCCACGCCGCGACGCTGGCTGCGGCTTCGAGAAGATCTCGATCTAGCCGCTTGAGGGACCAGCGTCGCGGGGGGCTGCCTGCTCTGTGGCTGGGACGGTCGGAGGGTCGGAGGGCCACATCAAAAAAGATGTGGCGGTGGTCGGATAGTGTGACCACCTCCTCCGCTACGCGCCACCCCGACAGCATGCTAATGACAGCGGGAGTCGCCCACGTTAGGTCGATGACCGACTCCCCCTGCCACCGCACACATGTACTCACGGACCCCCGATTCACGAGCCGGAGGTCCAGCCCAGCCGCCCACTCTTGCAGCGTCTCTCCCTTTGGACTGTCTCTGGGGTTGCCCCACGCCCTAGCGTGGGCGTTAAAATCCCCCAGGACAATCAGCGGACGGGGTAAGCATCTGCGCACGCAGTTCGCCAGCCCGTCCAGGTACACCTCGTAGTCGGCGAGGGACCTATTGGGAGAGACGTAGCAGCCCACTACGGCTATCGCTCCCCACTGCACAGCCACGTACCCCTGCCCCTTTTCTATTAAGGAGCAGGGTGGAGCGCCTTCTCCTCCCCCCCAATAGACGGCGACGGAGCCCGTGTTGTCCCCGAACCAACGAGGATGGATTGGGACATTGTAGGGCTCCGCAACAACGCCGAGGGCAATGGACCACTCCGCAACGGTTTGCAGCAGCAGGTTCTGCGCGTTGCGGCAGTGGTTCAGATTGCCCTGCAAAATCTTTTGGGGAGGGAATTTTAGGCCTCCATGGGCTCTCCCGGCGGGCTATAGGAGCCCGCTTTCGTGGCCGGTGCCTCGGGTGCCGCCTGAGATTGTATTTGGGAAGGGGCCTGCTTTTGTCCCTTCCCTTTCCCCTTCGGGGGGATACACTTTTTGGCGTGCAGCCGATGATCTGCTGCACACCCCTTCGCCTTCATATGACTATGGTAACCTATCTTAGCCTTAAAGGTTCGCAAACATATGCGACACGTCAGGACACCATTAACGAAGTTATATTCCATATTTTATGGCAGCCTATTTTTTTGCTCCTTACGTTTGAAGTCCAGGTCTGGTTGGCTGTCATCTTCAAACAAATGAAGACTCCGTTGTACCAATCGCCGCCACACAATTATTTAATACAGTAAGTAGGATCGTAGAAGTAGGTACCTAATTAATCCTTATATACCTAAAATAGAATAAAAAAAACGAATGAGCTCATCGTTTCGTTGCTAATTGCACCTTTTATAAAATCGGAACAGACACTCATTATAAGTTATTGTAAGAATAAATTTATAGATGAATAAGAAGCATTAGGTCAATGTAAGACTCTTGCGAGACTATTGCTCCAGACCGAAACTGAGTGTGCAATACCAAGACCGAGACCAAGTGACTATTGCGACACCAATACCGAGACCTTGGTCAGTCTGGTCTTGGTTTTGCATTTGGGCAACACTAAGTTAGTGGCCTCTGTACACGTAATAAATAGCGCATAATATTTCTTACCGTGGCCTGCCTGAATACCTAAGTTGGCATTTTGCTCTACCTATAACTGATACAGAACGTCAGTCAGGACAGCACGGGTGGCATTATTTTACACACGCCAGACAAAATTTTGATGGTCCATGATTTAAGTCCTGTACGAAAATAAAAATATTCTTGTCTATACGTCAATACGATACAACTCTTAACACCATTTTTCTTGTGTCAAACTTTTATCACGGCACATTCAGCTATAAATACAAAACGATTAGCGCTTATGGCTTAGGCTTAGGGCTATAAAATCCATGACATATGACTTGTTGCACCGCCTGTGCAAATTATATCTATGGTGCAAGCCCTGCGGTCATATATACATTTATTTTAATCCAAAATGGACAGATACATCAGAAAATTAAACAAACTATTCATAAAAACTGCTATCCTAAAAAACTATTTTCAAGATGAAACAATCTTGACAATTGTAATAATATTATTTTTCTGACCCCTATTAATTCGTCTGACCCCTTTTTAAGTCTGACCTAACTTGACTTTTGATGTCCAAACATTCATAATATTGATTCATACGTCTGCATGACCACCTGAATTCAATTCATACTCTCTGATTAATAAAATGTAATTGAATAGATTCATTGAATAATCGTGTGAAAGGGACTGGCTTAGGTAAATACTATTCAGAAACTATTTGTTTAAGTAGGTGCTAACCTAACTAATAGTAACCATTAGCTTTAGTATATACTCGTCGAATTATAAGAGACGATATAAAAAGAACAGTAGTTGAACATTCGCCTTCACAGAGCCGAGCAGAAATCGATATTTAAATCGTAGTCTATTTTTTTAAAACATAGCCCTCCGTTGTAATTGGTTCTTGGGTCGGATTGGTTCATGTTTGTAAACAGCGTTTACAAACATGAAAGTCACACCTCGACCGAAACAGATATTTGTGGGTCACACAAAGATTTGTCTCGTGCGGGAATCGAACCCGTAATGATTATATTCTCTTTGTTTAGATCCAGATACCTCTCGCAGGTGCTAAATGGACTTTTTTAACCATGTGACTTTTCATTCTAAAATCTCATTCCCGTACATCTAGTATATATCAAGTTTAACAAGTGTAGAAAGTCAACTTCGCTATAGGAGCAGGTCTGGATAACCTTTTAAATGCTTAACTCAACAAAACAAAAATAAAAAGGTGCCTTACAGTTTATTGCCCTAGTATCGTCTACAACGTAAGTTGATTAATCTTCTCAGTTTTTCTATCTATCTATCTACCTATCTATCTATAACCTCACGCCAGATCCCTTGCGGGGTAGGCAGAGAGTACAGAGTTCCAACAGGTTCTTTCCTTACATACCTCTCTGGCTTCCTCGACTCTCATAGTTCGTCTCATACACGCTCGCCGGTTACGGAGACTCTTGACTTTCCCATCAGACAAGACTCGGTTTATTTGGTCGTGGTAAGATAGTCTAGGTCTTCCCCGGTACCTGCATCCTTCTACTTTCACATTGTATATCAGTTTTTCGAAAAGATAAAACTTTAGTTTTGCATTAAATCCATTATTTTTGTTAATCTAAATATATTTTAAGATGTCGCTAATAAATTAGTTTTAACTACCAACGTTTGTTAAATAAGGAGTATTACTGATTTGATAAACTGCAAATGTTAAGCTACTCACGTTGCTGAATGTACATGTGTATCCAAAGAAAAAGTGCGAAAGATGTGTTATTATTAAGTTACGGCTACACAAACAATTCGCCAGATGATTGTCGGGGAATAATTCTGGCAAGCACGCGTCACGCTAACGACACCCGCCGATAGCCCAGGGACTCACGCACCGCCGACAATTATCACACATACGTGAACATGTTATTGAGTTCCTACCACAGAAATCGTGATAACAAAACACTAGAATTGAAATAGCGCACGATTTTGTTCAAAGCCACTATCGCCGCTTTGTCATACATGTACGGTTATCCGGTGAATTTGTAAATCCCTAATAGCGGAGATATCACATACACAAAAAAATGCAATTTAAAAAAACTAGACATAGACTCACATCCACTCTTAGTTTTGCTGTAAAACAGTTTTCTGATGAATTGTATTACCTTATAAGTACAGTTAGGAGTTTTGGAAGACTGTCGTACCAACTTTAGCCGCTGTATTACATACGTTGGTTTAAGCAGTCTTGAAGAATTAAGAATTTTAGGGTCGTCCATGAAGCACATGATGGTTAAGTAACTTTTAATTTCCTTCCTCTCCCCTAGCAATACGTGGTAGGGTTATAGACTAGCACTGACCCCCCCCCCCCCCTCCAAAAAAACCTTATGTATATTTTTTGGTACTGTGTATCATAAAAATTTCCTCAGATAGACCATGACCAAATATACCGTGTCTTATTTGAAGTGCAAGTCCAGAGTCTCCTTAACCGGCGAGCGTGTAGGAAACGAATTATGAGAGTGGAGGCAGCCAGAGAGGTCTGTAAGGAAAGAACCTGTTGGAACTCTGTACCCTCTGCCTATCCCGCAAGGGAACTGTCGTGATGATATAGACAGATATACAAAAAAAATCAGAAGTGTCAAAATAACGTGCAGCTTTCATACACGTGAAAAAATAAATACACGTGATATCTCACTATGAAATAGTGATAGCCGAGTGGTTAGACCGTTGGACTGCAAAGTCAAAGGTTTCGGGTTTAAACCCAGGCACGCACCTCTGTCTTTTCGAAAGCATGTGTGTATTAAAAATCAACTATCACTTGCTTTAACGGTGAAGGAAAACAACCCTGCATGCCTGAGAGTTTCTCGAAGGTGTGTGAAGTTCGCCAACCCGCATTGGGCCAGCGTGGTGCACTATCGCCTAACCCCTCTCAGCCTGAGAGGAGGCCCGTGCCCAACGGTGGGACAGTTTCTTATCAGGGCTATATATTATATTATCTCACTACACTCCCTCTTTGTCCTTGTGATATTCCGTGATTTCTTCCGCGCTCCCTCCCCGCCCCCCTTCGAGCCTCACGAGATTAATGGACGATCCCTTGGTGATAATTTTTGCATATATGTGGCGACAAGTTCACGCGGCTATACCTATCTATGTAAATATATCACCACACCAGATCCCTTGCGGGATAGGCAGAGAGTACAGAGTTCCAACAGGATCCTTGCGTACATACTTCTCTGGCTTCCTCCACGCGGCTTTACCACTTCTAGTTTCTTATTATTTGGTAATTCGACTATTTTTTATCACAGTAAGCATCGAAAATTGGGTACCTTCCTGTCACTAACACAATCAGAATTGGATCAATAGTTCTAGAGATTACCTCCTCCAAACATACATGCTAACATGCAACTTTATAATATTAGTATAGAAGTATGGGTACCTACAAGACATTCAGTAACTCGAAAAAAAAGATGAGAATCCATAAAAATAGTAGTTCTTAATTAAGCAATTACAAGCATTATATTAAATTTAATATAATGCTTGTAACGGTAGTAATGCTTGTATAGTGCTTAATTTAATATAATACTTGTAATAGTAGTGCTTATTTTTTTAAATTAATGATTGTCCCTTGTTTTACTGTGCGTATTTGTACGATATAACAACATATTTCAAATATTGCAATCACCTTATGTACGCTGACGATACAAACATTTTTCTTAAAATACGCAATGAACAGGATTGCAAATTAATGCAAAAAGACCTAGATAAATTATCTGAATATTATACAAGAAATAACATTACCTTGAGTATAAAAAATGTGAGTGCATTACCTTCACGCGCAAAACTAAACCTTTAAAATATAACTATAAATTCAATAATAGCTCAATTAATCGGGGTTATATTGTACGAGATTTAGGGGTATATTTTGACCATAAAATGTAACTAAGTGATCACATCGATCACATAGCCAAAAAGGCTTTTCAAAGTCTTGGCTTTGTTATTCGTGTGTGCAAGCGATTTACAGATCTGGCAGCGCTTAAAAATGTATACTTCGCATATGTACGAAGTATTTTAGAATATACCAGTCCAATATGGTCCCCGCAATATGTTACTTACAAGCATCGTTTGGAGAAAATTCAAAAGATTTTCATCAATCACTTAAACTATCGCTACCGCAAATGACAAGAATCATATGAGGAGGGGTGTTCGGAATATGACCTTTTAACCTTGGATCAAAGGCGCACTGTCTTAGACATGTGTCTACTGTTTGACACTGTCCGCGCTAATATTGATTGTTCCGAGCTGGTGTCTAAAATTGGCTACTGTGTGCCTTCGCACCGCACGCGTCATACACGTTTATTAGACGAACCACGACACTACACTAACTATGCAAAAAACTCTGTTCTATCGCGTCTTATCCACACTTACAATACTCATTTTGGTCATGATGATCTCTTCTCGGGCACAAAATATTCATTCAAGAAAGAAATTATGAATAGCTTGAAATAATAAACTATCATCTACATCGTCACGCGGGATCCCTAGTGGGGTACGTAATGGACTAAATATAATAATAATATACAATAAATGCAAATAATTAGATACGGCCTTATATGTATCAAAGTATATGTATGTATGATGCTAGCAATAAATAGATACTTAGGTTTACATATATATAATTGCAAACTTAATATAATTATAGTTAATCATGCCCACAAAACGATACGAAACGATAACTAATGTATTTGTCTCTACTCAAATTTCACTTCTATATATTACTTACCTGTTAAATCTACACTATAACAAATACTTTTAAAAAGCTAATAAGCTGAATGCCACTGTTTTACACGTTCTACAGATCAATGTACTAGTGATTGCTCCCGGTAAATCTCTTACTTCATTGGTCATTTGTTCTTAGTTTATTCAGGAAAACCTATTATTGGCTATACTATATGTCACCCACTATGTTATATTTACTTTTTGTGATGCTGTTGGTTTTCTTACTAAATAAATAAATAAATAAATTATACGAAATTAAGAACTTTTATCGCTCTGATTTTTTGTTTTATGTTAAAAAGAATTCTCCGCGTCCCGATTAAACTAAAAATAAATGCTTTGGTTCTATCCAGAATAGTCAACATATTTTCAAAGTTCAGATATTACTAATAGGCATTGTCTCCAACTATAGAAAACATCCTTATAGTATAAATTTACTGTTACTGTACCAAAACAACATAAAATATGAAAACCACAATTCCATCTAAAATTTAAACTGCAAAAAATAACAGATACTGAAACCGAATTTAATCGCCAAAAGTGGACGAAAATAAACACGATGACTTTATTGTTTTGTTTGTACAAGTATTACTCGGTACAAGCTTGAAACTGTTTTTGTTGTATTGCTAGCCTGTGAAACAATGGATTTATTTGGTTTTTAAAATTGTGTGCCATATATTTTTATAATAATGTGTTGTTCCCAGAATAGTACTAGGCGTTTTCACTTTGTATATGTGGTCATTTTATTGAATATAACATCGATAAAAGCTACAGCTTAGAAAATTAACCTTAAGCTGATCTTCTAGATTGGAGGGACGAGCTTATATTTCTTCAGGAATCAGAGTACGCTGCTTACCAAAAGTTATTTTTCTTCATAGAAAAAAACTTGATTTGCAAATAGCTTAGTCATGGCAAATATTTATCACGTCTTGGGGTCAGGGCCATGTTTGGAGGGAAACATCCTTAATGTTAATAATAGACTAAAAATCGAACACGTTTAAATTATTGTAGTGTAGTGTGTGTAGCTTTAGCACCTATATATACCCTTGTAACCCATGTAATTGGTCTTAGAATAAACATATACTTTGAACAGGCAACATCTTTTATTGCTTACAAACACTGAACCTTACATAATAATGCTTTAAACGTTTTCGATTTTATTATTTGTAATAAAAGAAAATTTAAAAAAAAAATTAAAAAAAATATTTGAGCCGGGAGCCGTTTCTAACGCTGAAAGTTAAAAAAAAAAACATAAATTTAACAAACACAAAACATCTTGCATTATATCTACTGCCTAAAAATAAGGTCGATTTACATACTTTGGCCGATGATAATCCTCCATTAGAAAATTATATCTAAATTTGGGGAAATGCAAGTGTCTGGACGACAATAAGTGCGCCAGTATATTCACTTTTACACACAAAAATGAACAGTCTATAAGACTATTTATAGTTCACATTTAAATGCTGTAAAAGAACCAATGTGAACCCAGTGCTGAGAAAGTGAGCAATGGCTCTAAAAGCAGTAAAAGAGACGACTCATACCACAGGTCCACCTTGTCCGGTGAAGCTGTAAAGGCCCCGCTGCCAACAGAGTAGATCATTCATACACCCACACATACACCACAGGTCCACGACAGAAAGAGTAGGTATACGGATTTTACTAACTGATTATATTTATTACAAGGCAAGATCCGAAATAGAACAGAATACTAGTCCAGTAGAAGATTTATCATTCATGAAGATTCTTCAGTAATAAAGAATAAAATAAATAATAAGCAGTAATAAAAAAATCGTTTCAAAAACAAAGGCGATTTACAAATGGAATACCTAAAAGAAGTTCTCCCATACTTTGTCCAATGATGGTCCTCCGTTAGAAGTAATATATTACAATTCGGAAAAATACAACTTTCTGAACGACGATAAGTGCGCCACTATATATACTTTTACACACAAAAATGAACAGTCTGTAAAACTATTTACAGTTCTCTGTTTAATGTTTTAAAGAAGCAATGTGAACCCAGTGCTGAGAAAGTGAAGGATGGGTGAGCAGTGAAAGAGCGGTCATCGCTCTTTCGTCGTCGGTCTCGGAGGTCCACGAAATAGACAGTAAGTACGGATTCTACCTATTTGTTGCACGGCAAGATCCGATATAGAACAGAACACTAGTGTAATAGGAGATTTATTATTTTTGCTTTTGTAACTGTTATTTGTTGCTTTTGGGTTTTAAAATATACCCGCTTGTGTTCACCTCTGAAAGTAATTCAAAGATTAGATTTCATATTCCCGATACTTGTTCATAGAATTTATAAAATAAAATACCTATCTATCTATCTATCTATCTATAACCTCACGCCAGATCCCTTGCGGGGTAGGCAGAGAGTACAGAGTATAAAATACCTATGCAATATTAATATTGTTACCTTTTAAGATAAGGATGAACCTTTTACCATATCAGTCATATCAAACAGCGGCAAAATCTTCTTTCATATTAATATAAATACAATCAGGATAAAAAATGGGTTATAACCATAGAAATCGTTATATTGAGATACTAAAAGTGGTATAGCGCATGAACTGGTTGCCACACATATGACAAAGTTATGACAAAATGTTTCTAGATGGACCAATATATGATGCAGTGGCTATGCAGTGGATATGAAAGTCCATCAAAATTTGTGACTGTATTTATAAGGATAGAATCAGAATCAGGATTATTTATTTGTCAAACATAGGTCTCAATATTACAATATGTATGATTATAATATATATATTTTTTAGTCCGCTATGTTTTGCCATTAAGGCATACAAATATGTAGGAGCTGGTTAATCACAGATTTGATTTTGAATTACTTAAAAGTTACATAATAACAATCTAGCATAGTTAAAAAGTATTGCATAAATTAAAAGATAATATGTTAATATAATTATAGTGTTTTATCATTTAGGAACTCATCTTTAGTATAATAACATTTCTTAGTTAACAATATGAAGTGCCTTCTTAAACTTTATTAAGGGCATATTTTTAAAAACATCAGGTATTTTGTTATTCAATTCATCGGAAATATTTTTAACAGCAATAATATGTGTGTATGTGATTCTGTGCCTATTCTTTTCAAATTGTGCATGTATGGCAAAGCGCCTACAATGGTTTTGAAAAATATCGTGCTATTTCACTGTTTAATGGTCAACTTTTGTGGTTATATTTTGTTTTCAATATCGATATGACGTGTTGAACTTGCAGAATTGCATTGAACGGCATAGAAATCGGGTACTTAAAGTTGCTTCGTCACTCGGTTATTTTTAAAGCCATTACAGCGTCTGCCATCTCCGACGAAGCACCGCTGACGTTTTTATCTCTTATTGCATTTACTGCAGACTCAAAGAGCCACAGTAAGATAGGATAGAGCACTACGATTAAATGAGCAGACAAATATAATAATATGACTGTCTGCCGGTGACAAGAATTCGATACAAAACGGGCTAAACAAGAAAGTTGGTGTTCAGTGATGATTTTGCCTTCGAAAGCAGGATCAGTGAGCTTAGCGTAACGCTATCGTTAAAGCGTGCTATCATTTTCATCCGTATTTAGTTCATTTACAGTCAAAAAAGGATAGCAAATTAACTCAAGTGCGTCATTGTCTTCATTCTAAGCTCTCCGATCATCATAAATCTATACCAGTCCACTGCTGAAATTGGCCTCTTTAATTGCACTCCACTGAGTACAATCCTCGGCTACTTTCATCCAATTTCTGCCAGCGACATGACCAGATGTTTTCAACGTTAAATAATATATTTTAACTAAGATTTTTTAACGTGTAAATCGGATTTTTGACTGTCTCGTTGGTCTAGTAGCAAAGCCCATCGCTTTGTTATCACGAGGTCCTGGGTGCAAATCCTAGGTCAGACAAATGTTATTTTTCTAACGAAACTTCCCAATTCGGAGGCTGGAATTTTCCCCGGTATATGGCAATAGGCTCGCCCCCTATTACTTGGGACCAAACATCTTCGGAGAAAAGTGGTTATAATCAGTACACCTCTGTCATCCCCGCTTGAGGAATATAGGCTTGACGGTGTGGGTGTAAATTGCTTTAAGAATTTCCTCTAAATTCATGCCACACGCCAAAAACTCGGGAAAAAATTACTTCACAATACATCGGCAGTATACCTAGTATATTGCCAGAATTGCTGCCGAGTTTATGTTAAATAGTTTGTACTAAATTAATCACTTCCTACATCCATTCGTGTAAAGGAGTTGAGCTATTTATCAACTATATTAAAGTTTGATAGTTTTC
Source organism: Phalera bucephala (assembly GCA_905147815.2). Lineage (NCBI taxonomy): Eukaryota > Metazoa > Arthropoda > Insecta > Lepidoptera > Notodontidae > Phalera > Phalera bucephala. The sequence continues at coordinate 14,536,501 of LR990627.1, forward strand.
AGCTCGTTTAGATCTACCGGAGACTAAGGGGTAGTTGTTCTACTTGTTTATCTTTCTCTAAATTTGGTCAGTTAACATAAGTTGTTCCCAGTTTTTACAAAGCTTTATTTAACGTGCTCTGTCCGTATGTCTGTCTTTCCAGTCCAAATCTTGTGATCCACTTTTCTAGCACATGCGGGCATCCGATTTGGCTGAAATGGAGCCGGAAAGTAGCTATATAAATATGTAAAATACATAACATAACCCTCTCGTATTTAGGCTTCTTGGATTAGTGTTGTCAAGCACAATACACCTAGATGGTGTCAGTCTGCTGGTCAAGCCGGAAGGTGGCTATAGAAACTCCCTGACTAAGCAACAGGTATATCTCAGTCGAGTTTTGGTATTTTTAAATTATAATTATTACATCGCATCATAGCCAATAGTGATTTTATAGACCAATACTAATCAGTACAGGGGAGGCTCCGAAGCCTTTGCTTTTTAAAAACTCACGCAGTAATATTCTAATTGGATATCAATATTTTACCTTATTAAAAGAGCTATCACAACTCTGTGCATTAAATTGTCATCTCAACGATTCTTCTGACTTCATACTTTAAAGATAGTTTTTGATATTCTCAATTGTGTGTTATCGCCTTATATATATTCACAGGCGAAGTAAGTAACAGCTGTATGCGGCATTCATCTTTTAGTAGGTGCTTACACAAGAAAATCTGGGGACAAATTGGATCATTTACACTCATATATCTCCGAGGTCTCTTTATTGTATGCGAATTACGAGCACGCGATATTATTATTGGATATAAAAAAATCCGATTGACTATGCGACTGGCGGGCGTAAAGGCGATTTCAGACGTATTTCAAGAATGTTGTGATATTTTTTTGTTGAATAAAACGTTGCCCCACACTAAGTAATATTCCTGTTCCGTGGTCGTACTTACTAATATGAAATTTACATAACACCAAGACCGAAACAAATATTCGTGGGTCACACAAAGATTTGTCGCGCGCGGGGACGCAACCCGTGACTATTTGATGCAGTGAGTGGAGCGGGCCAAGCCGTCCGTCAAATATCGCATGCTAAACAAATAATATAGACTATCTTACCATGACCAAATAGACCGAGTCTTATCTGAAGGACAAGTCAAGAGTCTCCGTAACCGGCGAGCGTGTATGAGACGAATTATGCGAGTGGAGGAAGCCACAGAGGTATGTAAGGAAAGAACCTGTTGGAACTCTGTACTCTCTGCCTACCCCGCAAGCGATCTGGCGTGATGATATAGATAGATAGAACAAATAATATAGAGTTATTAGTAATTATTTAACAACCTTCGGTACACCAAGAGTTACAACAAGTGTTTGTTATGAGATTTTTTAATTTTAGCAGACAAAAGAAACAGTTTTTTACTTATAGAAAAATTTTATGGACACTTGACGAATGTATGCCCGCTGATTTTATTGCTAAAATTAAAAATGTATAAATGGTGTACAAAATTTGACCAATAACCCTTTATAAACCCCGTCTACATTTCCCAAACGCGAGTGGCAGAGATATATTGTGTACACTAACATCATAACGCACATAAAGTCAGAAAAGAAAACTATAAACCACACCTAAAACAACAGAATCAGGTACGTCGTTCGAAAAAATCTTAGGAAAACTGAAACCAATGAAACGTGAATATTAAAAGCGAACGGCCGCGAAATAAAACTTACGGCAAATAAACAAATTCAAGATAATTATTGAAAACGTCGGCTGCGAGAAATGGAAAATAACGCCATCCGGCAATACACTGTCGCCTTCTCATATGGAAAATAGTGACTTGAGTATTTTTTTAATATCGATATTCTCTTATACTTAAGGAAAAAGGCAGAGAGGATCGGAACATTAATATTTTTACATGGATCATAGTACCAAATTTGGAAAGGAATTAAGTTCCATGTCAGTTTAGTAAGGTTAACAAAGTTTAAAGGATAAGTTAAGCTGTTTTTCGTATAGTAGAATAATTATAATGACATCTAAAATTACTTATTGACTGCCTTGTTGGTTTAGTGCCGAATAAAGTGCTTCGCGACCACGAGGTAAAGTGTGAGTGTAAACGGTAGTCAAAAGTTTTTCTATCGGGGCAGTGGGCAGTCCGGAATCTGGAATTGTGCCCGGTATATGCCAAAAGGCTCACCCCCTATTAAATAGGACTTAACATCGTCGGCGAAAAGTGGGTGTACACAGTACACCTCTGATAGCCCCGCTTAAGGAATATAGGCGTGGCGGAGTTAATTTTTTTTTATTTTAAGAAGAAATCCCTACCATTCCTAGTACTCCAGGTACTTTCTTCGGCCTAAGTTAGGTCATGTTCTTACGTTAGTATACTTTTTCTATCAAAAAATATCCAAGATCTGTCCGTAGTCTGATCTTGGTATATATGTCAGGTGCAACGGCAATACGCTTTCTTCTCTCTTTCTCTCTCTCTATCAACATATATTGGAATCTAACATCGTCGGCGATTATCTAAAAGTAGCGAAAAGTGGCTGAATTTCCCAGACGGGGGTAAAAGAATAAAAAAATTGTACCTAACATTTCTGCTACTCCCGCATGGAAAATATCCTTATCGTGAATACACGAAGCGAACGCACTTTTAAAAAAAAAACATTAACTTGCCTATTCCAATTATACAAATTTAAAAAACGTGATCGTTATTATTTTACGTATAGGGTAATCAAGCTTCTTTCTTAATATTTAAGTAGGTAGCCCTAATACTCTTTGTTATAAAAACGCTCTAAACAGGAAAAAAGGGCAGTGGGGCAACCATTAATAAGGTATTACGCATGCAGGCCGCAATTATACAACAAAACAAGAAAATAAATGATTAAAAGGTTCGTTTAACATTTTAATAACGCTAAGAAACGTCCAAATTGTATGTTGATTCTGGAGCACAGTGCTCGCGTGTGTGTGTGTGTGAGTGATGTACGCTGTTGGCCGCGAGGCCTTTACAGCTTCACCGGACTTAAGGGCGAGCGTGCAACCACTACGCTCGAGCCAGAAGGGCAAGAGGCGACATACTCGAGGGCGCCTTGAAGAGGCGCCCTCGGTTGGGACAGTCGCTGTGGGGGGACAGGGTGCACTACTAAGTGCACCGGTCAACCGCCGGCTATGGGAGGGGATCGACGACTACGTTGTCGTCGCCCGTATTCTGAGCGGAAAGAATGGATGACAAAGCATCGGGGGGATCGGAGAGAACATGTCGCGGCCGGCGGTGGCGGCAGGGGTCGGGGGGGGGGGATCGTAGGGGGCAATGCCTCTTCTTACATGGGGACTCGTGAAGAGTGTGTGTGCACAGGAGGTATGCCTCTGCCACCCCCTATACTCGAGATGTTTTATTTTTTTCAATTTGAATGATGAATCTATCTATCTATAACCTCACGCCAGATCCCTTCCGGGGTAGGCAGAGAGTACAGAGTTCCAACAGGTTCTTTCCTTACATACCTCTCTGGCTTCCTCGACTGATGAAAATAAAAAATAAAATAGAATTAGACAAAAAAGACAAGCCTGTTGAGTTTCTCGCCGGATCTTCTCGTTGGAGGCCGCATTCCAGTCCAGTGGTAGATTAGCAAGTTAAAAAAAGAATGTAAACATGACAATTTGTTAGCACCCCCGCAGGGTTTACCAATAATTTGAGCTTAAATTTGAATTTTTGACATCTTGTTCTTTGACAAGCAACTTGTATTGTGCGACAAGGATATTATGGCCCGTGGATGACATTGTCAAGAGCGCGTTGTGTGTGAAATGAGAGTTATTTTTTTATCATTATCATTTAGTAAAATTTTGCAACATCCTTCCAAAAAATTTTGCAAGTATTTCACAGGCGGGTCCGCACGGTTACTAATTAAAAAAAGAATTTTATAGTAAATAGTAACGCTGCGAAGGTCATGAAGTGACATTTCACTTGATGACAGCCTTAGTTCCGATTTTGGCCGCGGGCCACAATATCCTTGTATGACTGTATCTGACATTTTATATCACATCAAACACGTAACAATCATTTACGGTATAAATTATCCGATTTTTATTTATATCCAGGCTTGCGAAATTCTTGTAGAAATAACAATTTATAATGAATTTGCTGTCTTTTAAACCCGTTGAAAACAAAAGCTGTGTATCCTCAATACGTACTTTATAACTATCTGCTTTTCAATTTAGGTGCATTATACTGTTTTGCCATATTAAATCTGATGTGTCAATTCCAATTGTAATTTGAAGTTGACATATTGAGGTATTGTATCTGAAATGTATACATATGAAATTACCATCGATCATTTAAATAAAAAATATTTTAATATCCCTTAAGAAGGTGTATTACTAAATATAATTAGCTTTGTTTTCTCTGTGGCGTTGCCTATTCCAAAATGAGCAAAATTAAATACGAAATATACCAAGTAAAAACAAGTCAAGTGAAAAAATAACATTTATGGCTAAATTTACACTGGGTAAAGATCGGTAAGTATGTCTCTGTTATAATACTATGTTTAACATTCATTTACAGTTATAACTAGTTCTTGAAGTTTAGATAAATAGAAATATCAAAAACAATAGTGATGTAGAGTTATGTTATCAATACCTTTCATTCTTAATATTAATAATATAAATTTACAATACTAAAGCTTCTACTGCGTTTTTCTCTTTTTTGACACGCAATCTCATTTTTACAGATGTAAGCAATGAGTAGCGATATGTGGGATGTGAAGACTTGGTGTATATTCCTATAAAAAAGCTGTAACAATTAAATAAATTAATAAATATATTAAATTTTTGTAAGATAGTTAAAATGGTAACTTTTTCTTCCTTTGTATTAACATCGTTCGAAATTCAATCTATTTTTAATTTCGTTGTAAGCGTCAGTACTACCTGCTGAACCTGGTAAGCTACGGAACCCTAAAAATTTTACATATAGATATCAAAAGATCCATTAAATTGTTACGCCGAGGCTGCATCCCCATGCTTTGTTTTATGTTGGCAGTAATGTATTTTTTAAGTTGGCAGCATATCATTATTGTATGTTGGCAGCAATGACATTTAATCGAATCATGGTGGTGGAACTTTGAGTGTAAGTTTCATACAATTTGCAATTTCGTGCGCTAGTATGATGTTCTGCCTCTTAAAACGTAGTGATTTTAATATTTTTAACAGATATTCATTTAAATTACATTTTATTCTAAGTACCAAGAATGACAACCAAAGACCAAAAAACTAAAACACTACAACATCTCTCCCTTCAACAAAAACAAATAAAGTGCGTATAATATTACTATAAATAAAATATGACAAATCATAACAATCCTTAGAAAACTTAATACATTAATCACTTGTATATATATCCTATAAGATCGCGAGCTCTTCGTGCCGCTTTCCTCTGAACCCGCCCTAAACGACTCATACCCTGAGAATCGTCATCTGGCGATTCTGCGACCTCCAACTGTCCCGAGTTCATATCAACATCATCCTCCTTCCTCTCCCAGGAAGTAGAGGATGTGACTTGACCTGAGTTCATATCATCAACATCATCCTCCTTCAATATCATAACGTTGTTTCATTCTACGCAAATGCCACCTATTGCGTCTTACTAGCTTACCATTTCTATTTGTAAGAGTAAGCGACGCGAATTCCATGTCATAATATAATTTGCTTCGCACTTTATTCCGAACAATTTTTGCGTAATTCTCAGAATTATTCCGCTGAGGCCTCAATTTTTCCATATGAATAAGCAATCGAGTTCTGAACCTGCACATCTGGTGACTCCCTAATAACACCAGAATACTTTAAAAATATTGAAAAATGCCGATGCCCCCAACGAGATTTAATTCCAGCGGTGACCGTGCGTGTTCCATAATTCTTTGTTTTCCCGCACTATGACCACTAAAACACCATTAAATCAGCCACCATGTAATATATTAACGGATATCCCCATAAATTACATTTTATTCCAAGTACCAAGAATGACAACCAAAGACCATCTACCATAAACCAAACCACAGATAACTAAAACACTACAACAGTGATTATATTCTCTTTGTTTTAAATCCAGATACCTCTCAGACGTGCTAAATGCGACTTTTCGTTCTAAAATGTCATTCCCGTACATGTTTCTAGTATATATCAAGTTCAACAAGTCAACTTCGCTATAGAAGCAGGTCTGGATAACCTTTTAAACGCTTAACTCAGCGTAGTAAGAAAGCGAGTAGGCATGAAAGATAGTATCGATGTAAAGATGAGAAAGGATATGTTCCGTTGGTTCGGGCATATAGAAAGAATGTCAGAAGAAAAAAATACAAAATAGATATACAATGCGAAAGCGGAAGGATGTAGTCACCGGGGAAGTCCTAGACTATCTTACCATGACGAAATAGACAGTGTCTTATCTGAAGGGCAAGTCAAGAGTCCCCGCAACCCACGAGCGTGTATGAGACGAACTATGAGAGTGGAGGAAGCCAGAGAGGTCTGTAAGGAAAGAACCTGTTGGAACTCTGTACTCTTTGCCTACCCCGCGAGGAGCTAGCGTGATAATATAAATAGATAGAACTCAACAAAACAAAAATAAAAAGGTACCTAACAGTTTATTGCCATAGTACCGTCGACAACATAAATTGGTTAATATTTTCAGTGTTTTAAAAAGATACCTTACTGGGCTGGAAGCGAAAGAAAAACTTAGAATACCCCAGTAGCCTTATTTTTGCTAGGCTGGTGGTAAGAGTCCACGAAAGGTAGTAACGTCATTCGATCAACGACCAGAAAAGGAAAATTTGAAACAAACCCTATACCAACCCATCTGGCCAGCGTGGTATAGTAGGCCAAAACCTCCTAACATGGTAAGGCACCTAAAACAAAGGCCCCCAGTTCCCGGTAGTCCCGCTGTCCGCTGCCACGGTAGCGGTCGCGGTAACGGGCACTGGGGGCAGGGGGTGCGAAGAATCTCCGGGCTACGATACAAGGCTACCAAAAACACCTGACCCTGGCTACGTACAATGGACGCTCTCTACGGCTGGACCAACACCTCACTGAACTCGAGGTAGAACTAGGTCGCATAAACTGGCACATATTGGGGTTATCCCAAGGCAGGGCGAGGACACGATAACCCTTGAGTCAGACCACCTGTTCTACTTTCGGGAAGGTGATCGGCCCTCTCAGGGCGGTGTCGGTTTCTTGGTCAACAAAGCTCTTACTAACAACGTTGTAGAAGTCAGCAGTGTGTCGACACGGATAGCGTACCTCATAATTAAAATCACCTACAGGTACACCCTGAAGGGTTCGAAAAGTTCCAACTGGAGCTTCAAAATCGTTTCGACCTGCTGGAAACCGAAGGCAATATTGACGAAAAAACCGACACAGTGGTCAAAATGCTACAGGAGGTGTCTCGAAGTGTGTTTCCCGGCAAAAGCGGTAACAGAGAGTCTAAACTCTCGCTCGAGACTCTCGAACTTATGAGGCAGAGACGAGAAATGTCATCCACGCAAGCGTCTTCGCCGGATGGGAGGAACCTCAACCGGAAGATCCGGAAGCTGGTGCGACGTGACCTCCGATGTTCCAGCACCCGCGCCATCGCGGCTGCGATTGAACAGAACAGAGGCACCAAAGTCTTCGCTCACCAGCTAGGTAAATCCCATCTGACGAAACTTAATACTGCAGATGGCAAAACCGTGACCTCCAAGTTCGAGATACTCGAGGAGAGTTTCTACAAAGACCTGTACGCATCACGGATGACTAAACCCACGAGACCCAGCGCTGACGGCCACAGAGCCCCACTCGCACGCCACTACACGGAAGACATCCTTGATGTCAACCAGGACGAGGTCAGAGTGGCTCTCGAGCAGCTCAAAAACAACAAGTCGCCAGGCGATGACGGAATCACCACTGAGCTCCTAAAAGCAGGCGGGACTCCAATCCTAAAAAAGTTAGCGAGCCTCTTTAATTCCGTCATCCACCAGGGCTTAACACCTCAAGCGTGGAGCGGGAGTGCGGTGGTTCTATTCTTCAAAAAGGTGACAAAACCTTGCTGAAGAACTACAGACCCATCTCACTCCTGAGCCACGTCTACAAGTTGTTCTCGAGAGTACTCACAAACCGCCTCGCCAGAAGACTTGACGAGTTCCAGCCACCGGAACAAGCCGGGTTTCGAAAAGGCTACAGCACCGTGGACCACATCCATACTGTTCGGCAGATTGTACAGAAGACTGAAGAGTACAATCAGCCGCTGTGTATGGCTTTCGTGGACTACGAGAAAGCCTTCGACTCCATCGAAACCTGGGCGGTTCTGGATGCTCTGCAGCGATGTGGCATCGATTGGCGCTATATCGAGGTGTTGAGATGTCTGTATGATACCGCCTCAATGACCGTCCAGCTCCAGGACCAAAAGACCAACCCGATCGAGCTGCGTCGAGGTGTAAGACAGGGGGATGTAATATCCCCCAAGCTCTTCACCAATGCACTCGAAGACGTCTTCAAGACGCTGGACTGGACTGGGCGGGGCATTAACATCAACGGCGAATACATCTCACACCTTCGGTTTGCCGATGATATCGTCATCGTGGCAGAGTCACTGGAACAGTTACGCGAAATGCTGCATAGCCTAAATGGAGCCTCTCGATGTGTCGGTCTCGGCATGAACTTGGATAAAACCAAGATCATGTTTAATGAACATGTTTCGCCGGGACCGATCTACGTCGATGGTTCGATGCTCGAAGTTGTTCGGGAGTATGTCTACCTTGGACAAGTTGTCCAATTTGGTAAAAACAACTTCGAGAAAGAAATCAACCGCAGGATCCAATTGGATTGGGCAGCATTTGGCAAACTACGTCACGTTTTCTCTTCGCCTATACCGCTATGCCTGAAGACTAAAGTGTACAACCAATGCGTCCTACCTGTTATGACCTACGGGGCCGAGACGTGGCCACTTACAGTGGGACTGGTCCACAAAGTTAAAGTCGCACAGCGGGCTATGGAGCGAGCTATGCTCGGCGTCTCTTTGAAGGATAAATTCGTAACGAGGTAATCCGACAAAGAACCAAAGTTACCGACGTAGCTCGCAAACTCAGTAAGCTAAAGTGGCAATGGGCTGGTCACATCTGCAGAAGGACCGACAACCGATGGAGCAAACGAGTCCTAGAGTGGATACCGCGACTTGGTAAGCGTAAGGTAGGACGGCCCCCAGCTAGATGGACCGACGACCTCAAAAAGGTCGCTGGGACAGACTGGATGCGGAAGGCGGAGGACCGTGTGCAATGGCGCGTGTTAGGAGAGGCCTATGTCCAGCAGTGGACTGCGATAGGCTGATTGATTGATTGAAAAAGATAAAACTTTAGTTTTGCTTTGAATCCATTATTTTTGTTAATCTAAATATATTTGAAGATGTTGCTAATAAATTAGTTTTAACCATGTCTACCAACGTTTGTTAATTAAATAGTATTACTGATTTGATAAACTGCAAATGTTAAGCTACTCACGTTGCTGAATGTACATGTGTATCCAAAGAAAAAGAGTGCAAGATGTGTCATTATTAATATACGGCTACACACACAATTCGCCAGAGGATTGTTGAGGAATAATTCTGGCAAGCACGCGTCACGCTAACGACACCCGCCGATAGCCCGGGGACTCGCGCACCGCCAACAATTATCACGCATACGTGAACATTTTATTGAGTTCTTACCACAGAAATCGTGATAACAATGCACTAGAAGCCAAATAGCGCACGATTTTGTTCAGAGCCACTATCGCCGCTTTGTCATACATGTACGGTTATCCGGTGAAGTTGTAAAGCCTGAGGGCTTAGCCTTAGCGTAGATCATTCACATACACAAAAAAAACGTGCAGTTTGAAAAAAAACTCACACACACAAAGACTCACGTACACTCTATAACACACAGTATTGCTGTAAAACTATTTTCTGATGAATTGTATTAACTTATAAGTACAGTGTAAAGTTTTGGAATACTGTCGTACCCACTTTAGCCATTGTATTACATACGTTGGTTCAAGCAGTCTTGAAGAATTTTAGGGTCGTCCATGAATCACATGATGGTTTAGTAACTTTTTATTTTCCCCCTCTCCCCTATTAATACGCATGAACCTCCCCTCCCCTCGCCCCAAAAAAAAAACCTCATGTATATTTTTGGTACTGTGTATCATAAAAAAAATTTCAGATAGACCGTGACCAAATATATCTCTGAAGTCTGTCTTATCTGAAGGGCAAGTCAAGAGTCTCCGTAGCCGGTGAGCATGTTCGAGACGAACTATGAGAGTGGAGGAAGCCATAGAGGTATGGAAAGAAAGAACTTGTTGGAACTCTGTACTCTCTGCCTACCCCGCAAGGGAAATGGCGTGATGTTATAGATAGATACATAAAAAGTTTCACGGAGAGTCATTATCACGTGCAGCTTTTCATGCACGTGAAAAAATAAATACACGTGACATCTCACTACGAAGTAGTGATAGCCCAGTGATTAGACCGTTGGACTGCAAAGTCAGAGGTCTCGGGTTTAAACCAGGCACACACCTTTGTCTTTTCGAAAGCATGGGCGTATTAAAAATCAACTATCAATTGCTTTAACGGTGAAGGAAAACATCGTGAGGAAACCTGCATACCTGTGAGTTTCTCGAAGGTGTGTGAAGTTCGCCAACCCGCATTGGGCCAGCGTGATGGACTATGGCCTAGCCCCTCTCAGTCTGGGAGGAGGCCTGTGCCTAACAGTGGGACGGTTTCTTAACGGGGCTATATATTATATTATTATTATCTCACTACACTCCCTCTTCGCCCTTGTGATATTTAGTGATTTCTTCCGGACCCCCTTCGAGCCTCACGAGATTAATGGACGATCCCTTTGTGATAATTTTCGCACATATGTGGCGACAAGTTCACGCGGCTATACCTATATATGTATCTATATCATCACGCCAGATCCCTTGCGGAGTAGGCAAAGAGTACAGTGTTCCAAGTTCTTTCCTTACAGACTTCTCTGGCTTCATCCACTCTAATAGTTCATATCATACACGCATGCTCGTTACGGTGACTTTTGACTTTACCTTCAGATAAGACACGGTCTATTTAGTCATGGTAAGATAGTCTAGGTCTTCCCCGGTACATCCTTCCACTTTCGCATAGGTTTTGTTAACACTGAATATCCGTAGTATTGAATACTAGCTGTAACCCGCGGCTAAGCAGGCGTTTATTTGGTAATTCGACTATTTTTTATCACAGTAAGCATTGATAATTAGGTACCTTCCTGTCGGTAACAGATTTTTCAGAATTGGATCAATGGTTCTAGAGATTACCTCATCCAAACATACATACTAACTAGCAACTTTATAATATTAGTATAGTATGGGTACAAGACATTCTGTAACTCGAAAAAAAAGATGAGAATCCAGAAAAATAGCAGTTCTTACTTTCTTATGGTTATACGAAATTAAGCACTTTTATCGCTCTGGATTATTTTGTATTATATTACAAAAAAATCTCCGCGTCCCGATTAAACTAAAAATAAATGCTTTGGTTCTATCCAGAATAGACAAGATATTTTAAAAGAGTTCAGATATTGCTAATAGGCATTGGTCTCCAACTATAGAAAACATCTTTATAGTGTAAATTTATTTTATTTATTTATATTTTCAGATTTCGAAAACTTACAGCTAGAACAGAGATAGTATATAGTAATATATAACAGAAGGCCAATTACAAGTTTTCACAAATAGTTTCACAAAAAAATAATAAAAGATTTGCACATGAATAGTATACCAGTACGCACAGCTAAGACTAATATATAAAACATAGAATTAAAGATATCACACATAATACTACTCACAGAAAAACAAACAATTTAGGGTTTTGGTACACTTGTACAGAAAAGATCTATATCGGTATCATGCACCACTGTATTAAAATGTCTGCAGGCTCGAATAAAAAAGGAATTTTGATGATAGGTGGATTTCGCATTAGGAACATTTAAAAGGCAGGGTTTTCTAAAAAAGTTTGAGTGAGTCCGAAGCCCTATTTTGGTCGGCGGCTCTGGACAATCTACGGAACCGTTCGCTATTTTAAATAAGTAGGCTAAGTAAATTTACTGTTACTGTACGAAAACAACATTTAAAATATGAAAACCACAATTCCATCTAAAAGTTGAACTGCAAAAGATAACAGATGAAACCGAATTTAATCGCCAAAAGTGGACGAAAATAAACACGGTGGCTTCATTGTTTTGTTTGTACAAGTATTACTCGGTACAAAACTTGAAACTGTTTTGTATTATTACTAGCGTGTGAAACAATGGTTTTATTTGGTTTTTAAAATTGTGTGCCATAGATTTTTATAAAAATGTGTTGTTCCCGGAATAGTAGTAGTGGTTTTCACTTTATATATGTGGTCATCAATTTATTTAATAAAATCTATCTATCTATCTATATCATCACGCCAGATCCCTTACGGGATAGACAGAGATTATAAAGTTCCTTCTTACCTTATTTAATAAAATAACATCGATCAAAGGTACAGTATACAAAATGAAGCTTAAGCTGATCTTCTAGATTGTAGGGAAGAGCTTATATTTCGTCAGGAATCAGATTACGCTGCTTAACATAAGCTATTTTTCTTCGTAAGAAAAATTTTGATTTGCAAATAGCTTAGTCACGGCAAATATTTATCACGTCACGGGGACAATGCCATGTTTGGAGGAAAACATCCTTAATGTTGATAATAGACTAAACATCGAAAACGGTTAAATTATAAATGATTTAAACGTTTTCGATTTTAATGCCTGAGCCGGGAATAGAAACGCTGAAAGTTAAAAAAATGAGAGAACAGAATTCTAGTCCAATAGAAGATTTATCATTCAATAAGATTCCTCGGTAATAAAGAATAAAATAAATAATAAGCAGTAATAAATAAATCAGTAATAAGAACCTGTTGGAACTCTGTACTCTCTGCCTACCCCGCAAGGGATCTGGCGTGAGGTTATAGATAGATAGATAGAATAAATAAATCGTCTCAAAAACAAAGGCGATTTAGAAATGGAATATCTAAAAGGAGTTCTTCGATACTTTGTCTAATTATAGTCCTCCGTTAGAAGGAATATGTTTTAATTCGGAAACATACAAGTTTCATAACGACGATAAGTGCGCCACTATTTTTACTTATGCACACAGTCTATAAAATTATTTACAGTTCACTGTTTAATGTTCTAAAGAACCAATGTGAACCCAGTGCTGAGAAAGTGAAGGATGGGTGAGCAATAACAGAGCGGTCGTCGCTCTTTCGTCGTCGGTCTCAGATTTAATATTCCAGATACTTGTTCATAGAATTTATAAAATTAAAAACCCATGCAATATTTATATTATTAGCTCATTTAAGATAGTCATATCAAACAACGGGAAAAACTTCTTCCATATTAATATAAATACAATTAGGATAAAAACATGGGTTATAACCATAGAAATCGTAATACTGAGACAGTAAAAGTGGTAAAGCCGTGTGAACTTGTCGCCACACATTTGACAAAGTTATCACAAAATGTTTCTGGATGGACCAATCTATGTGATACAGTGGCTAAAGTGAATATGTAAGTCCTCCAACATTTATAAGGACAATTCATCGGAATTATTTTTTACAGCAATAATGCAAGTGTATGTGAGTTTATGTCTATTCTTTTCAAATTGTGCATGTATGGCAAAGCACTGACAGTGGTTTTGACATTGACAACAAAATCGTGATTTATCATTGTTTAATGGTCAATTTTTGTGGTTATATTTTATTTTCAAAATTGAAATGTGTTGAACACGCAGAATTGCATTGAATTGGCATAGAAGCCAGGTACTTAAAGTTGCTACGTCAATCGGTTATTTTAAATGTCATTATAGTGTCTGCTGTCTTCAACGAAGCACCTCTGCAGTCTTAATCTCTTATTGCATTTACTACAGACTCAAAGAGCCGCAGAAAGATAGGATAGAGCACTATGATTGAATGAGCAGACAAATCTAATAATATGACTGTCTGCCGGCGACAAGAACTCGATACAAAACGGGTTAAACAAGAAAGTTGATGTTCAATGATACTTTTGCCCTGAAAGGCACGACCAGTGAGCCTAGCGTAACGCTATCGATAAAGCTTGCTGTCACCTTCATCCGTATTTAGTTAATTTACTGTCTGAAAAGGATAGCACATCAACTCGAGTGAGTAATTGTCTCCATGCTTAGCTCTTCGATCATCATCAATCTATCCACTGCCACTCCACTATCCAGTCTACTGCTGAACATAGGCCTCTCCAATTGCACGCCACTGAGTACGGTCCTCGGCTAGTCTCATCCAATTTCTGCCAGCTACATGACAAATATTTTCAACGTTAAATAATATATTTCAACTAAGAGTTTTAGCTTGTAAATTTAAGTGACGCTAATCATTTCCTCTAAATTTCTTTAAACTTTTTGACTGTCTCGTTAGTCTAGTGACAAAGCCCATCGCTTTGTGATCACGAGGTCCTTGGTTCAAATCCTAGGTCACGGAACGAAAACTTCCTGGTCCGGAGTGTGGAATTGTGCCCGGTAAAGGGCAATAGGCTCGCCCCCTATTACATAGGACCGAACATCGTCGGCAAAAAGTGGGTATAATCAGTACACCTCTGCCACCCCCGCTTGGGGAATATAGGCGTGACAGTGTGTGTGTAAATTCCTTTAAGAATTTCCTCTAAATTCATGCCACACGCCTAAAAGATCGGGACAAAATTACTTCACCGTACATCGGCAATATACCTAGTATATACACCGACACGCCTATATTCCCCAAGCGGGGATGGCAGAGGAGTACTGAGTACATCCATGTTTCGCCGACGATGTTAAGTCGCATGTAATAGGGGGCGAGCCTATTGCCATATACCGGGCACAATTCCAGACTCCGGACTCGTACTGGGAAGTTTTCGTTAGTAAAACCTACACTTGTCCGACCTAGGATTTGAACCCAAGACCTCGTGATCACAAAGCGATGCGCTTTGCCACTAGACTAACGAGGCAGTCATACCTAGTGTATTGCCAAAATTGCTTCTGAGTTTATGTTAAATAGTTTGTACTCCATTAATCACTTCCTACATCCACCCGTGTAAAGGAGTTGAGCTATTTATCAACAATTTTCAAGTTTGATAGTTTACAGCTTGGTAAGATCCAACCGGGAGACTAATGGGTAGTTTCTCTACTTATTTATCTTCCTCTAAATTTGGTCAGATAACATAAGTTGTTCCCAGTTTTTACAAAGCTTTATTTGACTTGCTCTGTCCGTATGTCTGTCTTTCCGGTCCAAATCTTGTGATCCACTTTTCAAACACATGCGGGTGATAGATTCTGTGAAAATATATGTGAATTTATTTGTTTACTGTGCCAAGATACGTTAATATACACTAAATTGGGCCTCTCGCGTGGGCTGTACTTGTGCTACATGCTTTAAGTATATTTACATTTGGAATTATGAGGTGCAATTAAAGGTGATGTTTATTTTATTTTAATAAGAAACCGCGAGGTGTTTTATGGCAAGAATTTTATTATGTTCGTGTTATGTAGTGAATTAATCTTTTTAGGATTTTTGATGACCTTTGTAATAAATAAGACAATATGAAATCATTAGAATGTGAACACGTGGTCTCTCGGCATTGTTTGTTGACCGTATAAAACGGAATGTAATCAACTGACAGTATTCATTCTGTGTCCGACCGTCGAAGCGAGCGGAGCTCTGCTTATTATAAAATTATTAAATTAAATAACGTTACTGTATATTACAAGGGCAGTTACTCTGAAGGAGTATACAAGTTAAGTATTTATATAAATTATAATAAAATTATAAACATAAGTAATGCCTTTAAAATAAATAAAATATTTAGACCTTACCTGTTTCCTTTATCTGGATAGCTATGGATTATCTTCTATCTTATTCTTTACTATTTGAAATATTATAAATAATAGTAAATACTCTGCCTATATACGTAATAACCTTTAAATAAGTAATAAATATATTGAGTTCTTAGATTTACGCGAATATTACACATGAAATAAAACTATTTTACGGATTTTATCGCGGTTTATTTTTTTATTTTTAGTTCCCGACGTTTCAAGTGCTTTGCAGCACCCATGGTCACGGGAGGGACTGAGGTGTTAGACGTCCAATAGGCATAGTTGTTCCGAGGTACCCTCAAACTTCTTAATTATTTTTGTTGTTGTTGGTCCGATCTACGCAGAATGAGCTCACGGTGTCTTGAGGTCTTGCAGTGTTATGCTTGGTTTTGGATTTGATTATATTAATTACCGGATCCCAAGACGATGGAAGCACCCAGCCATCTTCTCTATTGAAATTAGGATGTTTTTTAATTTCAATAGCCTCGCGAACCATCCTTGGTAGGAATCGGTGTTCTTTCACGAGGATTTGTGGTCTATCAAATCTGATGTTATGGCGGGTGCGGTCAAGGACATGTTCACAGACTGCAGACTTCTTTGAGCGACGGTGTTTTAGGTCAGCTATGTGTTCTTTCACCCGAGTTTTTACCGGTCTTTTTGTTTGTCCTATATACCACCACCACGAGAGAGACCACATTCACAATCAAGCTTGTAAACTCCTGCATCTTGTAGAGGGATCTGACACTTGACAGATGGTAAAAATTGACTGATCTTCTTCGGCGGCTTAAAAAATGTTTTAATCGAAGCACGCTTCAAGATGTAGCGAATCTTGTCCGTGACTCCTCTCATGTAAGGTAGTACAGCAGGGAGACGCTCAACTGTGGCTGCTTTCACTCGGTCACTGTGACGTTGGCGTGGGACTCGAAGCTTATTGTCGTGCAGGACTTGCTTGACATGTTGAAGCTCGGCAGCCAGATGTTTCTTGTCACAGATCCCTTGTGCTCTCTGAAACAAAGATTTACCCACGGTAGCTAACTGTGTTGGATGGTGGTGAGATTCACCGTTTAAGTACCTATCAGTATGGGTCTTTTTACGATAAACCGTATGGCTTAAGGTGTTGTTGGGGTTACGGATTACTAACACATCTAGGAAAGCTAGGGAATTATTTGCCTCCAACTCCATTGTAAACTGAATTTTAGGGTTAATGGAGTTAAGATGATTTAGGAATACATGAATTTTGTCAGATGGTAATATTGTGAAAGTATCATCTACGTACCGCTTGTAGAAACTTGGCTTTACAGGTGAGGTACGAAGGGCTGTCTCCTCAAAGTCTTCCATGAATATATCGGCAACAATGGGAGATACAGGGGAGCCCATCGCCACGCCATCTACTTGCTTGTAGAACTGCTCCTTCCACAATAAGTAGCCAGTCTTTCAGAAGTGATGTAATATTTTTTTTGGTTAATAAAACGTAGCCCCACACTAAGGAATCATTCCTGTGTCGTGGGCGTGCTAATAAATATGAAATTTACATAACACCAAGACCGAAACAAGTATTTGTGAGTCACACAAACATTTCTCCCGCGCGGAGATCCAACCCCTGGCTATTTAACCCTGTGGGTGGAGCGGACCAACTAGTCCGTCAAATATCACATGATAAACGAATAATATAGACTATCTTACCATGACCAAATAGACCGAGTCTTATCTGAAGGACAAGTCAAGAGTCTCCGTAACCGGCGAGCGTGTATGAGACGAATTATGCGAGTGGAGGAAGCCAGAGAGGTGTGTAAGGAAATAACCTGTTGGAACTCTGTACTCTCTGCCTACCCCGCAAGCGATCTGGCCTGATGGTATAGATAGATAGAACAAATAATATAGAGTTATTGGTAATTATTTAACAACCTTCGGTACACTATGAGAAACAACAAGTGTTTGTTCTGAGATTTTTTAATATTAGCAGACAAAAGAAACAGTTTATTTACGTATAGAAAAAAATTATGGACACTTGACGAACTGTATGCCCGCTGATTTTTTGGCTTAAACTAAAAATGTATAAATGGTGTACAAAATTTGACCCATAACCCTTTATACGCACCGTCTACATTCCCCAAACGCGAGTGGCAGAGATATACTGTGTACACTAACATCATAACGCGCATAAAATAATTATTCTGTAATAAAGTTATTATCCTACGGCGTCCCACAAGAAAGTGTACTGGGCCCAACCCTCTTTCAGATATATGTAAATGACCTATGCAAAATGTCTTTACCCAACACCAATATTTACACATATGCTGACGACACTGCTGTTTTAGTATGGGGAGAGGACTGGGTTGCGGTTCAAAAACATGCTGAGTACTCTTTAGCCAAAATCATGTGCTGGCTTAAGAGGAATTTGCTCACGTTAAACCTTAACAAAACCCACTACATATCATTCTCCATTAGACAAAAAACCTCCGCCTCGCCTAACTTTGCAATAAAAGCCCATTCTTGTCTCGATTCCAATAACTCCAATTGCAACTGTCAGACCCTCACACGAGTAAAGCAAGCTAGGTACCTAGGTGTAGTATTGGATGAGGGACTGAGATGGGATAAGCAAATCGACGCAGTCATCGCAAGAACGAGACGGCTGATTGGTATTTTTAAAAGATTGAGAGATGCAGCTACACCAAAAATCATAAAAATGGTGTATCTGTCACTTTGTCAGTCTGTTATCCAATATTGCATCACGGTATGGGGAGGAGCAGCAAAGACCAAACTTCTGGGACTTGAGCGAGCACAAAGAGCGGTGCTTAAAGTTATGATCAACAAGCCATATAGATATCCTACCAAACAGCTGTATTCAGATTGTAAAGTTTTAACAGTGCGCCAACTCTATATGCTCAAACTAATTCTGAAAAAACAACCAGCTGTGCCCTTTCCTGTGCCTAATAAACGTAGAGCTGCATTAGTCTGTCCTAGTATCCCCTGCAAAACTAAATTTGCCAGGTATCACTACAATAGTTGTAGTAATAAAATATATAACACCCTCAACAAAAAACTAAATATTGTGGGACTCAACAGGTATAAAACCAAAACTGTAGTCACAGAATGGCTTCTTAAGCAGGATTACCAAAACACAGAAAGTCTACTAGCATACATTGTATAACAAATAAAATAATATAACACGTACATTTAATATTTACAAGAGTCACACACAGGCACACATATACACACGCATACATGCATGCATGCACACACACACACACACACACACACACACGCACACACACACACACACACACACCACACACACACACACACACAGACATACACACCTTCATTGATTTATTTTGCATCTTTTTATATATAAGCATTTAATATTCTTTACTGGACTCTATTCCATTATAGCTATATAAAAAGCTCACACTTGTGCAGCGTCCACAGTATATTTTGGAGTGTACATGATATTTTATGATATGCTCGACTGAACGCTGTCCCCCAAAATACAGGCTATGTCCTAGTTTGGGAGCCAGTTTTTCGGTAACGTAATGTTAACATTCCATGTTCACTAATGCTAATAAATGTAACACCTCAAATGTAATGTTATATGAGTGTAATAAATGATTATTATTATTATTATTATCAGAAAAGTATAAACGACATCTAAAACAACAAAATCAGGTACATCGTTCAAAAAAATTCTTAGGAAAACTAAACTAATCAAACGTGAATATTAAAAGCGAACGGCCGCGAAACAAAACTTACGGCAAATAAACAAATTCAAGATGGTTATTGAAAACGTCAGCTGCGGGAAATGGAAAATAACGCCATCCGGCAATACACTGTCGCCTTTTCATATGGAAAATATGACTTGAGTATTTTTTTAATATCAATATTCTCTTATACTTAAGGAAAAAGGCAGAGAGGATCGGAACATTAATATTTTAACATGGGTCATAATACCAAATTAGGAAAGGAATTAAAGGTCCATGTCAGTTTAGTAAGGTCTACTCCTCTTCACTCCCAGTGGGCAGTCCGGAGTCTGGAATAGTGCTCGGTATATAACAATAGGCTCGCCCCCTTTTACATAGAACCTAACATTGTCGGCGAAAAGTGGGTCCACACAGTTCACTTCTGCCACCTCCACTGACGGAATATAGGCGTGTCGGCCTTTATTTTTTTTTAATCTAAGATGATATCCCGTATGATTGAGGAGGAGAGGCTGGCGAAGAACTTCGAGAACAACACCAAACTCTTTTGGAGCAAGGTGAGAAAGGCTCGAGGTGATTCGTCAGGCTCCAGAATGGAAAGGATAAAATCTAAAGATGGTGACATTCTTGCAGACACACAAGCTGTGCTAAACCGGTGGAGAAATGTATGGAGATGACCCGGATGCTGATGCCGCAGACGTGCCTAAAGGCGTGATTGCGGCACCAGAATCAACGGAGGACATCACTATGGAAGAAGTTGAATGGGCGATAGTAAGTATGAAAAACGGTAAAGCTGCGGGAGTAGACATGATATCTGCCGAGATGATCAAATATGGTTGAACTTGCGTCCGGAACGCTTTCCGGGCCCTTGCAAACCTTTGCTGGAGGACCGGTAGAGTCCCTACAGATTGGCGCCGCGCAGTCAAAGTACCCTTGTATAAAGGCAAGGGCTCACAATATGACTGCGCCAATTACAGGGCCATCAGTTTGATCAGCTTGGCAGCCAAGGTGTACGGTAAAATTATTGACCGGAGAATGCGCGTGAAGTCCGATGGAATGTTGTGCGAGGCACAAGGGGGTTTCAGGTCTGGAAGAGGATGTTCGGATCAAGTCTTCTCACTCCGCAACATCGTAGAGAAGCATCTGGCAGTGGGCCGGAAGGTTTTCTGCGGTTTTGAAGATCTGGAGAAGGCATTTGACAGAGTTGTGCGAAAGAGACTTTGGGACATTTTGCCAGAGTATGGTATAGATGGCACTCTGTTGCGAGCCGTCCAGTCCACTTATGTGGACTGCAAGGCATGCGTACGGGTGGGTGGTAACAGGTCACCCTGGTTTGACGTTAAAATCGGCGTCAAGCAGGGTTGCGTGTTGTTTATAATATAGACTGTTTATAATATATCTGGACAAAAGTCTTCAAAGACTGAAAGCGATGAATGAAGGTGTACAAATGGGTGACTTAGTGGTAAACCATCTACTTTATGCAGATGACGCTGTTTTAATAGCGCCAACAGCCACTGATCTGCAAACACTAGTCACAGTTATGAAAAACGACTGCATGATCAATGGCTTACACTTGAATGTGAAGAAAACCAAGATTATGGTTTTTGAAAGGGAAGAAACCAGAACGAATGTAAGGATTGTGGTTGGTAACGATGTGCTGGAGCAAGTGAATGAGTTTGTATATCTTGGATGCGCCTTCAGTAAGGATGGGAAATACACCGCTGACATAGAGAGAAGAGTGAGTGCAGGGAACAAGAGTGAATGGTGCGATGGGAAAGCTACTTGGGAGCCGGCACTTAAGCCCTAAGGCGCAGCTGGCCATACATAACGGAGTTCTTGTCCCAACGCTGTTATATGGTAGCGAGAGCTGGGTATGTAAGAAGGAGAATAAAAGTAGGATAAATGCGGTAGAAATGCGAGCTCTGCGGAAGATGTGCGGAGTGAAGCTGACCGACCGCATTAGCAACAGCGTAGTAAGACAGCGAGTAGGTATGAAAGATAGTATCGGTGTAAAGATGAGAAAGGGCATGCTCCGTTGGTTCGGGCATATAGAAAGAATGCCAGAGGAAAGAATGACAAAACAGATATACAATGTGAAAGTCGAAGGATGCAGGTACCGGGGAAGACCTAGACTATCTTTCCACGACCAAATAAACCGAGTCTTATCTGGTGCAACGGCAATACGCTTTCTTCTTTCTCTTTCCCTCTCTCTCTCTCTCTCACTCTCTCTATCAATATATATTGGAATCACTTCGTCGGCGATTATCTCAAAGTAGCTAAAAGTGGCTGAATTCCCCAGACGGGTGTAAAAGAATAAAAGAAATGTACCTAACATTTCTGCTACTCCCACATGGAGAATATCCTTATTGTAAATATCAGGAGGGACCGATCTTTCTAAAAAAAAATTAACGTGCCTATTCCAATTATACAAATTTAAAAAACGTGCTCGTTATTTGTTTACATATAGAGTGATCAAGCTTCTTTCTTTTTTCTTAACATTTAAGTAAGTGGCCCTAATACTCTTTGTTATAAAAACATTCTAAACCGGAAAAAAGGGCAGTGGGGCAACCATTAATAAGGTATTACGCATGCAGGCCGCAATTATATAACAAAACAAGAACGTAAATGCCAAAAAGGTTCGTTTAACATTTTAATAACGCTAAGAAACCTCCAATTTATATGCTGATTCTGAAGCACAGTGCTCGCTCCTTTTGGGAAATGGGAGGGCACTTCAAATAAATGTATGCAGTAAGAGAGCTAAGTAATTCATTTGTTTTATTGGATATTGTATATGGTAGTTGTAATAAAATATTGTAAAAGTCATTTTTAAAAACAAGCTTTATGAAGCCATATGCAAGGAATACCTCTACTATCTTTTGTGTTGTACACTTATTATTATCCTCAATTTGATGATTCGTTTCTCTATCACTCAAAGGGTTCCTGGTAGAGAACTCGACTTTGAGTTAAGCTGGACTTTGTACATTAATTTATTCTTAAATCTTAATTTTATAATTTGTAACAATTAGTGTGTACAATAAAGAATTAAGAATTGTGCAATTGAAAACGGCCAATCAAATAAATATGTGTGTACAAAATTGCGTGTCTATGCTGTTACCTTTTCAGAAGTTCAGTCGTCTGGAGCTAATTCTGGATGTAGAATCAGGTCAATTCTACCGTAAAAATGCGATCTCCTTGGAACTGAACCAAAATTATAAATTTCAACTCCGTAGAATTTGTCCTAAACAAACATTGCAAGTTAAATAAAAGCTCGTAAATACAGAGTTTATTCTTTTATTTTGGGCGTTGGAAATATTTATACCACATGAATCACTCATTAGTGGATTAAAAGAAATATCTAATGTGGAAAGAGGGCCTTGAGGATTACCATGAACAATAATTTGACGTTATAGTTTCGTTGGTTAAGACTTGTTGAGAACGCATGCTGGCATATCAACTCAATAGTGTTACACTAAAACGTCAATTTGTGCGAGTTGACCCTCTGTTAATATCAACCGAAATCCGTTTTCGAAATAACATTCACCGCAAGGGAACAAATTAGCAACAGTACAGTCGAAAAAAAAATATATAAGGCACTATAACAATACTGTTTTTTATTATTATTATTATTAAAAAAATGGAGCCCCATACTAGGAATTACTTCTGGGTCGTGGGTGCGTTTTACATCAAAGTCACATACATAAACACCCTGACCGAAACAAACATTTGTGGGTCACACAAAGATTATTCAGTAGGGGGATCAAACCCGCGAGTTAAGCTCTTAACCACTGGACCAAGATGTCCGCCTGTGTTTACAAAATTCTCTCTGGAAGGAAATAAAGATTTTGATCTTTATTTCCATTACTGTTCTTTTCAATTTGCACCACATCAAAAATTTATAGTAGACTCCATGTCATTCACCCGTCATGTTTAAATGTTTAATAAAAACAAATGACTTAAAAGTTTGGGTGGACAGTCAGTCTGTTCTTCTGATAATTAAGACAAATTAGGGTTGATGACCCGAATCAAGAGCGTTTGCTTTTCCCAAACACAAAAGAGCTTCTGGTCAAATTTCCTGTCCTTTGCACACTACAAATTTACTAAATAAAAATGAACGTGATAGTGAAGCTTCTCGTCAATGTTACGATATCGTTATATATTTTTTGGTTAGCCGTCTGCAGACGTTTTATTATGTATCGCCAATAGTTGGGGTCACGCACATCCCAGCAAACGGTGGGACGTGCTCAGCATCAGGCCGGCATTCGGGACAATGTCCACTGATTGATATTATCCGTCTTAATTTGGTTTATTCTTCCTAATTTAGTTAGGTGTGTGAGACACATATATTATAGGCGTCGTGGTAAAAGCATGTATTAATATTCAAGACAAGAGACTAATTAAGTTGATTGAAGTCCCGCTCCTTCCTACGTGCATGCTGCCGAAATTAACCTAGGTTCACATTGACGGGTGGCTTGTTAATTGTCTAGAGCCTATCGAGTCATTCGGCGTGTATTGAGGTAAAACAATCGCTCAAAAATTTCCGCAGCGGCACGTTAAATGCCATGCTGCGTTAGGCGAAGAAGTGCCTGCGATAAGATTTGCAAAAAAGCACGCCCAGCGGCCGGCATGATGTATGGAAGCTGTCGCCAAGCACCCAAACTTAAGGTGCTAAACGAATATCTAAGCTACCCGGCGCCTCCACCATATCGCCAAGCACCCAAACTCTTTAGGTGCTCAACGAATATCTAAGTAAGCCGGCATGTCACCAACCGCTCCGGTCCCTATAACCACGGAAAGTATTATAACTTTACGTTCATTAGATTACATATCGAGCATCCGTCTACCTTTGGGACCTCCGTCTCGTCACGGCCATGGACGCGCACCAACGTACTTAGGCCACCGCGACGCCACGGTCTTGCGAGGTGCACCCCATTGCGGCCTCCGACCTCCCCTTACAGCCACCCCAAGCCTCGCTTGTACTTAACATTGATACTACTACAGATTCCTCTGAATCTGACCGCTATCCTTTAACAACCAGACGCATTGGTCACTAGCTCGTATAACACAATTGAAAATAAATACCATGCATTGGAAACCTTAAAGTTCCCACATTCATTAAACCGTTTTCCGTTTACCTTTACCACATATTTTAATGCCTCAAAGACCTTTCAGTTTTTTATGCTAGATCATAGTAGAATATTTCTCTTATATCCCAAATCCTTTTCAGGTTTTTCTTCCTGTAAAAAAAGCCGAATATTTTTCATCTGTCATTTTGACCGTTATACTTTTTCCGCAACCATAAACTAAAAAAGGTTATTCGCGACCGAAGTTCGCGATAGAAACCATTAACTACAATTTTAAAATAAATAATGTATTTCGTCACCGTCACAACACGATACGCTCGTAGCGCTGTGTGACCACGGTGCTCTTACCGATGACCAAGTCTAAGCAGCGTTCGACTTGGTTGGTCTGAGATGGGTGACCATTTGTGACATCTTCATATTCGATTGTCTCCGTATTTTGGAAGACACGTTTAGCCGTGGGTCCCGGTCACCACTTGATGTGGTTGTAGATAAGCCGAGCTGGAAGCTTTAGGCGACTTCATATGTGCTGTCGGCAGGTGGCCACACACCTGCCTCCACCAATCTGCACTGGGTCCGCGTGGTGGAGTATGACCTAATCTCTCTCACCTCAATTTGTGAGAGAAGGCTTTTGCCTAGCAGTGGACAGTATAGGCTGATATTATCGTTATTTTACATTATAATATATATAATATAATATTAATGGTAATCACAGTGGAAATGTGACAAAAAAAAATATAAAATCACCATAATTGTTAGGACAACTCATAACTACTCTAATATGTAGCATTACAAGCCTTCTTCACGGTCGCTAATTTAGCCATGCTCAAAAGCAACGAAGAAGATTTACACCACTGGCAAAACTTATTTCTCGCTCTTCAGATTCCTCATTTTTTATTCATATAACGTGACAATAAACTTACTAAAAGTGGTTATTCCAGTCCAATTTTCCGAGTTGAAAATAGATTCAACGATCACAATTAAATATAACAATTAATTTCTCTTAAAGCGCAATTACTTTTGCTTTGGTATCTATGAAAAGAAATAGTTTTATCTAGTGTGAATACCTGAACAATACGTGGTTTCCCTTAATATATTTACCTGTACCATCCCTGATTTCGAGGAAAGGAAAAAATAAAACATTCTGAATTCCGTTACCCACGCGTAATGAATGCCTTTGTCTCGCTTTCTTCCATGAAAAAGGTCGTTAATAATTCCCTTATGTAAACCGGGATATCATTGCAGAGTCAGTACAAATGTTTTGTGAACCGAAAGACGACAAACAGGGTCGTAACAGCAGACATTGACCTTGGAATAGGGTTGGCATCGATCCAACAACGGAATAGGCTTTAAATGTTTAAATTGGAGATACTTTTGTCAACTGTGGCCGTAAAATTTCTCTAAATCTTTGTTGTGGTTGTGACGTCAATTTCTTCTGATGGTACTTTTCTGGGTGTCGTTAATGTTACCGTTATGGTTGTTTATTTTTATAGATACTTCGTATTATCGTCTTCATGGTAGATATGATTATACGGTGACCCAGGAGACCTTGTGGTGAAGACAGACATAGCTAAGATGACTAAGGTTTTAATACTGTTTTATGAAGTAATAAGCAAGGTTTCCCTTCTCGCCATTTGTTCCAATCCTGTGCTAATCTATAAAAGATAAAATTATATTTGGAAAATGAATTTGGTAAAATTAGGTATTCAGTCACGTAACCGATCAGAGAGTGTAACGTCATGTTGTGCGAAACGCCATTGTTGTTGTTGGTAACTGCCATACACACATACACATACGTATCATTGCTTCACACAGCGTGGCGTCATTCAGACGCCATAATTGGTTTTTCAAATCGCAAAATACAAAATAAGCGATTTTTTAAAAAGTACACACCACACAAGCACCAATATTAATAATTTTTCAAATTTAGTCAACTAGCGTTACTTTCCTTAAACCACGTAGTTTGTAGTTTAGGTACCCGTTATTCACAATTTCTTGTAAATAAAAGCCAGGTGCGAGATAAACACAAGATAAATGTTACAGCTCACCGAACGGCGCCATCACTCAGGTTATAGCTTGGCGATATATCTACACACACACATTTTGCGGCAAAGTTTGATGTTACTGTCAGCATTGTTAATTGGCCTTAATATTACATACTATTATTTATGAAATCTTTGTTGGTATAAAATTAAAACTATTACCTTGATTTTTTACAAAATATAATAATAACAACAGCCTAAACTGCCTCAATGGGTAAAGGTCTTCTCTCACAAGTTAACGTTAGAGAGATTAGGTCAAACTCTACTACTAACGCGGACTTCGTGCGGATCAGTGGAGCAGGTTGGTACTGTTGGACAACCTGCTGTTGGAACTTATAAATGGAAAAAAACACCGTCGCTCAAAGAAGTCTGCAGTCTGTGAACATGTCCTTGACCGCACCCGCCATAACATCAGATTTGATAGACCACAAATTCTCGTGAAAGAACACCGATTCCTACCAAGGATGGTTCGCGAGGCTATTGAAATTAAAAATACTATCCTAATTTCAATAGAAAAGATGGCTGGGTGCTTCCATCGACTTGGGATCCGGTAATTAATATAATCAAATCCAAAACCAAGCATAACACTGCAAGACCTCAAGACACCGCGAGCTCATTCTGCGTAGATCGGGCCAACAAAAATAATTAAGATTTTTGAGAGTACCCCGGAACAACTATGCCTTTTGGACGTCTAACACCTCAGTCCCTCCCGTGGCCATGGGTGCTGCAAAGCACTCGAAACGTCGGGAACTAAAAATCAAAAATAAACCGCGATAAATCCGTAAAATAGTTTTATTTCATGTGTAATATTCGCGTAAATCTAAGAACTCAGTATAGCACAAACAGTCATCCATCTCCGGCTGACCGAGCCAAACGCTGCTAAACCTTATTTATCGCTAAGAACACCGCGGTAGTACAGCGCTACGAGCGCCTATAACATGAAATATGTAATAGGAGTTAATTTCATCCTAAAAACAGATACGGTATTTATGAAAGCATACAATTATTTCGTTTTATGCTTTCGGATTTAGAGCTGCTTGATTTGTTAATCTTTAGGGGATGAAATCTTTCGGCTAATTACGCTTTTAAGTCTCGGTTAGTCATGAAAACCAAAGGACGAAGCATAAATTGTAAATAGGCTTTTTTTTTGATGAAATGTGGATTTTCGAAATTCTATGTAAGCTCATATTCCTTAAAGTATAATAGTTTTCAGTCACGCCTCTTGTTCGTAATTGGCGTCCTATGCGCACCCAGAAGTGCCGCGTGCCGCTTCATTTTTCACTTAATGTCTCCGGCTCCACCACGCTGGCCTAGTACGGGCTTGCGAACTTTCCTCACGATGTTTTCTTTTACCGTTAAA
The DNA here is from genome assembly GCA_905147815.2 of Phalera bucephala. NCBI lineage: Eukaryota > Metazoa > Arthropoda > Insecta > Lepidoptera > Notodontidae > Phalera > Phalera bucephala. The sequence goes on from LR990627.1 coordinate 14,564,583, forward strand.
GCAAGTTATTATTTGCTTAATTTTTAATACGCACATGCTTTCGAAAAGACCGAGGTGCGTGCCTGGGTTTCAACCCAAGACCTCTGACTTTCCAGTTCAACGGTCTAACCACTAGGCTATCACTGCTCTATATACATTTACTAAAAAATCAACATCCCATTTAAAAAAGTCACAATCTTTTACTCGGATACTATTCATGCGGTTTGGGCGGTTCACAAACTGAAATTTACACGGGTGGCCAATTTGGACACTAGATCGCGCGGTCGTAGAATTCGTCCATCTTATCATTTCTGTCTCCATATTTTTCCAGACCCATATCTTTATAATGCTCGTCACATCGGCAGGGTTTACCGTCGGCAGGGCATCTCAACGACATCACGTCCACGATATGTAAATTCACAGGTGACAATGATTCTAGGTACAACAATGTCACGTAACTTCGTTGCGGGGTTTTATGAAAAAGAATTGTCGGACTTTTTTATCGGACGAAAATATTACACCGAACATGACAAGGCATAAATATATTTTTCATTCGTATCCCTACACGGGTCGCAAAGACCTTGCCTTGTCGTGTAGGTTATGTGTCAAGTATTTGGCTGTTGGATAAAGGACTTTTAATTTGTATAAATGCAATATGAACAAAATAAAAGAAACTTATATTGAATCGATAAAATATACGGATGATCTGATTAGGTATATACCGATTTACTTTTGATCTTCCATACAGTTAAAGAAATAGCAGACATACTGTCTACCACTAAGAACGATTTGAATTTCTCAGCAGATACTAAAGACGAACAAACAAATTCCTTTCGTTATATTTGAATATTACGTACCTCAATATTAATATCAGTGAGAATTAACGTGTTGTTTCTAGATTAACTAAACAAAGTGAAATCGTACAGGGTTTCAAGATCCTGTGTGACACACACATATTCTCGATTTGCTATTTTCGTGTGTGTACCAAAAAATCAGGCACATCGACAGCACCTGCAGCGCGGTTTGTTTCTATCTAGCTCCCGTGATTCATGTTACGTCACTCGTCAACCGCGGATGACGTGACGTCAATCATGTCATGATCGTAAAATGCAGAGTAGCGTGAAGAAGTTTATTCTGTTCCAGAAAAAAATAAGCTACTCCTTCGTTTTCATTTTCAGTATACCCGTAGGTAATTGAAGGGCGAAATCAAATTCATGGGAATAAATGTTTGAGCCGAATAAATGTTTGAGCCCTATAAAAAAAAAAACTTTGCGCTGGGCGAATATTTTTTAAATATTTGATTTAAAAAACGTTGTCCCATACTAGGAATTATTAATGTGTCGTTATTTCGTTTACAAACATGCAATTAACATCAACAAGCACCCAGACCGAAACACACATATGTGGGGTTTGTGGGTCACACACTCGGCAGCAATACACCCTTGAGGAGGAAAGGGAGCTCAGGGTAGTCATCCGCGGTGTCCCTAGGGAGCTGGACACCGCTGTCATTAAGGAAGACCTCCTGTCCCAGGACCTTCCTGTGCGCCAGGTGCACAGGATGGTCAATGGGCGCTCAAAGGAGGCCTAAAACATGGTGCTGGTCGTCCTCGATCGCACCGAGTCTGACCGGACTCGGTCCCGCCGATGTCCCGCCCTTCAGGCGCACCCCCAGCCTTCGACGACGACGAAAAGGCCGAGCTTCTCGCCGACTCCCTCGAGAGCCAGTGCACCCCCAGCTCTCTATCCATCGACCAGTCCCATGTCGACGCGATCGACAGGGAAGTCGAGCGCAGGGCATCCCTCCCCCCCGCCGATTCCTTACCTCCTATCACGCAAACGGAGGCCGAAGATCTCATTATGGGTCTCAAAACCAAAAAAGCCCCCGGCTCTGACGGCATTTCGAATCGCGTTCTGAAATGCCTGCCCGCCCAACTCATCTGCCTCTTAGTGGCCATATTAAACGCCGCCATGACGAACTGCACCTTCCCCGCTAAGTGGAAGGAAGCAGACGTCATAGGCATTCCCAAGCCAGGCAAACCTCGTAATCTCCCCGCGAGCTACCGCCCTATCAGTCTTCTCAACTCCCTGGCTAAGGTCTACGAGTGCCTACTTCTAGCGCGGCTCAAAGACTTTGTAGTGTCCAGGGGTATCCTTATCGACGAGCAGTTCGGCTTTCGAGCCAAACACTCCTGCGTCGACCAAGTGCACCGCATCACGGAGCACATCCTCTCCGGTCTTAACAGACCCAAACCCGTCTACACGGGTGCCCTCTTCTTCGACGTCGCGAAGGCATTTGACAAAGGCTGGCACAACGGCTTGATCTACACGCTCTACCAAATGGGTGTGCCGGACAGACTCGTGCTCATCATACGAGACTTCTTGTCGAATCGCGCCTTCCGATATCGCGTCGAAATGTCGTGCTCCACTCCCCACTCCACCCGAGCTGGAGTACCGCAGGGCTCAGCTCTCTCGCCCCTCCTGTTTAGCCTTTACACTCGTTCGAGTAAGGTGCAATTAGCCCTATTCGCGGATGATACCGCTCTCTAAGCGTGTGTTGTGTTCGGGCATTCGGCCCCCTCTCACATCGATAAACTCCAAGTGGTTCAAATCCGCTTCCTCCGTAAAGCCGTAGGAGCCTCCTGGTTCGTACGGAATGTCCATCTCCACTCCGATCTAGGTCTCGAACCTATTCGCGCCTATATTAAAAAGGCGACAACACGACACTTCGCGAACGCATCTACCCATGCGAATCCGTTAATCGTAGCCGCCGCCGACTACGATCCCCCTCCCCGACCCCTGCCGCCACCGCCGGCCGCGACATGTTTTCTCCGATCCCCCTGATGCTTTGTCATCCATTCTTTCCGCTCAGAATACGGGCGACGACGACGTAGTCGTAGATCCCCTCCCATAGCCGGTGGTTGACCGGTGCACTTAGTAGTGCACCCCGTCCCCCCACAGCGACTGTCCCGCTCTCGAGTATGTCTCCCCTTGCCCTTCTGGCTCGAACGTAGTGGTTGCACGCTTGCCCTTAAGTCCGGTGAAGCTGTAAAGGCCTCGCGGCCAACAGCGTACATCACTCACACACACACACACACCCACCGGCAGGAATTGAACCCGCGGCCACTCGATTCAGTGGAAAACGGAACTGCCTACTTTCTAAGCGAGTAGACTACCCCATTATCATTAATTACAAATACTACAGAACCAAGCCGTCGACATCACCAATTTCAGATAAACTAAGTGCTTGATTCTCGTAATTTAACCTCTTTTCCTAAACGGGAGCGCTACAGTCCCTAGACCGTGAGTCTTGCGAGCCGCTCCACCCCTCAGCTTAAAAGATTTCAGTAATATGTCACTCAAGAACTCAAGCTTAAGTTTTATCAACAGACAGTTTTTTACCAAGCCGTCATCATAAATTACAAACAGACTACGTGCTTGATTCTCGTATTTTACTATCAGAGATGGGCAAAATGTAATCAGATTAATGAATACAATTGCATTTTGTAATATTCAATCATGATTCAAGATTAAAAGTGTAATCGTAATCGCTGAAGACTACAAAATGTAATTGTAATCGTTAATCATTAATACACCAATACGCCTATATTCCCCAAGCATTGATGGGTAATCATTAATCTGATTACATTTTGCCCATCTCTGTTTACAATTATACTAGGAGTTTCCCGCGGCTTCGCACCCGGTCTACAACGGCACCACCTACCGGGTCTATGTTACTTCTGGATAATGAAGCTATCTAATGGTGAAAGCATTATTATTAAAATCACTTCAATAGTTTCAGAGTTTATCGATTAGAAACAAAAAAATCTTTCCTCTTGATAATCCATACTAATATTACAAATTCGAAAGTAACTGTCTGTTACCTTTTCATGCCCAAACCACTGGTTTTAATCCAATTCGGCAAGGACATAGACTACTTTTAGTTTAAAAAAAACTTAAGGGTGTGATATACACGTCTGAATATAACGAACGCGCCAACGAAGTTGTCGGAACAGTTTGTATTACTATATATTCCGAGTCGGGAGCTCTGCAGTCGCTAGTTCGTGAGTTCGGGACCCTGCTCCACCGCCAGCTTAAAAGATTCGAGTAATATGTATCACTCGAGACCTCGAGCTTTAGTTTTATCTTCATTGTTATCTCACACTCCGGGACCGTGTTACAATTTCTTTTCCAATTACATTCCAGTGTAAGTATATTAATCTAACTTTTATTTTGGACGTGTGTATTGAGGTCACGCTAAAAGCGGACTAGTTTAATAAACTGTTTTGTTTTTTGAGCAAAATAAGACCGTCACGACCATGTTCCTTAAGAGACAGAGCAGAGTGGTACTATGTACCCCATGTATCGCCGACGATGTCAAGAGGTCACAATGTAATAAGGTTGAGCCTATCGTTATTATACCGGGCACATTTCCAGACTCCAGACGGTGTTGAAAATTTTATTTTAGAAGATAAACCATACTTTCTCCGACCTAGAAATCGAACCCAGGTCCTCGTGATCACCAGGCACACTACACCACAAGATCAACGAACTGGTGTTGAGAATTTTTTTAATAGAGAAAGGATACTTTTTCTGACCGAACCTAACACCTCGTGATCGATCGAGTATTTTTGAGTGTTAAATATATTACGGTAGGTAACATTTATTATACATAGTTATGTCTCAAAATTTTTATGTCATTTAATTACAAGTTTGAGGAAAATATTTACGGGCCTTCAAAACTGTAGCAGTGCTGACAAAAAATATTGCTAGCGAGCTGTTTGAGGATAGTAGCTCGGACGCCAGTAACTCGCACAACTCAACAGCGAATCGAATCAAATTAAATATTCAATCACAGAAATGATTCTTAATTCTTTATTGTACAAATAGTTACAAATTATAAAATTAAAATTAAAGAATAGGTAAATGTACAAAGGCGAGCTTATCTCAAAGTCGAGTTCTCTACCAGCAAACCTTTGAGAGATAGAGAAACAAATCATCAAATGGAGGATAGTAATAAGTGTACAACACACAAGATAATAGAGGTATAAACTACAGATATATATCTATAAATGTACTATATACAATACCATAAAATAATATACTACATAGATATATACAGACATACATACAAACATCTTACATACATAGGAAATGTTGTCTAATTCTTCTCTTGAACATCTGTAGAGTAGGGCTATCACGTAAAGAGTGAGGGAGAGAGTTCCATAAACGCACAGCACGCACAGTAAATGAGCTATCATATCGACTTGAGGTATGTCGGGGTGTACTAAGTAAAAGAGAAGAGGTGGAGCGACAGGGTTTTCCCCTGGGACAAGATACTCAAAGCGTTCACGAAGGTATACTGGGTAATTTGGATTATTAAGAACAGAGAAAAGCAAAGAGAGAATATGAGTATCCCGACGCTGCCGAATAGGCAACCACTTCAACCGCCTACGAAATTCTTACACAAGGTCGAATATCCGAAGGCCAAAAATGAAACGGATGCACAAATTCTGCAGCCGTTCGAGTTTATTCAGAAGTTCCTCACTTGCATCGAGAAAGCTGACATCGGCATATTCAAGAAGTGGCAATAGAAGAGATGATGATGAGCTTTTTTTAATTGACCTTGATAAAATTTTAAGTCGTGGTGAGGGCAGGCAGCCTCACAAGATGAACCGATTTCTCAGTGAAGCTCGCATGTAAAAGCTTAATGCATACAGCCTATGCACGTCGTAAAGGGGAAACCTAACCCTAACTCTCAAAAATAGACTCTATTTACAGAAGTTTGTTGATAAATGTACTGCGTATTTGTTAAGTAAGTAAGAAATATTCATAAAAATGATGATGAAAGGGTCGTAAATTTAATGTCTTCAGTAAAATTACTATTTTAGGTATTTCCAATTTTCTAAAATAATACTTTATAAAATCTATCTTGTATATCTATTGTATTGCAAATTTTCTATTAAATGGTAGATTGGATATGGATATACACAAAGGAGCCATAAGTATGCTATATTACTTGTATGGATAACATTTTTAATTAATAATATCTCAAATATTGAAAAAAACCTTCATTTTAAATCCTCCGGGCACACTTTTCACTATTGTCAAGGTCATCAGACAAGAGAAATTTTTAAACAAAAATTCTTAAGACATTCATTGACAGTCATTGACGTTAGTAATTCACTTAAGGCGTCTTTGAGGAGACCTCTGGCCTGCGGTAGACATCGATTAGCTAATAATTATGATTAATTCACCAATTTATGCATGAGCAGCTTAAAGCAGTCATAACCTATAAGTTATGAGAATACTTAATGTCTCTATCTATGTCATCACGTCAGATAAGCTGCGGTGTGGGCAGAAAGTGCGGAGTTCCAACAGATTATTATTTCCTTACAGACTGCGTTGTCTTCTTCCACTCTCATAGTTCATCCCATACACACTCGCCAGTTACGGAGATATGCCCTACACTTAACGTGATACGGAAAATTCATAAAACTATCCAGTGAAGCTGTCAAAACCACCGCCTGCATTACTCTAATTAAAGAAAACAATCGAAGAAATTGAAAAGAAACTCCAATATTATTTTTCTAAAAAGAGACGTTGAAGGAAAATTCTTTAAGCAATAAGTTCCCAAGTAGCTTCCAAACAATAGTTGAAACAGTCGATACATTTTTAAGAAACTAAAGAGCACAACAAATACGATAGTTATTATTAAAAATAATGAAAACATAGTCAAGTGTTAAGCCAGGGACTGCGCGCCAAGGCACGGCCAGCAATCTAAAATTCAAATAGGCATATACTATAAGGCGCTCAATAATAAGTGCACTGCTAACTAGATACATACTGGTACTACTCTATGTATACTATTATAATGAAAAGAAAAGATTTACTTGTTTGTAATCAATAAACTCTGAAACAATCGAACCAATTTAATAATTATTTCACCATTAAAACTACATTATCCAGAAGTTCAATAAAATTTTAAACATTTCGTTCGGCGGTCCCGCTTTTATCAGAATTATTCGTGTAACTTTCTATATAAATAAATATATCTCAAATTTTGATGTTAATTTATAACAAAAGTGTTCAGTGGCTAGTAAATCCTAAGTACAAGTGTTATTTTTAAAATACATAAAAGTTCAAGTGTAAAAATATAACATAATACTGCTGTGAACAAACAATGAACTACTAAACTCCAAAAAATACAAAATAAGAATATTAATAGTATTTTATAAAAACTATACAGCAAAAAACAGTTATAAAAGTGACTAAGTGAAGAAATGTTCTCAATTTATAACTTAAATAATTGACAATGTGACTTAGTGGTAAACCATCTACTTTATGCAGATGACGCGGTTTTAATAGCGCCAACAGCCACTGATCTGCAAACACTAGTCACAGTTATGAAAGACGACTGCATGATCAATGGCTTACACTTGAATGTGAAGAAAACCAAGATTATGGTTTTTGAAAGGGAAGAAACCAGAACGAATGTAAGGATTGTGGTTGGTAACGATGTGCTGGAGCAAGTGAATGAGTTTGTATATCTTGGATGCGCCTTCAGTAAGGATGGGAAATACACCGCTGACATAGAGAGAAGAGTGAGTGCAGGGAACAGAGTGAATGGTGCGATGGGAAAGCTACTCGGGAGCCGGCACTTAAGCCATAAGGCGCAGCTGGCCATACATAACGGAGTTCTTGTCCCAACGCTGTTATATGGTAGCGAGAGCTGGGTATGTAAGAAGAAGAATGAAAGTAGGATAAATGCTGTAGAAATGCGAGCTCTGCGGAAGATGTGCGGAGTGAAGCTGACCGACCGCATTAGCAACAGCATAGTAAGACAGCGAGTAGGTATGAAAGATAGTATCGGTGTAAAGATGAGAAAGGGCATGCTCCGTTAGTTCGGGCATATAGAAAGAATGCCAGAGGAAAGAATGACAAAACAGATATACAATGTGAAAGTGGAAGGATGCAGGTACCGGGGAAGACCTAGACTATCTTACCACGACCAAATAAACCGAGTCTTATCTGATGGAAAAGTCAAGAGTCTTCGTAACCGGCGAGCGTGTATGAGACGAACTATGAGAGTCGAGGAAGCCAGAGAGGTATGTAAGGAAAGAACCTGTTGGAACTCTGTACTCTCTGCCTACCCCGCAAGGGATCTGGCGTGAGGTTATAGATAGATAGATAATTGACAATCTTAAGCGGTGATAGTGCAGTACTTGGAAAAAAAATCCTTCCCAATGAGACATCGTAACAGACTTTTTAAACCTTAATTCGTTGAAGTATATTCTGCATTCATAACCTAGTAGGGAATGATGTGACATTTATTTTTGCACAGGACGACAATCTCTAGAGAAACCGCGTTCGAATCCCACATCCATTGTCTTTTTGTACATTATTTTTCATTATTTGGCACTTAAAGAGAAGCGCCTGACTATTATTTACAAATTTAAATTACTTCACTACAAGTATGTCTGGGTGAGAAATGGCAGAATATACGTGCGCAAGGATGACACGTCCGACTATAAAATCATCAGAGATATGGAATGTATTAATAGACTCAGTTAATTATGATTTTATCATTTATTCTATTTATCTATCTATATCATCACGCCAGCTCCCTCGCGGAGTAGGCAGAGAGTACATCATTTATTTATTTTAATATTACGGACGGTGCATGAATTTTATAAAAAAATATGATTTAAAATTCTCATCATTAAAAATTTACTATCAGAACTGTAGAGGACTACGTTCCAAAACAGATCTTATAGCACCAAATTTAGCATTATTAAACTGTGATGTTATTATACTTACCGAGACCTGGCTAAATTCTGATATTTTTAGTTTTGAATTATTTGATAATAGATTTGTAGTATGCCGCCGAGATAGAGAAACATCGGGTTATAAGGCATAAAAAAAGGTGGTGGTGTTCTTATTGCAGTGTCCAAAAAACTAAACTCTAGCAGAATAAGGGAATGGGAGAGCCATTGCGAGGATTTATGGATAACCGTAGATGGAGAAGAAATAAAATCTCCTTTTTCGACTGGCCCTATGTGCTGTATACATGCACCCCCCCCCCCCCCCCCAGTAAATAAAATGATGTTCGAAAACTTTACCCAGAATTGTAACGCCATGTCTGAGCAACATGATCGTCATACCATTATAGCAGGTGATTTTAACCTTAGTACAATAGATTGGGCTATCATATGTAATAGAAACTATTCAGATGATACTGTTAAAATAACGAGGATTGGACGGGACTTCTTGGATTTCATGTACTTGAATAACTTTAAGCACTTAAATAATTGTTTTGTTTTCGTTTTGTTTTTATTTTAAAAAACGAAGCCCCACACTAGGATTTATTCCTGTGTCGTGGGTGCGTTTACAAACATGAAAATTCACACACAAATACCCAGACCGGAACAAATAATTGTGGATACACAAAGATTTGTCCCGTGCGGGAATCGAACCCGCGACTATTAAACACAGTGGGCGGAGCGACTTAAGCTCTTAACCACTGCGCTAAATCGTCCGTCAGTTGTCGGAATAGGATCGGCAGAACGCTTGATCTAATTTTGTCTTTCTGTAAAGTGACTGAATCTGTAATCTCCTTAGTTCCTCTTGATCAACTGCACCCCGCATTGATTTGTATTATCGAAACAGACGATGACATGAAACTCAAGTTAAATAGTAGATCAAAAAAATATAATTTCCATAAAGCTAATTTTGAATCAATTAATAATGAACTTAAGGCACTAGACTGGGAGAGGTTATTTTGTGATGTAAAAAGTCCTGATGATATGGTTGATTTATTCTATGAACAAATTATAAAAAAACACGTTCCTCCATCTAACACTCATAAGGGTAAAACTCCTTCTTGGTTTACACAGGCTTTGAAACGGTCCTTAGCGGAAAAATATAAATTGAGAATTGAGAAAAGTACCGACATCCAATGGATCAAATTGAGCTTACATTATTAAAAACCCGCTGTCGTAACCTTGCTATTGCCAGTTATAACAACTATATTAAGCACATAGAGGATAACATACTACGGGATCCAAAGTATTTTTGGTCATATAGAAATGCAAAACGTGGGGGGCCAGTCCATTACCGAATAAAATGATACATGCAGAGAGGATCGTTAAGGGCGGAGAGGAGATCTGCAATAGTTTTGCCTCCTATTTTTCCTCCGTTTACGAACTATCTAAATCTCCTACATATATTACACCTAACAGTGATAACTTGTCAACCCTTTTTTTTTTACGAGGGGCGGTATTGAAGGACATCTCCTCCCTCACCCGCTCTGCCTCCTCCTTTGCGGACATGACGGCCTCGCAAAAGGCCGCCATTGCCGCCCAGGCGCTCTCGCTCCCAACCGTAGATGATATCACGGTTGGGAGCGATAGCCCTTGTCCCCCTGCACCGAGCGCTTCGGCGAGCCGGCGCCGCTCGTCATCCCATGCAGGGCACACCAGCAACGTGTGCGCCGCCGTGTCTTCCGGGGCCGCACAATGGTGGCAGCGCTCCGCCTCCTCACGACCGATCCGCCACAGATACCGCCCGAAGCAACCATGCCCGGACAGTACCTGCGTCAGACGGTATGTGAGGACGCCGTGTCGTCGCCCTAGCCACTCCCAGAAAACTGGCAGCAGCGCAGCGATGATGGCGTGACCGGCAGTGGGATGGGCGAGCTTGCTCCGCCAGCCCTCCAGCGCGACTTGGTGCAGCTCTGTCCGCCTCGCTCTCAGGGCGCAGGGATCCAAGGTGTTGGTAGGATCCCTACGCCAGGTATATAACTCGGAGAGCACCTGTGCCTCCAGCTCTCACGGAGGCGTTCCGGCTAGGAGCGTCGCCGCCTCAAATCCGATGGTGCGGTACCCTCGGATGACCCTGACGGCCATGACTCGTTGTGCGCGGTGCAGCAGCACCACGTTTCGGGCCGTCAGGGCTCGCGCCCAGATTGGGGACCCGTATAGGGCCTGGGACCGCACCACCCCCGCATACAGCCTCCTCGCCAAGGCTTCTGGCCCGCCCAAGTTTGGAAAGAGCCTGGACAGCACTCCAGCCGTCGCCATCAATTTAGGCACTAGAGCGGCAAGATGGGGCCTAAAGGTGAAGCGCCCGTCCAGAATGAGGCCCAGGTAGCGCATTTGAGTCTGGACGTTAATGCGCTGCCCCCCGACAATGATGTGAGCGTCAGGGGGAGGCCGATTTCTGCAGCCGTGGAAATACACGGCCTCCGTCTTACTTAGGGCCACTTCCAGGCCAAGCCACCGAATGCGCCCCACCACCTGGGCCACACCAGCTGTGGCCAACAGCGCCGCCTCCCAGTGACTCCGAGCCCTCGCGGTGAACAGGGTGTCGTCCGCGTAGCACATTACCGCCAGACCTGGCAGCAACGGGCCACGCAGAACCCAGTCGTAGGCGATGTTCCACAGGAGCGGTCCGAGGACAGACCCCTGTGGAACCCCGCACCCGACGTTTCGCTCCTGCCACCGCGATGGCCCGGGGTAAACCACCCGCCTGTCCACGAGGTAGTCCCGTATGGTAAAGTGGAGGTATTCGGGGACGCCGTGGTACTCGAGCGCCGCCATTATGGCGGGATAGGGGACCGAGTTGAAGGCATTGGAGATGTCCAAAGACACCGCCAACACGACCTCCTTCTGCTCCACTGCTTCCCCCGCCATCAGTTGGACGCGCCTTATCAAGTCCACCGTGGACCTGCCCCGCCTGAAGCCGAACTGGCAGTCCTGCAGGTCCGGCCCTGTCTGAGAAAGGTGCTCGACGAGTCTGTCCGCACTCTTTCGAATAGCTTGCAGACCTCGTCGAGCAACACAATGGGGCGGTAGGTGGACGGCGAGTTTGCCGGGCGCCCCTCCTTCCTGATCAGGACCAGTTTCCCCAACTTCCAAAGCTGAGGAAACCGGCCCTGCCTGAAGCACTTGGTCCAGAGAGCCCTGAGACGGTGGCCAAGCGGACCGTGGGACAGAACCCACACTCGGCCGGGGACTCCATCTGGCCCGGGTGCCACCTTCTTCGCCCTAAGCCTGCGGACGGCGGCGTTCAGCTCGTCTTCCGTGACTTCAGGAACGGCTTCGCTCAACGGCATGTTGGGTCCAGGTGTTCGGGACATTGCCGGAGCACTGTGCGCCGTTCCTTCCGGGAAGAGAGCCGACAGCACACCATCCGCAAACTTCGGCGGCATGGTCTGCGTAAGGGGGGGGCGCCCATGAGCGGAGCTTATTTAGCACCAAGCGGTAGGGCGGTCCCCATGGGTCGGCATCGATTGACGCCAGGAGCTCTTCGCGGGCCCGCGCCTTGGCGTCCGCGATGGCCACCTGCAGGGCAACCTTTGCTGTGCGGTAAGCGGCATACAGCACCTCCTCCCTAGGCGTCGGTCCCGGCAAAAGCGGTGGATTTCGACGCCTCCTCCTCCGCTGTCGAGTGTACTGGCGGCGTGCAGCGACGCAGGCGCGTCGCAGTTGTGCAATTTCGCGCGACCACCAGTAGACTTGTCGCCTCCGTGGTGCTGCATGCCGTATGCGTGGCATGGCGGCATCGCAAATTGCCCTGGTTGCGGCCTGAAACCACTCGGCCTCCCTCTGGATGTCAAATGGGGAGACCGGTGCCTCCGTCCAGGCCTGGACCTCAGCCGCCTCTGTTACGTCCTCGGCATCCAGGCGCGCCAACGCCCATCTCGGCCCGCCCCCAGCCACGTCAGCCGGCGCAGCGGCCCGAGAGTCGGCGGAGACCACAAATCTGATGTAGACGTGATCAGATAGGGTCTCCACCGAGTCGACGACTCTCCATCCTCGCACCCGGCTTGCCAACGCCGAGGTGGCGAAGGACATATCGACCACCGAGCCGCCGCCATCGATGGAGGAACCCCAGGCCGAGGACTTGGCGTTAAAGTCCCCCATGACAAGAGTGGGACGGGGCCGACACCGAAAAACAAAGTCGCCGAGTCGCGATAAGAGGGCCTCGAACTCGGGTAGTGGTCGGTTTGGCGAAAAATACACCCCGACCACCACCATGGCCCCTACACGAGCGGCGACAAAGCCCCTCTGCCTCTCGACGTCTTCGAGAGACAGGGAGCCCCCACACCTCGGCAGAAGTATTGCCACCATGCCGTCCGCGCACCATTTCGTGCTGCCCGCCAGCCCCGTTGCTGGCGGGCAGCACGAAATTAGGCTCCGCTGCCACTGCCACGTCGATCGACCACTCTGCCATGCACTGGAGCAGGAAGTCCTGAGCCCTGGCAGAGTGGTTAAGGTTCATCTGCAGGAGACTAACAATGGGGGGACGGCTACCCATTGCTAGTTTCCATTCTTTCTGTCGCCTGTGTCCGGCGCGTCACGGACGGTGCTGGCCGCTCGGGAGTGCGCGCCTTCTTGCCTGTGGGGCGCGACCCACAGGTCTTTGAGCCTGCCCGGTGCTCAGCGGGCTTGCCAGCCTTGCTGCAAACCAGGCAGCTTGCAGCCTCGGCGCAATCCCGCACCTGGTGCCCCGGCTGCCCGCAGTACTAGCAGCGCCCCCTGTGGTCCGTGATATCCGCCGGACGGAGAGCGCCGACGTGCCCATCCACTTGGCAGCGGTAGCAGCGCAGCGGCCTCGCTTTCAGGAGGGCCACGTTCGCGGACACCCAGCCCACCAACAGCCGCCTGGCATCGGCCAGCTTTTTGGCCGCTTCTACGGGGCAGGTCACTGCGGCCGTGAATAGGCCTCTGTAACCCGCCCGTATGTCGCCGCACTTCACTCGCTGCAAGTCGCAGCCTCCCACCTTGGCCACCGCGGCGGTGAGCTCGTCTGGGTCAACCGAGTCGTCGAGCTCACTAATGCGGAGGCTCGCCGCGAAATGAGGACGTCTTCTGGAGACAGCCCTTCGCGGAGCCTCTTTGCCAGTGCGTCCGCCTTCGGGGAGCTGGTCGCACCCGGGACTTCGAGGAAGCGCGCACCTGTTACAGTGCGCTTGACCCTGAGCCCCTCGATCCCGAGCTCCCCGATGTCGATGGTTGTCTTGGCGAGATGGAGCATTGCCGAGTAGGTTATGTCGCGCTTCTCCGCTCCGGGGGCCAGTGTCAACACGACCGCCGACGTATCCGGAGCACGGAGCCTCCGGCGTTCGCGCGCTCTTGCCCTCTTGTCCTTTTTGGTCGCCTTCTTCCGGGCCTTTTTGGCCCCGGTGACCTCCCATTGGCCCCCGGCTCCGGCTTCAAGTGGAGGCGGCTGCTGCTGCTGGGCCTTCTTTTTTTGGCCCCTTGGCCGTCCCCTTATTTCCCTTGGCTTTTTGGGTCGCGGTAGCCCTGGGAGCGGCGGGTGCAGCTGGGATCGGCACGGGTTCGGACGTCTGCGCCAACGTCGACGGTACGGAAGCGGGCGACGGCACGGCTTCCTGCCCCGAGGGGCGGATCGGGGCTCTTCGCGGCGCCTTCTGCGCGGCCTTCTGCGCGTACGTCGTCGCAGACGTCTTGCCGGCTTTGGAGGCTAAGAGGGAGCGCAGGACTTTGCCCTCCAGAAAAGAGAGCCTCTGAAGGACTCTGCCCATCTCCTCCGAGCCAGGTCTTGTGGCCTGTACTCAGCGGTAAGGACCATCGCCTTAACCACGTCTAACTCATTTTTTAGGTTCGCCATTTGTCTGTGAAGGCGGGCATTCTCCACCTGCAAGCGGCGGACCTCATCCGAAGCGGTGCCGGAAAACGCCTCCTCCACCACTTCGGCGATGGCATTGGCCGCCAGCTTCAGGGCCTTCTGGGACGTGCCCTTAAGTCCCTTGGATATGTGGGCCACGTCCCGTATGCTCTCGAGGGACGCGGCCGCCCTGCCCTTGAGTCCTTCGAGCAGTAGTTCGTCCGGGTCTGGGTTTGACGAAGCTATGGACTCGTCTTGTTGGCCTTCTCTTTACGTTCGAGCTTCTTCTTCGCCGCCCAGTCCCGCGTTTTAACTGGGGTTTCGGCAGGTCGTCAGCGTCCGAGCCCTCGCCTGAGCCAGAACGACTGCCTTTTTTTGCGTGGGGAAATCCTCATGGACTTCCGCCAACCTCGGGGGAAGCTGGCGGGGCATGTCGGACTCTTACCGACTAAACCCCACGGTGGCCGGCACTGGCACGTGTCAGAGGGGCTCCGGGATCTCCGAATGAAACGCGCCGGTGCCCCTCTTGTGCCGCGCTCTGAAGAGCCCGCCTCGGGAGGGGAAACTTGTAGCTTGCTTCCCCCCCTGCACCGTCGCGGTGCTCACGGCGGCGTGGGCCACACCACGCCGCCATCCTTCTCGGGGTCGCGCGTGAAGAACGCTTAGGGCCCCCGCCCCAGCGTCCCACGACCCCAAAGGCTCCCCTGCGGGTGTTGGTGCAGGGGGGGTCCCCCACCAGATGTTGCGGCAGGGGACACAAGTTAGCCCGTATTATAAAGCCCCGGGCTATTGGGCTGGGGGGCCTGGGCGGGCTGTGCCTCCACCCCGGCGCCGACGCCTTCGGCGAGCGGGATCGGCCCTCTCCCGATCCCGCTCGGCCTCCTCCTTCTGTGACATCACAGTCTCGCAGAAGGAGGATACGGCCCCCCACGCCGAATACCTGCATGCACCCCTGCCAGCATAGCCGCTACTATTGCTGGCAAGGAGAGGTCCGGTCCAATCTGGTCGACCAGGATCCGCCGCTCGGAGGCCCACGCTGGGCACTCGACAAGCGTGTGTTTTGCGGAATCCCGGTCCCCACCACAGTGGTGACAGATCGCCGACGCCTCGCGTCCGATCTTGCTTAGATAATCACCGAAACAGCCCGTTCGCAGCGGGGACGCGAACGGGTTATGTTGGACTCCTTGCTCCAGCGACGGTCGGTGTAAACGGCCGGCCGTCGCTGGAGCAAGTCCTACCAACTAAAACCCCACCGTGTTTCTTCGCCCGCTTAACGACGAGTTACGGGTACGGAGACTCCTTCCCGCCAGCGGCTGTCCGTTTTCAGGACTCTCCTTATGCAGGGTAACCCCGCCCTGTTCCTCTCCTTGGCGAAGTCGTGCCGGAACACTTGGCGCGTCCTCCAACCTCGGGGGCCAGATGGTCTGCGCAGGCAACAACAACCCCCGCTGCTGGTGCCCGCAGGCCCCCCTCACGTCGGCATAAGATCGGCGGCCGCAGGGCCTTGTTCTGGGCGGTCAGGGAGTCCACCCACACCGGCGCGCCGTACAGGGCCATCGACCGCACCACCCCAGTATAGAGGCAGCGACAGCTTGCGCTCGGGCCGAGCTGATTTGGTAGGAGCCGACTGAGAGCTCCTGTCGCCTTGAGCAGTTTTGGGGCCAGCGCCTTAAAATGGGGCCCAAAGTTCCATCGCGAGTCGAGGACGAGGCCAAGATATTTCATCTGGGCTCCAACCGCGACTGCAACTCCGTTTATGACCAGGGCAGTGCCAGGCGGCGGCCGCCTTCGTGGCCCGTGAAAGCAAATAGCCTGGGTCTTCTCGAGGGCCACCTTCAGGCCCAAACGCTGGACACGACCGACCACTTCCGCTACTCCTCCCGTCGCAAGCCGAACAGCTTCCTCCACACTAGCCCCCTGAGCCGTGACAAGTGTGTCGTCTGCGTAGCATATCAGGCGCAGACCCCTCTCCAAGGAGCCGCGCAGAACCCAATCGAAACCGATGTTCCACAGGAGTGGACCTAGCACCGACCCCTGTGGAACACCGCACTTCATGGGACGGCTTAAGAGCCGCCCGTCGCTCGTCACGCAGACGACACACCTTGCCATTAGGTAGTCGCCGATGATATGGCGCAGGTACCCCGGTATCCTATGAAACCGCAGGGCCTCCGCAATGTACTCGAATGGCAGGGTGTTGAAAGCATTGGCGATGTCTAACGACACCGCCAACATCACCCCGCGTCTCGCCACACTTTCCTCGGAGAGGGCCTTCACACAAAGCACTGCATCGACCGTGGATCGGCCCCCTCGAAATCCGAATTGGCTGCTGTTGAGGTCCGGCCCCACTGTGCGGAGGTGTTGGATGACGCGGCCAGCGAGCACGCGCTCAAAGACCTTTCCCGCCTCGTCCAGCAAGACTATGGGTCTGTACGCCGACGGCGACCCTGCAGGTCGTCCTTCCTTTTGCAGGAGGACGAGCTTTCCCCTCTTCCATGGCGTGGGAAACTTCCCCGCCCTAAGGCAGGAATTAAGCAGGGCCAAATATCTGTCCCCCAAAGAGTCGAGGGCCAAGGCTAAAACTCGACCGGGCACACCGTCCGGGCCTGGGGCTGTATTTTTGGCCCGCATTTTGCAGACCGCGGCAGCAATCTCCTCCGACGTTATCTCCTGCACTCCGTTGTCGGTATCAGACCCCCTCTCTGACAGTGATGCCATTTCCGGCGGCACATGTGCGGTTCGGTCCGGAAATAGAACCGAAACTACTTCCTGCAGGAGGGCAGGTTGCAGGGTATCGGTTAGGGGGGGCGCCTGGCCACGCAGCTTGTTGCGCACAGCCCGATACGGACGCCCCCAGGGGTCTCTGTCCAGGGTCGCCAAAAACTGCTCCCGCGCTTCCGCCTTGGATCTGAGAATAGCCAGCTGCAGGTCCTCCTTCTTTTGCCGGTATACGACATACAACCGTTCACCTTCGGCTTCGTCCCGCACGCGCCGTCTGCGTTGCCGTGTGTACACGCGGCGCGCCGCTATGCAAGCCCTGCGCAGTTCCTCAATTTCCGCCGACCACCAGTAGACCGCCCTCTTCGGAGGGCGGGACCTGGCTCTCGGCATGGCGGAGTCACAAATAGCGGTCAGGGCTGCAGAAAACCACGCGGTCTCGTCCTCGACATTATTCGACGGCGCCCCACTTTGTGCTGCCCACGCCTGGACAAAAGCTGCCTCCACTGCTATATCCAGGTCCAGCCGTGTTAAAGCCCACCTCGGGAAATTTGCCGCCGCACTCCCCGGAGCACGACGCCTGCCATTCCCTCCGAGGGGGGAGACATCAAACCGTATATATCGGTGATCGGATAGAGTCTCAACCCCCTCCATCACCTGCCACCTCTGGACTCGTGCTGCGACAGCGGGAGAAGCAAACGACACGTCCACTATGGATCCGCCACGCTGTCGCACGCAGGTGTGGGTGGACCCCCGGTTTAGGATTTCCAGGCCCACGTTGATCGCCCACTCCTCGAGGGTTTGTCCCCGGACATCAGTGGTGGGACTACCCCACGCCGTAGACTTGGCGTTTAGATCTCCCAGGACGAATACCGGTAGCGGTGCTATGCGTTGCACCGCCGCCCCAACCTCGTCCAGGAAGATCTCGAACTCGGCCAAAGTCTTGTTGGGGGAGAAATAGACGCCTATTACGGCCGTTTCTCCCCACTTTACCACCACAAATCCCCGACCTCTCTCCACCACAGACAGCGCGGTCACTCCCACAATCACGACAGAGCCCAGTGAGTCCCCAGCCCAGGTGGGCCGGTTTGGCACAAAATAGGGCTCTGCGGCTACGGCGATATCCGTCAACCACTGCCGCATGGACTGCAGGAAGAGATCCTGAGCCACGCCGCAGTGGTTGAGGTTAGCTTGAAGGACTTTGTGTATGCGAGTACTGTCCATTGGTGAGTCCTTCTGTCTCAATGCTTTCGGGCCTGGCACCAACGGCGGCCTCTTTCCTGACTCCTTAAACAGGGGGCGCTGCACATGCCACGCTCCCCACTCTGTGCGCGGCCGGCCTCCCGGCAGCCTCAAATACCGAACAGTGCGGCGACGCCGAACATGCACTAGCTATGTGGCCGCACTTGCCGCAGCGATAACATTGTTTGCTGCGGTCCGCATCGGTGGGGCACATGGCACTCACATGCCCCGTCCGAAGGCACCGATAGCACCTGGTCGGCTTCAGTCCAAGGAGCCGGACGCCAACTGTAACCCAGCCTATCGCCATGGTACTCTTCTGGGCCGCCTTTTTGGCCGCAGCAATCGGGCAACGCACCCAGGTCGCTCCGAGGCCTGACGGACCTGGACGTATCGGTCCCACCTTTACGTCAGCCGGCGAGCATCCTCCTTCTCGTGCTACTGCTGCGGCAATCTCCTCATCTGTGGTGGCGTCGTCAAGATCCATCAAGCGGAGCTCGGCACACTTGATGGGTCTGGAGATGCGGACGTCGTCGGGGCTGAGCACTTCCCGCAGCTTGCAGGCAAGCGCATCGGCCATATCACCGCTTTCCGCCCTCGGAATTTGGAAAATCCGAGCGCCGGTCGCTGCTCCTCTCAGGCGAAGGCCAGGAATGTCCACGACGGGCATTTTTGCTTTGGCCTCTGCCAGCACCGACGCGTAAGTAACCCCCCTTGTTTCAGCGGCCGGCAGCAGTGTCAGAACGACAGCTGTCGACCGGGGGGGGGGGGCGCATCCTTGGCAGACCCGACGCTTGACCTTTGGAAGCCACCTTATTCTTCCGCGCCTTTCGACGCTTCTTCCTGGGAGCTGCCTCGGTCCATCCTTCCTCTCTTTCCCCTTCCTCTCTCCTTCCGGCATGGATGTCCGCGTTACTTTTCCTTTTCTTATTTTTCTTCTGCTGCTGCTTTTTTCTCTCACCGACCTTCGCCCCAGGTTTGGCTGAGGCCTTGGCGGCAGTAGGCTCGACCACTGGGGCCACAATTTGCGGTTTCTCTGGCGCCATTACCTTTTCGGATACGTGACCGTCCTTGGTGGTCGCTGGGGCCTCTGCGCCTGCCACCTTTTCGGCATATGACTGCGCCCTGGTCACCCTCTTAGCATCTGCAGCCAGAGGTGGACGCAGTCTCTTCTCCGGCAGGAGCCGCTCCTCTACTGCCGCGAATCGGGCATCCAGAATCGTGCCCACTGTTCTTAGGACCGTGGACACGATCTCCTCCGTGGCCTGGACCGGAGCAGGCTTTTGTTGGCTTGCTGAGGCCCTCAGATCCGCAACGTCTTTGCGGAGCTCTGCCACCTCTTTTCTTAGACGGGCGTTCTCGGCCTGTAGTATAGCCGTCTCCTGGGCTACCGTGCGGCTTCTCAGCAGCTTGCCTGCTTTGGCCACTCGCTTGGCCGCGTCTTTGAGGCCGCGCACGAAAGTACCCTTAAGGTTCCCCGATTTAGAGGCGATCCTAACTATTGTGTCGGCTTCATCTTGCAGCTGCTGACACAGCACCCCTGTAGGCATGCCCTGCAAGGCCTCTTCCTCCATAACAAGTTTGTCGAGCTGCACCGCGGCGTGACCCCGGAGCTGCTCCCGCTGGGGTGCAGCTAGACTCATTTTTTCGACGTACTTTGCCACCTCCGTTCTAGTGGAGCACATCGAGACGCTCGACACATCTGTCTCACCTCCATCACTCCTCTCATTCCGTGAGGCCTTAAGGAACCGGCCCTTGGGGTCGCGGGACTGCGAACTCGTAGAGCCCTGAGATCTGCGTCCCCTCTGTGCAGGTAGGAGCTTTGCCGCTGCTGCCTCCGGTTCGTCTTCGCTCGAGGATTCGGACTTCGAACCATTTGTTCTACTCCTTTTGCAACCGGGCATCTTGAAGAATTTGGATGCCCGTGATGTCGTTTCCGCCTTTTCGGGGACAGATTCGGGGAGGGCAGAACCCCCCGTCTCCTCACCCTTAGCACTAGGACCAGTAATGGCCTTTCCATTTAGCACGTCCACAGCACTTACTGCTGCCGGACCATCTACGTCTCTCTCCCTGTCATCATCAAAAAAGGTTTTTTTTATATTTGTAACTTCCATTTAGTTCCCACGAGAACCTAGGTAACTAATCGTCCATCGGGGTAGGGACCCGGTTACCCCGATAACCCATCAGAATTATCGGGGGTCCCCCCAGGCGTATCAACGCCTGGGGGGCGGGAGATACCCCAGGGTTGGTCGCTAGTGGCTGATCACCTGCCAGCCGCTCGGTCGCATGACCAAGCATCCCGACACCACGTACCGCTGCGCCGGGAGTTCGGGATTTTTTATAGAGGTTTACTCCTCACGATCCAGCCAGCTAAGGCCAGACCCCCGTTACACCGTAGAGCCAGGCTCATCGTTGGCGGGCTACGGGTTCGCCGTCGGTGGCCCAGAACAGGACCGTGTCTGGTGGCGGGATGAGCACGCACCAGACCCAACGTCTAGGAGGGGAGAGGGATGGGATTGGGAAGGGTTTTAGGGACGGGACTAGAGGAGGAAGGGTTATGTTTAGGGCTTCACGCCCACTCCAATATTTGTCGCCAACAGGGTACTTTAGTACCCGGACAACACAACACCACCACACCGAGAGACCTCGATAACACCAATGACTCGCGCCCCGCACTCTCTTCAAACGGAGAGTAAGAGGAGCGAGCGACTCGACCGACCTTCAGGGATACGAATGAACGGCTCTCGGTCACTCCTCATGCGAGGAGCGAGCGGAACGACACAAACGACCCAGACCCAGTATGCGCCACTTGCTACACCCGCCTCTCTCCAAAACGGAGATTGACGGGGCAGCCAGGCACAGCCTCCTTCTCCGGACAGAACCGGACCCCACCCCCCCGCGTCAGGTTATTCGCCATCGCCAACAAGAGCCCCCGAAGGGGAAGTTATGGACGATGCCCAGGGTGCACCGGCAACGAACCCATTGGCTTGCCCGGCCAGTCCGAAGACATGCCAAGGAAAGACAATGGGACGCGCACTCGTGGAGGTTACCCGACCTAGCACCCCGCGCTAAAGCGAACTTTTTTTTTTTTTTGTTGGGGAAATCCTCATGGATATCCGCTCACGACGGGGACGTGACCGGGTTATGTGGGACTCCTTGCTCCAGCGGCGGTCGGCGTTACTCCGGCCGTCGCTGGAGCAAGTCCTACCCACTAAAACCCCACCGTGTTCAATCGCCCGCTAAGACGGCGGGTCACGGGGACGCGGACATACTTCCGCGGCCCGTCAGCGGCTGTCTGTTTTTCAGACCGCTCTCCTCCAGGGTAGCCCCGCCCTGGTGCTCCTACGTGTTGAGGACGCGTCGGAACACTTGGCGCATCCTCCAACCTCGGGGGCTTAATGTTATGCGTAGGTTAGGCGCCGGTTCAGAGCAGCGAGGGGATCATTCTCCCTGCTCCGCTCCGCCGCCTCCTTTTGCGAGATGACTTCCTCGCAGAAGGCCTTCATCGCCTGCCACGACCTTTCACTGCCTACCATTGTTCTTACTACGGTAGGCAGTGTGAGGTCCCTCCCAATTACACTTGTGAGGACACTGCGCTGCGCCGCCCAGGCTGGGCATACTTCCAGCGTGTGTTGCGCAGTGTCCTCACCGGCGTCGCACTCGTGGCATGAGGGATTCGCTTCCCTCCCGGCCACCTTGCACAGATACCTGCCGAAGCAGCCGTGCCCCGACAGGATCTGGACCAGCCGGAAGGTAAGAACCCCGTGCTTTCGGTTCACCCACTCCGCAAGGATTGGGCGAACCGCCCGTATGGTTAAGTGGCCAGCCATTGGCTCGACCAGCCGCTCCCGCCACTTCCTCAGCGCACTTTCCTGCGCTTGTCGCCTCCATCTTGCCAGCTCCTCTGGCATGATGCTGCCACCGTCCCCCCGAAGCTCCGTTCTACGGCGGTATACGGCGGCCAGCACCTCGGCCTCTAAGTCCCAGGGTGGGGTCCCTGCCAGTACGCACGCTGCCTCACACGAAATGGTGCGGTAACCGCGTATCACCCTAACCGACATGACCCGCTGCGGTCGTCTCAGCAGGGCCTTGTTCTGGGCGGTCAGGGCGTCCGCCCACACTGGCGCGCCGTACAGTGCCATGGACCGCACCACCCCAGTATAAAGACGGCGACAGCTTGCGCTCGGACCTTTCAAATTCGGCAGGAGCCGGCTAAGCGCTCCCGCTGTTTTGACTAGCTTTGGGGCCAGCACCTTAAAGTGGGCCCCAAACTTCCACCTAGGGTCGAGGACGAGACCCAGGTATTTCATTTGTGTCCCAACCTCCACTTCAACACCTTCAACCTCCAGGGATATTCCTAAGGACGGCCGCCTACGAGGCCCGTGAAACCAAAGGGCCTCCGTCTTCTCCAGGGCCACTTTGAGGCCCAGTCGCCGGATCCGACCTACCACCATAGCAACGCCGCGTTCAGCCAACCGAATCGCCTCCTCAGCACAACCTCCCTGGGCCGTGATAAGCGTGTCGTCCGCGTAACAAATCAGATGCAGTCCCCTTTCCAGGGAACTTCGTAGAACCCAATCGTAGCCGATGTTCCACAAGAGAGGGCCCAAAACCGACCCCTGTGGAACACCGCACTTCATCCTTCGATCAAAAAGCTGCCCGTCACTCCCTACGCAGACGACACTCCTATCCGACAGGTAACTACCTACAATCCGCCGCATATATACTGGCACTTCGTGATATGCCAGCGCCTCCAAGATGCAGCTGAAGGGCAGGGTGTTGAAGGCGTTGGCGATATCTAAAGACACCGCCAGCATCACCCCGCGCCTTGATACGGTCTCTTCCGAAAGGGCCTTTACACCGAGTATGGCATCAACCGGCGCTAAAGCGACCTGCTTTAACCGTTTTAAGACCACAACCGGTTTGTTGGGCCTCATAACTTGCACATCCGTCTCCTTCTGCTCATCATTTTTTATTGTTATAATGGTTTTCCATAATTGGTCCCACGAGTATTGGGGAAATAAAATGTCGACCGGGGTGGAGCCCCCTGCACCCGGGCAAGCCTATATACACCGAGGGGTCGGCCGGTACCTCGGGTTGCCGCACCTGCAGCTGGCTGGTTTTTAAAGTGGTTCTCTTTCACGCGGCCCAGCCGGCGAAGGCAAGGCCCCCGTCCCAGCGTAGAGCCGAAGCTCATCGTTGCCGGTTACGGGTTCGCTATCGGTGTTCAAGACCGTGTCTGGAGGTGGAGTAAGCGCACACCAGACCCGACGAATAGGAGGGGAAGGGAAAGGATTGGGAAGGAAGTTAGGGATGGGGATAGAGAAGGGGAAGGGAGGGGTTATGTTAGAGTTTCGCGCCCTCTCCCGACTGTCCTTACCGCGGGGACTCACTGGTCCTCTCTGAAGCCCAGAGAAGCCCCTAGAACCCCCGAGCAACGCTTCTCCAATTTGCCCGCTGCGCCCCACCCTCTCCGAAAGCCAGAGATGGTGAGGGGCAGCATGGCGACTCCCGCCACACGCGCCGGACTATTCGCCGCCGCCCGCAGTCCCTCCGGGAAACGAAAGGGACTGCCGACGGAGCCCAGGGTGCACCACGAGGAGGTTGTCCGAACCAGCAACCCAAACTTGTCAACCCTAACTATAAATTATAAATCTATGGTAACTAAGTTGAAATCTGTAAATGTTAACAAACCTTCACTCTTCCTAAGTAAATGTGCCGAAAATTTAGCGGCAGCTTGTAACTCATCTCTTCACTTGGGTTTATTTCCGTAACAGTGGAAGATAGCTAGAATAGTCCCTGTACCAAAATCTGACGATAACAAACATATTATCAATTATATACCTATATCTGTATTATCAGCATTTGCTAAAATTTTTGAATCCCTTGTTTGTCCTGTAATACAATCTTATTTTTAAAAGTATTTATCACATCATCAACACGGCTTTGTCAAAGAAAGATCTACCTGTACTAACCTAGTCAGCCACACTGAAATGCTTATAATATATGCTCCATCGATGCACGCAAACCATTGGACGTAGTTTATACTGATTTCAGTAAAGCATTTGACAAAGTTCCTCACAATGTTCTATGTAGTAAACTCTTAATTTATGGCATTAGTGGTTCCGTTCTTAAATGGTTAAAATCTTATCTTGAAGGCCGCCATTTCTATGTTGCCGCTAAGGGTTTTTGTTCCAGTCTGCAAAAGGTTACATCAGGGGTCCCCCAGGGTTCACATTTAGGTCCTGTCCTGTTTAATATATTTATTAATGACCTCCCTTTATGTCTTCTTCACTCCAAATCATTTTATACGCAGATGACCTGAAGATCTCTCAAGTTATTGAAACTTTCACCGATGTGGAAAAGCTTCAGAGAGACTTGAACTCTTTGATCGAGTGGTGTAATAATAATGGAATGGAGTTGAATGTCAACAAATGTTCGTTTGACAAATTTTCAAGTAAACAAAATCTGATAATGTCACAATACCATGTCAATGGAATTTTCTTATCGGAAAAGGATACAACCAAAGACCTAGGGGTACTATTTGATAGAATACTTACTTTTGTTCCGCATATAAATAATCTAGTAAAAAAAGCATCACGAATGTTGGGTTTCGTTTTGAGGACAGCAAAAGTTTTCAAAAATTCCAAAACTAAAATACACCTGAACAATACACTAGTGCGTAGTATGCTGGAGTATTGCAGTACAGTATGGAGACCACACTACGCAACTCATATGCTCAGATTAGAGAGGATCCAAAAAAGATTCCTGTACCGTCTAGCATATGCAACCGGTAATATAAACACATCAACATACAAATCTCGCCTTAAAAAATTTAAAATTACATCTTTGGATAAAAGGAGAGATATGATAGGTTTAACCTTCCTATATAAAATAGTTAATAATAAAATTGATTGTTCCGAACTTTTTTCTTGCGTATGCTTGAGGGTACCACGTCGTCCTCCTAGAAATCCCATAAAGCTACTTGATGGACCACTGCGTAGATCCGTGCTTGGATGTTTTTCATCATTGGCCAGGCTGTGCAAGCTATGCAACGCAACTGACCAATCAATAGATATGTTCGAAATGTTAGTTAAAAAGATTAAACTCTCATTATTATTATTATGAACCTCAACAATCTGCCCATCTTTTTCCTTCGATCATCAAATAACATTCGATCATTAGATATAAGTCACTAGTTAATAAGATTAATAACTTAAGATTAGTTATTTTAATTTTTTAAGCATGACGTGTTTAGCTTTAAGTAACGGTGCACTTAGTTTTACTATATTTTGAATATATTTTATTAAAATGTAAGAGTGTAACTGTTGTTGGTGAACCAAAATAAAAAAAAAAGTAATAATGGATGATATACTAGGCATGCCTTTTAAGTTCTGTCGTTTCCATATTTCCCGGCAATTTTGAATTTGGAACTGTTCTATATTCGAATGTGTTTAAATTTTGAATCTCAAAACAGTTGAAAGTATTAGGATTCATGCTATTGTTTAGTCACACCGTCGATTGGAATCTGTCAGGCTACGTACGAAAATGAATCTTTCTAAGGAAAATGTTCGTGCAATAATTTTCCACAACTTTAGAAGAAGCCTGACACGGCTTCAGTATTTTGAAGAGCTAACATCTGTGTTCAGTGATGAAGCCCCATGTCTGCGGACTGTCGAACGCTGGTATTTAGAATTCCAGCGTGGACATACTAGTGTTAGTGATAAATCTCGCGAAGGACACCCAAAATCCGCCTTCACTGAAGATAACATCATTGCTGTGAGACAACTAATTCTCGAAGATTGTCATGTGACGTATGGAGATATAGAGGCTCTATTAGGCATCTCAGGGACAACCATTCAGAAGATCTTGCATAAAGCGCTTGGTGTGAGAAAGCTAGTTTGCCGTTGGATACCGCATCTGCTTTCCGACGATCACAAGGCGGCCCGCGTCAGATGGTGTAAGAAAACTCTGCAAAGGTTCAACCGAGGAGAGTCAAATCACGTCTACGATATCATCAGTGGTGACGAATCTTAGATTTATGCCTACGATCCTGATTCCAAACAACAATCTACAATCTGGGTCTTTCAAGACGAGCCCAAGCCGACTAAAGTTGTTCGTTCTCGAAGCACTTCAAAGAAGATGGTGGCCACGTTCGTTGGAAAAACCGGCCATGTTGCGACTATTGCACTTGAAGATGGTAGAACAGTTAACGCAGAGTGGTATACCACAGTTTGTTTACCACAAGTCATCGTCGAACTTCGAAAATCTAACTCAAAGCGACGCATCATCCTGCACCACGACAACGCAAGCTCACACAGCGCTCGTCAAACGATTGAGTATTTGAAGCAGGAAAAATTAGAAATTCTTGACCATCCTTCATACAGTCCTGACCTAAGCCTTTTCCTAAAATTAAGAAAAGTCTTCGTGGTCAAAGGTTTCAGTCCGGTGAAGAAGCAGTCGACGCTTTCAAGTCAGCCATTTTGAACACCCCCACTTTAGAGTGGAATAAATGTTATAATAACTGGTTTGAGCGAATGGAAAAGTGTATTAAGCTACGTGGTGAATACTTTGAAAAACAATAAAAAGTACTATAGGGTTCTAGTTGTGTTTTTTTCTTCAAACGACAAAACTTAAAAGGAATGCCTCGTATGAAGGTGTCACAAAATAAACGCATGCGCAGCCTCGTATCACTACTAGTACAAGATAAAAATAATAAGCAGCATAAGTATAAGCTTCAGGCCTTTACATAGTATCGGGACAGTAGTCCCGGTGCTGGGCAAAGGCCTTCCCTCGATCGACGTCAAATAAATGAGGTAATTTACAGTTTTAGATATTAGATGTAACATTGATTAAGGCTTATAATTATGTCTCGTTAATGTAGTTGTGCATGGTATGGCAGGTAACACGAGGTTTTGAGTTCAAATCTTAGGTTGGACAAAATGTAATTGTGGAGTCTTTTTCTCGAAAAATTTCCGAGGCCGCAGGCCCAGCCACGACGAGTAATCCAACGCCGTACGCTGCAATACTAGATACCAAATAGTGTTATCATATAAGACAGTTATAATAAATCAGCCTATACTCTCCCACTGCTGGGCAAAGGCCGCTCTCAAAAATCGAGATGAAGGATAATTTACAGTTTTAGAGACTGAGTCATTATATAAAATGTAAGATTAATTAAAGTCTATAACTTAATTCGTTTATCCAGAAGTACATGGTGCGGTAGACAATCTTTAGATCCTGTGATCGAATCTCAGGATTGTTTTTTTTTTTTGTGTGTGTGTGCATGATCTACGCTGTTGGCCGCGGGGCCTTTTCAGCTTCGTATACTAAGTGTCTCGCCATGGTGCTCAGCACCGGCCGGCGGGCAAGGGATTCTTTGACCACGCCGGCGAGGTCGGTGTCTGATCCTGTGTCTACCTACGATGGCTGATAGGAGGGGAGTTAGGTTCGTAGTCGGCGGCGGCTACGGTTCGCGGATTTCTATGATTGGACGCGTTCGCGAAATATCGAGTTGTCGCCTTTTTAATAAAAGCGCAAATAGGTTCGAGACCAAGATCGGATTGGAGATCGAAGTTCCGTATGAACCACGGGGCTCCGACGGCTTTGCGGAGGAAACGGGATTGAACCGTTTGGACTTTATCGATGTGAGAGCGGGCGGCGTGCCTGCACACCTTACAAGCATACGTCATGATGGGCCGTATACAAGTTTTATAAGGTGTCACCTCCTAAGGGATATTTTACTCCACACGCAGATCACCGAGTATCTCAGGATTGTTTTACCGAATATTCGAGTGCAATGGCAATAGTCTCATTCCTTGTCAAAATGTGTGTGTACATAATTACTATATCTCTGCCAACCACGCTTGAGTAATAAAGGTTTGACGGTGTTTATTTTTTATAGTTTATGATAACAATAAAATTTATCAAGACCATCGGTCCTCAGCTTCTGGACACATTCCCAGCGTGATTATTCCAGTAAATTCCTGTGCCCATACGCGGGCAATCAGCTGATCGCTCCCAACAAAGTAATAGAACCAATATTATTGAAATTTTAATACTTTTCAACATCGCTCTTTAAGACGCCTTGTATATTCACGTAATAACCAAAACACATGCAAAATGTTTAGTGTCTACTACTACATAATAATATCAAATAAATTTATTTTTATCCTTTAATCTTTTACTGTCTGTTGCCCAAACAAAAATATTCTACTATCCCAGAGGGAATCTAAGAAACTAATAAGGTTTGTCTTTATTTATAGCAGTAGAAAATACGGCTTCATATAAACGAGACCCTTCAGTGTCGGCAAACAGTGATTCCGCTGGGCCGAGAGAATTTATTTCAATGTTAAATCTCGCCTCGAAATGAGCGGATTGAGCTTCTTGGCTTGCAGTATCAGTATCGAAATAAAACCCTCCATACGATTTAAATGAATTTGTTGTAGATTAGAGTGGGGTCTCATATCCCCTAATAATCATATATATTATCGAATTATATCTTAATATCGAAGCCACGATGATTTCCTAGAAAATGTATGGGAAAAGTTTTTTGCGATTTCTGTCTTTTCAACCTTCTTAGTAGGTCCAATAAAAGTTTTTGATCCTTATAAGAAAGAAAATCAATTGGCATCAATTGTATTTGTGTAAATTCACCATTTTCTTTCGGATAGTACATTTTTTTTAAATCTATAAATTCAAATCAAAATGTGGCAAAATAAGGATATTTTCCTAAAACCGTTTTCCTGTAGTTAAAAAGGTTGAGGTTGCTACCTTTACTGCTTTATTTTTAACGTAAATAGTAATTGAAATATGTAAATATTGCCAATTAATGATCCATGTACTCTTAAATACCTGATATGTATAACCAAAAGCTATTAATCACTACTTAGCCTAATAATTTTAATTTAAAAAAGACCTTATTAAAAACAAGCTTTTGTAGCAAAAAAAGAATGATGATATCTTGCTTAGTTTAGGAGTTTCGATGTTCCTTTCGGCTTCATTATCAAACTCTGGATACCATTCAGGTATAAAGTGCTCGTCAAGACCAATGCAATGAGCCCAAATACGGCGGGGTTATATTGAGTACCTGGGTGGTTCCATTGTCCACCTTATATCTTCATCATCAAACCCTGAACACTACTTGGTTGTATAGTATTTCTCAATACCAATCTAACAAGCCTAAACACGAGGGGGTTATGTTCTTGTGTTATGTGTATATATAGTTCACATGTTCCTGTGTCCACTTTCCTATTCCATCATCAGACAATCTCCATGGTACCATATTATTGCATTGTCACCTACTACACAAACGTATACCAAATTTCAGCACTATCGGATACCTGCAAGTGCTTGAAAAAGCGATTACAAGATTTGAACAGGAAAGACTGACAGACATACAAACATTGTCCGGTGTTACTATTGGAATAAAGATTCTGAAATTGTACCTGTACATTGCTTTTGAGAAAATTAAACCGTAGAAAATAAAACTTACCGAAAACTACCTCGGTGGTCTAGTGGTGAATAAGGTGCGTAGCGATCACAAGGTCCTGGGTTCAAATCTTAGAAAATTGCCAGTATTAATCCGGAGTCCAGCATGTGCCCGGTATAATGTCTATAGACTCCTCCCCTACTACATAGGACCTAACATCATCGGCGAAAAGTAGGTGTACAGAGGAAACCGCCACCCCCGCTTGGGGAATACAGGCATGGGGGTGTTTATTTTTTATTTTATTTATTTGAAGAAAACAGGGATTCCGTGGCTGTTTGTGTCAAAATTTAACCTTGACAAAACATTTGAAATACGAATTCCACTTGAAATTTTGCATTATGCAAAGCATCCAGGGACGCGTGCCCTCCTGTTTATCCATATTACGTTTTGCGACCTTAGCGCGATTCCCAGGCACATTTAACCTATTTAAACGACTCTTGTAATGTAATAACCATTCCTATGACTTTCCGGGGATTTAAAAACATTCGCTGTGGAGCCTTATTTCTTTACAGACACACTTTGTGTGACTGTCTATTATGGCTGCACCAAACTATGCCGGTGATACAGACGCCAAGTTGCCGGGCAAGCCCGCGTCACGCTAACGTAACGTTAGCGAGTAATTGTGCTGTCACGTTCATGTTTATTTAGTAAATTTGTAGTGTGACAAGGAGAGCATATTAATCCGCTAGCGTCACACTAACGTCAATCTTTTCGTGCTAAGCTCTCAGCATTCGCAATGACCAAATAAACACGTACCGCTGCGCGTTACGATAACTTCGTGAATTGATCTTTTAATGGTACTCCAGTAGTAATACCATCACACAATTTTTTCACAAAGTTAACAGAACGTGCCACGTTTGGTCATAGCAAATAACCACCCAGGGACTTATTAAACTAATAATGCGAATTTTTTATTACATAATTACAAAATTGTCGCATTATCACGACAGCTGCGGTTTAATAGAACAGCTTTGAGTTTTGTCAAATTGGTCAAAATGGCACCAGTCGCCTGGCATTGTCACTTTTAATAAACAGGGGCCTGAATACATTGTACCTAAGTGTTGTGAACTCGTGCGGGATAGTAATTATTTACCTGTTGCCGCACAGTTTACTGTCAGCATCCAAAGCAATCGGCATAATGTGTAGGAGCGCTTACACGTGATATTCCGAAACTATTTTCTATAATCTTCCTTTTTCAAAATAGGTGATTGCTTAAGCAAATCAAATATCGTGCTTAATACATGCCCTAACTAATTAACAATCAATAGAAATGATCAGCCGTAGTCGTCGTCATGAATGTATATATTACACAATTCAGTTAGAATGTATATATTATTTCAACCAAATATTCTTTGTTAGTAACCGAATAACTTTATATATCGTAGAAGACACGCTACGAAAGTTTCCTAACAAAGTAATCATACTCTGGCATTGTCTTTGAGCGCTCCAGAGGAAAAACTTTATTTTTTAATTGTACGAACGCTAATCATTTTCTGTGCTTTTTACTGAAAACATTATAAACACTAATATAATGAGGATTCATTTATTATACTGGCAGGATAGAAACTGTAAATATAACAAGCCATTTAATAGCAATCGATTAAAAATAAAACTGCTTTTTGCAGAATATGGTGATCAATTAACTTCCAATTCAATTTTCAGGAAGTTCCAAAATTAGATTATATTATTATTTAAATTAGAAATAGATATTTTTGTCTAAAAACATTTATATTAGTCAAGTCTCCGTAACCGGCGAGCGTGTATGAGACGAACTATGAGTGTGGAGTCAGCCCGAGAATATGTAAGCAAAGAACCTGTTGGAACTCTGTACTCTCTGCCTACCCCGCAAAGGATCTGGCATGATGATATAGATAGATAGTTGTATTATTTTTTTAATAAATTAGGGCTCACGTAAATAAAACACAATGTACCATCATCACGTGGATCAGAATAATAATAAGAATAAATATATAATTCAAATAACTTATAAAGTAAAACTAGTTCAGAAGTGTAGATGTAACATAGCTATATACCAAATATAAAAAAATAAACCGCGATAAAATCCGTAAAATAGTTTTATTTCATGTGTAATATTCGCGTAAATCTAAAAACTCAATATAGCTATATTATTTCATAAAAACATTCCAGTTACTCATAACAATGCTTATTATTACTAATTACGTTTTTATTCAAATCCCGCCCTAATCCAATCGTCACTCCAGAGCAGCCAACTTATTAACATAGAGATAGGATTAAAAACATAGAGGGAGCATGTACAAGATTATATATTTGCACTGCTTACACTTATAACATATCAGTGATAAGAAAGGGGACAAATTGTACAAAACCCTTGTACATTTTTTTTCGACATTAATGACATAGACTATGGACCATACTTGTATTTTCCCAGAGGTGTAGTATTGAGACTTTCCCATATAACTGCGAAAGCTTTGTCGATGAAATCATTTTGAATATATGTCGAAAATTAAATATTTTTTACAATACAAATTATCGCTGTATCTCATATTGCCAATTATAGATGCGTATTTTACTTAAGTTTTGTAGGAATCAATAATAGTAATTGTATCACACCATCTGGGTGTAAAGTACTCGTCACGACAATTCAACGAACCCAAACAAAAAAGGGTTATATTGACTACTTGTGTGCTTCCATTGGCCAACTTTCGGTTTCATCATCAGACCCTGAACACTATCTGGTTATATACTATTGCTCCTATTTCTGACAGCCTCGTTGATCTAGTAGCAAAGAGCATCGATTTGTGGTCACGAGGTCCTGGGTACAAATCCTAGGTCGGACAAATGTAGTTTTTCTAACGAAAACTTCCTAGTACGAGTCCGGAGTCTGGAATCGTGCCCGGTATATGGCAAAAGGCTCGCCCCCTATTACATGGGACCTAACATCGTCGGCTAATCGTGGGTGTATTTAGTATACCTCTGCCCCCCCCCCCCGCTTGGGGAATATAGGCGTGACGGTGTAGTATTTCTCAATACCAATCTTATCAACCTAAATATGAGGGGGTTATGTTAATTAGTTCACATGTTCCTATACTCACTTTCCGACTCTATCATCAGACCAGCTCCATGCTACCATATTATTGCATTGTCATCGGACTTACATACGTATGCCAAATTTTAGCACAATCGTATACCCGCACGTGCTCGAACAATGGATCACAAGATTTGAAACGGAAAGACAGACATGTAGACATACGAATATTGTAAGTTAAATAAAAGCTTGTAAAACTAAAATTGAACTTTTCATGATGTTTTTATTTATTTCAATAAGCGCGAACAAAATATATGAGAAAAAACCTATTGCAAAAGATATCATTAATTTAAAAGAGAACAAATTGAAGTTAATTTTACATTAAAACTGCTACTGGTTGTAATCTTCGCTGTTTGAGTCCAACATCGAAGCACTCTTTTGAAAAATGTTTTGAAAAGATGCAACTATACTGAGTTCACTCTTAGTATTACATAAAAACACTATTCATTTAGGCTGCAATATCTGTAGGCATACTAAAACAAAAATACATGCGTTAACAATTATATCGATATCGATGTAAATTTTATCATCATTATGACTAATCTCTTTGGGAATTCGATTATTAAGATTCTATCTAAATCTAATCATTTATGCTAAAGGAAAACAGTCAATCTGGTGTAGTTATTATGTATCTTCAAACTAGTTACATATTTTTTAGAAAATACATTTTATCTTTACCATTATACAGCAAAACCAAGTCACCGGCCAAAGCTTACATAATTTAGCTTCATCTGCTTTTCTAGACTAATAAGATTTGCATTCCAATTTAAAGCACGATAATTTAGTTGTGTGGCACGATGTTTTCACAAACATTTTAATTATATATCTTTTTATTAATTGAAAACAAATTAAAAGTCTCCGAGAACACAATCACTAGACAAACAAATATTAACCGATAAATTTGCGTAAAGCCTATGTCAAAATGACAAGTCATAAATTTTGAGTAAAAAAGAAGTTTGAACCATGTAGAAACAAAGATTTTTAAATTGGTTTAAATGGTACTAAGTGTCCAAAAAAAGTGTACGCCTGAACTTCATTTACAATCCCTCTATGTTTTAATCCTATCTCTATGCTTATTAAGCACGTCAGTGCTACCAACTACTCAAGAGTTTATTATGCCAAAAGAACCACAGATAATAAAAATAAGTACGTAATTAATAAAATAATGTTTACACTTAATAGGTATCTAAGATACATTTATCTCGTGTCGCAGCCATATCTCACACTCAAGTGTTTCAAAGTTACGGGTACAACCTCGTACTCGTCTAGCAGGCTTTCCGATCTTTCATTTATCTCCCCATATTATATATTCCCTACTCCCTCTAATCATCAAAAGCTAGTATTTCCAAAGTCGGCCAGTGTACGTTAATACTAACAAAAATAAACTATTACACAAAACGAACATTGTCCGTAGGTCGACGACTGACCCGACGGCACAGATTCAAAAGTAAACCGATTCTCTGCACGTTTGTCCTCTACATTCGCCCTGGGTCCTTATTCGCTATGACCAATTAACCACGTAACGCTGCCGCGTTACGTCGTTACGATAACTTTATCTTTCGTATCAATGGTTCATACTTAGACTAAGACTTGTCTAATTTGAGCATTGAAAATAGCGCCAAAAGCGCCCTCAGTTACGTACTATGTGTGCGTGATGCCAGTTCGATTTGTGCAAAACCTCTAAATGTATACGTGCGCGTGCGTGTGCGTACTACAATTTATCTACCGGTGGATAGATACATTTTATACCGTTTCCGCGCACGCAATGTTCTATCTAGACAAGTAATTCATCTAAGGGTTTATATGGCACCTTCAGAACGGTATAGACTTAACTCAAAAATCTAAGAAATCGAGTTACGGTTACAGAGGGCCATTAAAAGATACGCTCTATCGGGTGAATATTTAAACAGCGGCGTTTTTGTACTAGAATTAAGATACTTTGGTCTCTTCCTTTCTCTTCCTTTCCCTTCCTCTACCCGCGCCGCTCGGTTCTGAAGGGACGCGATTAGTTTCCCAAAAACTTGATTTTCCGAGATAAGTCACTAATGTTCTGAAGGTGCTATATTGGTCCCG
The DNA here is from genome assembly GCA_905147815.2 of Phalera bucephala. Taxonomy (NCBI): domain Eukaryota; kingdom Metazoa; phylum Arthropoda; class Insecta; order Lepidoptera; family Notodontidae; genus Phalera; species Phalera bucephala. The sequence continues at coordinate 14,599,778 of LR990627.1, forward strand.
CTAAGTTAGGGGCTAGCTTACTCGTGCCATTTGTGGCCGCACTCTGCTCTCTCAACTCTTGTACAGGTGCTAGGGCACAAGGGGAGACCAGCAGGTGCGACGTAGGTTGCAACCCAATCGCAGGTTGTTAAATTTGGATATATGAACCCCGATCCGCACAAGTTTTGCCATTATTTACTTACTTGAGTGCGGAGCCGATTTAATGATTTCCACACCGGCAATGGTAGTTGTTGCCCTGGATAACTTGCTATATTTCATTTTTTACGTACTCTTCACGGCCTGTAGTTAATAGATATAGAATCTGTTAAACTAAGAATGATGTGTACAGTTATAAGGACATGAATACAGTTAACTCTATAATATAGTGATATTATATTTCATTTAATTCACTCTGCTCATTTTCTTTCTAACTCTCTAATTAAAAGTTAAAATTTCTTTCTTTTAAGAATGTTGTAGTGTGTGTTTGTAGATAACATTATGTAGTTTGCACTTGTCTATAAGTGGCTATCAAATTTATAATTTATATATGAATAGGTATATTAATGTTTGTATTATATTCATGTTTTTTTTTATATTAATAGGTTATGTAAAGTGTTACAATATTTCTGTTCTTGTTGTATATAATAAATAAATAACTTCATGAAGTGATCGTTTATTATACTCCAAGAACATACCATTAAATAATCATTTTACGAAATTATTGTAACGCACCGCGTTTGGTAAATCGAATAAGGACCCCGTTCGGAGTGCCTCTCTATTTGTTTTTATTACAATACACCTGCTCTAAAACCCCTCTATAGGTTGTCGTTACCTCGAGAATGGCCGCCGACCTAGACCTTTCAGGGGACTAAAACTTTGGATTTTGTCCTCCGTATGATTAATTTGTATTTAATTTTGGACTTTATTTGTACTTACTTATGTTAGATATTGATCTTTTCAGGTTATGGTAATTTTGATTGTATATTTAAGGAATATACTGAAGTACGGATAAGATATGGATGATTTGAAAGTAACTAATAATGTGAAATGATCTTGTAGGTATACAATTATTACTTCTTTTTATTAAGGGGTTTTATTAAAGGGGGTAATTAATTCATCTGTCATTTGGGCCCGTATAAATGTTGGTTCACGCAGAAATAAAAAAAAACTTCGTATGAATTACACTTCGGCAGCATTTCGATCTTAGTTCAGGGTTTTAGGAAAAACGCAGTCCCATAATTGCTAAATAAAATATTCATATTTGTCACACATAAATACTTGAACCAAAAAAAACATAAATGGGTTATACAAGTATTTGCCCTGAGTGAGAATAAAATACTTCTTCTAAATAACTTCATCAGTAAGCAAAAGTGGTAAACTATCGCAGGAACATTTACAATATGGCACAACTTAAATAAAATGATCTGGTAACACCATATTACATTGCAGTGTAAACGTCATATTAAATCACTGCAGTGTACATAGAGAAAATAAAGTTGTAAGAAATAACGGTGACAGTTGGATAAGATTAAGTTCAGCGGAACGACGGCGCGGCGCGGGCGAGTTTCATTTTCCAAGTGAACGGACTTCATCAGCAACCGTTTATCTACGACCCAGTTATCCATATCCCTACATTACGTACAGTTGAGTTCCAATCAATAATAGTTCATTTATCTTTGTAATGATACTTTTTGGAATATAGTACGTTACAGCGTAATACGAAGTTAAAGGTTAAAGGTTAGGAGGTCATGTCCAAATGCGTGCTCGTCGTGACCCCTGCCAGTCATTATGGCTGCAATCTTGTTCCGAATAGGTACCGCAGTGCGGGCTAGGGCGTCCCCCCGAGGCGACGCGTACCAGTCCGCCCCTGTCGGTACGAATACAGGTGAAAGCGGCAATGAGGGCCGCCACCCATCACGCCAGGCCTGAAATTAAGAATCGTGGGGTGCAGAGTGCTGAATAGGCAATTGGAATGTAAGGGGTGGTATGGAAGATAAGATGTATGAGGTGACTGATGTAAAGGAGACGCCTGGATGCTCTATGTGTAACAGAGACTAAGCGAAGGGGTAGTGATCTTCCTGATGGCACGATGGCTCTGTGGTCTGGGGTACCGCGAAGCAGTCGTGCCAGCATGGGTGTAGGTATCTTGCTGTCCCGTCGCCTATCCTCTGTAGTGAGAGATTATGGCCTGTACAATGCGAGACTTCTCTGGGTCAGTTCAAAAGTGGGTGCCACTAGAGTATTCTTGGTCGCAGCATATACTCCCGTAAACTCTTTGACACCTCAGGACCTTGAGACGTTTTGGGATAATGTCAGGGAAGTTCTGGATCTGGCTAAGGCTAACGAAAACGTGATTTTGTGAAGCGACCTGAACTGCTGGGTAGGAACCAGCCGGCAAACTTGCGACGCTGCTCTGGGTCCTTATAGTGATAAGAGAGTGAATGCTGCAGGTAAGCTTATTGTAGATGTATGTTTGGAAAGGGGCCTGCTTGTGTCTAATACAATATTAATTAAATATATGCACGTGGAGAAGGAATGAACAGAAAACCATGATAGATTTGATCCTAGTTGATAACCGTCTCCGAAGCAAACTTTAAGATACGCGTGCATATAGAGGCCCCACTCTTGAATCGGACCACTATCTAGTAGCTGCGCGGTTTAGTGGTCTGGTCACGGAGTGGAGGCACTGGCGAGAGCGTATCCCCTTCGGAGGCCTTGAAAAAATAAAGGTTGAAAAGTTGCAAGATGAGAGTTTGGTAGAATCCGCGAAAGAAGTATGTGGTTGCTCAAAAAAGCATATTACAGCAAAAGGTGATGCATCCCACCGGATGCGGAGTTACAAAGCTCCGTAAAAAGTAAGAAAAAAGCGTGGCAGGATTATGTTTCTTCTTTGAACCTGAATGCTAGTATGACAGTAATGAAGAAAAAAATATATCGACAATGCAAGAATGCTACTAAAACTTTAGTGAAAGAAAAGCGTGAAAAAGCTGGTGCGATTGAGGAGGAGAGGCTGGCAAAGAACTTTGGGAACAACTCTAAACTCTTTTGAGCAAGGTGAGAAAGGCTCGAGGTTATTCGTCAGGCTCCAGAATGGATAGGATAAAATCTAAGGTTGGTGACATTCTTGCACAAGCTGTGTTAAATCAGTGGAGTGAATATTTAGAAAAAAATTATGGGGATGCCCTGGATACTGGTATCACAGACGAGCCCAGAGGCGAGTTTGTGGCACCACAATCAACAGAGAACATTACTATGGAAGAAATTTAATGGGCGATAGGAAGTATGAAAAATGGTAAAGCTGAGGGAATAGACTTCATATCTGGCGAGATGATTAAATATGGTGGAACTTGCGTCCGGGACGCCTTTCGGATCCAAATTCAAATTCATTTATTTATAAGTGTGATTTTTAGTATTGAAGATGTTACATTAATTGGTATCTTAAAAATCTGGCACTTGGCGTACACTCATCTAAAATATATTGTTAATTACACATACATTAAATCCTCCACACATTACACATACATTAGATCCTTGCAAACCTTTGCTGGAGAACCGGTAGAGTCCCTACAGATTGGCGCCGCGCAGTCACAGTACCCTTGTATAAAGGAAAGGGCTCACAATATGACTGCGCCAATTACAGACCTATCAGTTTGATTAGCTTGGCAGCCAAGGTGTACGGTAAAATTATTGAACGGAGAATGCGCGAAAAGTCCGATGGAATGTTGTGCGAGGCACAAGGGGTTTCAGGTCTGCTCGGATCAAGTTTTCGCTCTCCGCAACATCGTAGAGAAGCATTTGGCAGTGGGCCGGAAGGTTTACTGCGGTTTTGTGGATCTGGTTTTGTTTTACTAGAGTATGGTATAAATGGCACTCTTTCGCGAGCCGTCCAGTCCACCTATGTGGACAGCAAGGCAGGGTATGGGTGGGTGGTAACATGTCACCTTGGTTTGACGTTGAAATCGGCGTTAAGCAGGGTTGGGTGTTGTCCGCTAGACTGTTTATAATATATCTGGATAAAAGACTTCAAAGACTGAAAGCGATGAATAAAGGTACATTTATACACCTTAATATACCACTAGGTCACCCATTTGGGTGACCTAGTGGTATATTTTTATACTGAGGTAATCAAAAGTTGAAAACGAAAACACCTAAATAATTGCAATACTTAAATAAAATGATCTTGTAACACCATATTACATTGCAGTGTAAACGTCATATTAAATCACTGCAGTGTTAATAGAGAAAATAATGTTGTAAGAAATAACGGCGACAGTTGGGTAAGTTCGGCAGAACAACGGCGCGGTGCGGGCGAGTTTCATTTTCCAAGTGAACGGACTTCATTACCCTCCATTTATCTACGACCCGGAGATCCATGGCGCTGCATTACGTACAGCTCACTTCCAACCAATTATAATTTATTTATCTTCGTAATGAATATTTTTGGAATATACGTTACAACGTAATACATATTAAAAAATGAATTAGCATTTACATACCTAGGTATATTTTTACATTCAATCTGTTTTTGATTTAATACTGAAATCTTAGCATGAAAAGGTTGACATAAGCGTGATGCTAGTGTCACACTACAAAGGACATCGTCGATAATGGCCCCAAAACCAACAAACATGTGACCTATACCATAATTATTTATGTATTTTATTCTAGTATTTGCATATATCCGTATCGAACGGACAATTTGCAATTTAAAATGAATATTTCGAAGTACTGTAATTACTTAAATTGAAATCGCCACATCTTTTCCAAATATCAACGTTGTTACTGAATTACTATATTCAATCGATTACATTCAACCATAATCGATTTGATTATTGCTAATATATTTTTATATAACGATTTTAGAGATGTATTGTTGGCTACTAAATTATAACCTCAAAATACTTTTGTTGCTATAATGAAATTCTCCCGCTTGTCTGTTCGTTAATAAATGCATAAAGATAATTTACAGGCGACTTGAAATCCTACGAGAATTTTTTCATTGCTGTTGGTTCTGGGGCAAATCGTGTATGTACGCAGAACAATGTCTTTTACTAATTGAACATGAACATGACACCATGATTGCTCGCTAATGGTACGTTTTTGTGCTAAGCCCTCAGTAATCAAAAGTGATAAACAGAAACGCCTAGATTATTACACAACTTAAATAACATGATCTTGTAATATCATATAAAATCACTGCAGTGTAAATAAAGAAACAGTTGGATAAGTTTAAGCTCGGCGGAACGGCGGCGCGGCGCGGGCGAGTTCCATGTTTCAAGTGAACGGACTTTATCAGCCATCGTTTATCTGCGACCCGGAGATCCATGGCGTTGCATTACGTACAGATGATTTCCAACCAATAATAGTTAATTTATCTTTGTAATGATAGCTTTTGGAATACATTTTTTAAATACGTTGAACGTGCTGTTGTTAATTCTAAACACTGCAGTAAAACTCTAAAAGTAAAACATACAAACGTTATATATATTTATTATGCTAGCTTGCTTTATTGTTCACAATAGTAGTGATGATTCTTGTGAATTTGATTACATATTTATCTTTCAAATTCAAAGAGTCTTCTTAACTGGCAAGCCTGTATGAGACGAACGATAAGATTAGAGAAGAATTGGAAAAGAACCTGCTGGTAATCTGTACTCTCTACCTACCCCGCAAGAGATCCCGACTATAGATAGAAAGAAATCCAATTCGAGTACATTCGCATCCACACGTGTAAAACAACTGTTCGTGAGATTTATTATCTACAATACGTTTTGTAAATAGTGACTTACAATCAAACGAAAAATTACCTTTACCCTTAAAATAAGGGAAATTTAAAAAGTCCAATTTCTGTCTTCAAGGCCCTAATAGATGCATAATAATAATAAGGCGTCCATAATAATTTTCTTTTTCATCTTACAATAATCTTGTTACTCATGAACGTAGGACGCCCGGATTACGGGTACTACGTGGTAGGACGTTTGTTAAGTATACTCATGGTATATTTGTGTATGTGAATTTTCATGTTTGTAAACGCACCCACGACACAGGAATAAATCCTAATGTGGGGCTAGGTGTAAAAAAGGAAGGCATTTTAATGACACAAAACCTTAGCGCCATTCTAACTTGGCGGCTGCAAATGCAATTATTATTTCTATTTAACATTATTCATTATCGCTTACTCGATATCCATTATTACAGACTGTCGTCAACTCTTTCAATAGCGCAAGATAAAAATCTTCCGTAAAGCAGATCTTTATAAAAGATCTGTCTAAAGAGGACCGTTAAAAATACCTAAACACCGTCACGCCTGTATTACCCAAACGAGGGCGGCAAGGTATACTATGTACACCCACTTTTCGACGACGATGTAACAGAGATCACACCGGGCACAATGCGAGACTCCGGACTGATACTGGATATTTTGTGTATTGAAAAATTAATTTTGTCTAACCTAAGATTCGATCCCACGACCTTGTGATCTTTAAACGCATTTTTCTCCACTAGACTAACGAGGCAGTCGTTAAAATAACAAAAAAATAGAGGTGTAGCATACTCATTCGTCGCACGTGCCTAAACCTAACAGTCGATAAAAGATTTTTTGTGTTCGTTCAGTGAAAAAGGGTAAGAATGTTGACTGGAATATTAAATTTGTTTTCTGTAGATAAAAAGCAAATATGTTGGAGCATATAATATTCTTTCCCGCCCTCATGTAGCGTTATGGAAATAGTGCTAACTCATTCTTTCTATACCGGCCTTCTCATGACACTATTTGAGTTTTTTTGGAGTAGGCTTAAACGTAACTCAACTCTAGGAATCATACCTATATATTGGGTGCCTTTACAAACATTAAAATCACATGTAGGTCACTCATAGATTTGTCGCATGCTGGGATCAAACCAGCGACTACTCGATCAAGAAAGCGACTTACGCTCTTAACCACTACTCAACCACTAACTTTCCCTTTTTACAAGGTTTCATGTCACTTACACTGTTTGTATGTCTGTCTTTCCGGTTCAAATCTGATGATCCATTTTTGAAGTACTTGCGATCCTAAAAATTAGTGCAAATTAGCCAGTTTTCTTTTGAACTGACGATGTCATCTCAAAATGGGCATGAGTTTCCCATCCAGGTTTACTACTCAAGTGCGACAAGGATATTTTGGCCCGTGGATGACATTGACGTGTAGTGGGGTTATCATTGGGTATTTTTTTTCTACTACCAAAGAAATATTGCAACAGGTGGGACTGGACATGGTAACTAATTAAAAAAAGTTCTTGGGTAAATTTCATAGGAAACGCAACTCTGCGACTGTCATTAAGTCACATTTCACGCAATGACGGAGATAGTTCCGATTTTGGCAGCGAGCCACAAGATCCTTGTATGGCTGTACACTTTCTATTTTAAGCAGCATAGATACGATACCTACCTTATCTAATTTATATAGGTTTCTCTACATTTTATTTAAAGATGAAAGTATTCATAAATCATTATGTCACTTTTATTATTATAATGGATTTAGTTACGCGGTTGTACAGCAACAAAAGCAACGACGTAATTTATCTTGAACCTAAATTTATGATCAAAACATAACTTTTGTTTGCAACGCCAATGAATTAGGGGATGGTCGTCAACAATAAGGAAAACAATCAGTAACGTTGTTGTATCTAATCTTAATTAATTACTTACAAGACAAATATGGTGAGAGGTATTCGAATTGTAGTATGTGGCGAACTGAAGTCTCTGCCTTCGCCAGTGGCGTAAGGGCGTGAGTGTATGTATGTATGTACCAATATGGACAAAGACATGCCAGCTTAGTCTTTTTTGTTGTTGCCAGCTTCTATTTAAATCAAGTATGATCTTAAATAGAGAGTGTTTGCTTAAAATCATCTCGTCGAAAACGTACTTGGAAGCACTGGAAAAGCATTTCCAATATTAATATTGTAGGGGCTTTGTTTTGATATGTTACGAAGAGCAAAAACGTTAACGCCCAAAATTGCGCCGACATAATATGCGCGCCGTATTTAAATCCACGCGAGAAAAATCGCAATATACACTATTTTGCCAAGCAAATCTATTCGTACAATTAAGAGCGAAATACATGTATGTATATATGAGTAATTATAGTCATAAATATAATCCAACACGCCAAGCGAAGTTGCCATGAGTTATTTAGCGATTTCACTTGTAATAAAAACAATTTCAATCGGACAATTCCGACACGATATACGTTTATCGACACACTAAATGTATCAAGACTGTCTTGGAAATGGTGCCAGGGCCACTCAAACACTATCTGTTATCTCCACTCCGATCTGGGTCTCGAACCTATTCGCGCCTTTATTAAAAAGGCGTCAACACGTCACTTCGCGAACGCATCTACCCATGCGAATCCGTTAATCGTAGCCACCGCCGACTACGATCTCCCCCCCGACCCCTGCCGCCACCGCCGGCCGCGACATGTTCTCACCGACCCCCCCGATGCTTTGTCATCCCTTCTTTCCGCTCAGAATACGGGCGACGACGACGACGTAGTAGTAGATCCCCTCCCATAGCCGGCGGTTGACCGGTGCACTTAGTAGTGCACCCGTCCCCCTACAGCGACTGTCCCAACCGAGGGCACCTCTTCGAGGCGCCCTCGAGTATGTCGCCTCTTGCCCTTCTGGCTGGCTAGAGCGTAGTGGTTGCACGCTCGCCTTTAAGTCCGGTGAAGCTGTAAAGGCCTCGCGGCCAACAGCGTACATCATTCACACACACACACACACACACTATCTGTTATGGTAGAAACAGCTTTATACGACGAATCGTATCTATAGTTGGCAAACAGCTCCTGACGGAAGCTAAAGGATTTATTTTAATCTTCAAGCTCTCGGTCTAAATATGCAGTGTGTAACTGGGACACAGCGCTGCACTTAACCCGAACAATTTAACTCGAAGCCGAGTTCTGCCGAGCGGCAGCGCTAAATGCTTACTTACTTAAAATGCATTTTTCAAATCGAATACTTTTTGATACGCATCTAAGTTTTTTATAGTACTGGTTTAATAAAATAAGATTACATTTTCCTGTCAATTAGCTAGCAAAACTATTGTTCTATAGAATTTTGTACAGCGAACTGGTTGTTTAGAAACTAGCAGATGATATTCGACCTGCCTCACTCCCACGGCCTAGTTATGTGAACTTTACCTGTGTATCATAATTACAATAGGTACAAAATGTAGAAAATAAAACATTGAGGGCAAGTTTTTTTTTTATGCTGAGCATATTTGCTTAAATAAACACCCCCGCACTTGTATATAGTATATAAGGATATTTTGGCTCATAGTAACATTGACAGGGGGGCGTTGATGTGAAATTAGGGTTATAACTGAGTAAAATTTTCCTACTTCCAGAGAATTATTTCAACAGGTAAGTCAGCACGTTTACTAATTAAAAAATGACTTGGGTAAATTTCATAACAAACGGCAACTCTGTCTGTCATGAAGTGACCTACTTGATGACAAGGTTAGTTCCGATTTTAGCCGCGGGCCACAAGAAGTAGTGTATGACTGTATCATTTATATATATATATATATATATATATATATATATATATATATATATATATATATATATATATTATAAGATTCCGAATGTGACACATATAATATGTAGTGATAGTGAACAACTAAATTATAAGTATAGCCTGGAGCTTACACAAATACGTAACCTAGATTTCCTTGTACAAAAGCTGTGCCTGCATATTTTATCCCAAACATCATCATAGTTATGGTAACCCTTAGTTTGGTGCAAGCAATCACCGCTAAAACCGCCATTGTCAATTTTAATGAAGCCTGCGCGATATCAACTTTGTTCGGGGTATTCTTGAAGGTGTTATTTACACTCTGAAGCTGCAACATGTTCCAGGCTTTGTTGAAAAGAAAATTGTTGCTCATCTTTATTCATCGAACATATTGAAATTATGAGGATAGAAACTGTTGGAACTCTGCACTCTCGGCCTACCCCGCAAGGGATATAGCGTGATGATATAAATATACTGAAATTTTGAAATTGTATTACTTGCTTTTTATTTATCCCCACGCAGCTCCGCAGAAATGGTTAATCTCATTTCAAATCATTAAACGAGGTCCCAAAAACGAGTTCAGTGAACACCTAGAAACGAACACAATACCAAAAATTTTTTTCGTAGACCGTCAAGAGGATTAACAGACTTGGATAATCGCTATGGGAGGGCATATACTAGGTGTACCGCCGTAGTGCTCTGCACCGGCCGGCGGTGGGAAAGAAATTCTTCGAACTCGCCGACGAGATCGGTGTAATTCAGTGAGTTGTAGATATATGATTAGCATGAGCTCCGTAAAGGTGTGAGGAGAGAAAAGGCATAAGGGAGGAGCACCTGTGCGTTTCGACTGGTCAGTGATTTACTCCGATCTCATAAGTTTACATTCCTCCTCCTCCTCGGGTCGTATTCCTCATGTCTGAGGGTCGTGGCCTCCAACTCCCAGGAGTCTTGCACTTGTGACGTTTCTCCATTGTCCCCTGTCCTCGTCGGCATGCAGCGCGTTGTGGACTGTAGTGTCCAGTGTGGTGCGAATCTGGTCAGAACAACGCGTTGGGATGCGGCCTCGAGGTCTTTGTCCATCGACCTTCCCAGAGCCTCTCCAAGTTGTCACCGTCTTTTCTAGCAATGTGGCCAAAGAACTCCAGGATACGCTTGAGACAGATGGTAGAGAGTCTTGTCGTGACTCGTAGCTGTTTCAGTAGCGATACGTTAGTTCGATGAGCCGTCCAAGGAATCCTTAACATTCTCCTCCAGCACCACATTTCAAATGCGTCAATACGCCCCCGGTCTGCTGCTTTAAGGGTCCATGTCTCAGCTCCATAGAGAAAGATAGAAAAGACAAGGGTCCGCACTAGCCTGATTTTCGTTTTAAGGCCGATTCCTCTGTTCTTCCAAATCTTTTGAAGCCGAGTTATAGCACCTTTGGCTATTCCGATGCGTCTTCGCACTTCGACTTCGCAGGTGCCGTCATTGCTGATGGTGGATCCAAGGTAAACAAAATTGTCGACAGTCTGTAAGTCCAGTACACCAGTGAAGTTCAGTTTGTTAGCGCGGTTCACCACCATAATTTTGGTCTTCGACCTATTAATGGAGAGGCCCAAGCCATTGCTAACCACCTCCATGCTATTCAGAAGCAAGGACATTTCAGCTTCACTTGCAGCAAATAACGTCGTATCGTCGGCGTATCGGAGGTTTGTGATCTTTACTCCACCAATCCGTGCGCCTCCATACCAGTCCTCAAACGTGTGCCGCATGATATACTATCCGTAGGCGTTGAATAAGATGGGGGATAGGATGCAACCCTGGCGAACACCTTTGCCAAAGCAGAAGGGTCGGGATGATATTTCATCAATTTTTACGACACCTTGACTTTTTTGGTATAAGGATTGAAGCAGTGACGTAAGATGATTTGGCACATTTTGGTAAGTACCTGCCACAAGGAGTTCCAGTTGACACAGTCAAAAGCTTTACTGTTGTCTACGAAGCACATAATAAGTGGTACGTTATATTCACGGGCTTTCTCGACTAGCTGCCTCACATTTAAGATTTGCTCCCGCGTTCCTTTGCCCTTCACGAAACCTGCCTGCTCCTGTGGAATCTGGCGGTCCAGGTAATGTCGAAGGCGGTTATTAAGTATATGTAGCAGAATCTTACTTGCGTGTGATATAAGTGCTAAAGTGCGGTAATTGTCACATTCCTTCGTTGATCCTTTCTTGTGTAACGGGAGGATTATGGACTTTGTCCAATCCCTAGGCCATTCACCATCAGCCCATACTTTATTGCAGATAACATGCAAAGAGTTGATGCCATTGTCTCCCAAGGCCTTCAGGATTTCGGCTGTTATTGAATCAGGACCTGGCGCTTTCTTATTTTTTATTTACATTACTTTTCAATAAATAAGTATATCGGAGAGTAATCCATTATATTAGTATAGAATTTCTTGGACTCTGAATGAATGCTATCAAAGGTTGCTTGCTTTGTGCACAAACCTGGGGGATTCTATATTGTCGCAACCGCGCTTCGTTCCAACTTCTACAGCTTTTATGAGACATGGCAACGACTCACCTAGATTACTTGGTAATTCTTATGAATATCATCGTGATAATATATAAAATTTTAATAATATTATAATCATAAAATTTTGAATGTGAAAGTTTGTTTGTTACCTAATCACGCAAGAAACGGCAAAACGGATTTAGATGTTTAGCACACAGATAGTCTGGTACCTGGATTAACACATAGGACCTTTTATTCTGGGAAAATGATCTTGCCTAAAGTCAACGCAGACGAAGTTGCGGCCAGAAGCTAGTTATGTATAAGGGCCCGTGGTCCGCATTATCATATGACTAGCCATCATTATAGTCTAGGTGAAAAAGTAGCTGTAGTGTTACAATTAATAATATTTTCACAAACTTTTAGCATACCTCAGTTTCACGCTGTGGTGAATTTATATCGATAGGATTAAGTCTAGCGGGTCCAAATCTAGCAGGGGACAAATCTTTGTGCGTTCCCCAATTATCTCATGTAGTCTGGGAACTTGTGTAAACGCACTTACGATAGGCACAAGTGAAATACCTAGTTAGGCATAGTTTAAAAAGAGATGCATATATAACTACCAACAACATTAATATAAAATATGGCAATGAGTGAGCCAAATATTATTAACATATAATATTTTTATACTTAAAGCATAAGCAAGCGCACGGACAAGCTATCAACATAAGGGTAGTAGTACTAGTAGTGAGCGTCGCATAGGAAGGATATACATAAATATGAATCATATATTATAAAATAGTTAATAAATGAATAATATTGTTTTTCATTAAAAAGTAAAGGATTCCGGGTAGATCAGTCTCTACAAGCAGCACTTTTTCACGAGTTTGACTACTACTACTACTACCGTTTGACCATTATTGGACGGAAGAAAATGACCCGCACCACATAGCCACCGCAAGCTCGTAACAAAATGTTCAGTAATCGATGTGTTTTCCTCCGTTAAAGCGAACTCTATTCCACTAGCTCGATATCCCCACGTGGATAATTAAAGCTAGTACTGCACTGCAGGATAATGTAGCGATTTAATAAGGTTTTTATGTAACGTGCAGCTGTAAACAAGCAGAATAATGTTTACGTTAATGACATTAACAGCTGTTCATTCATTTCGTTACAATGTTACTTTCATATTTATAGACTTACTTACCTAATTTCAACAACTTGACGTTAAACATTCAGAGAGTGTGAATTTTGTAGATTTGTGCTTTATAAAGTACGTTTAATGTGGAACATATATTACGCAAGACGGAGTGTCTAATAATTGGATATTTTTCTACAGTTTTAAAACGAAGATCAAGTTTACCGTTTTGAAGAGTTAGTTACCATTTTCTTCGCCGACGATGTTAGGTCCCATGTAATGGGGGACGCATCTATTTCTATATACCGGGCACAATTCCAGACTCCGGAATCATACTACAACCTAACATCAAATGTACCGTTAGTTATTATTTTCCAAAGAAATAAGACATTGTTAATTTGGATAAATGGCGTACCTGGCGTTTTAAAAATACCAGAATATAAGAAGTGCAATTGAAATCGCGGTATTGCTCTTAATCACGGTTAAGCGTACACAGCACAGTGCAGCGGAGCTAGGAACGTTTTGAATTAGTTATAGCAATTTTAGCTAATTTAATAATTTACGAACGATTTAGCGCAGTGGTTAAGAGCTTAAGCCACTCCGCCCACTGTGTCTAATAGTCGCGGGATTGATTCCCGCACGGAACAAAAATTTGTGTGATTCACAATTATTTGTTCCAGTCTGGGTATTTATGCATGTGAATTTTCATGTTTGTAACATGAAAATTCACATACACAAATATCACTTCACGCACCCACGACACAGATAAATCCCAGTGTGGGCCTGCGATTAAAAAAAAGAAAAGAGAACAAATACGAGTATATAACATACGATTTGAATTAAAACTTGTAAACAGTTGCAATCGATTCATTTCTTGAGTTAGAACAAACTTTCAGGGTTTGTGTTATGATATTACTACTACTATAGATAATCAAAATATTCGGTGTTCACCAAAATAATAACCAGAATTAGCCCATCTTTGTCAATTTACAGCAACAGGTTGTTGCTATTTCAATAAAAATACCAATATAACAATCCTAAGCACGAGGGGGTTACATTCTATATTTCACACATTCCTATGGCCACCTTCCGACTCCATCATCAGATCAGCTCTAGGGTGCTATATTATTGCACTGTCACCGATTGATTTGGACAGACAGGCAGACCGAACTTACATACGTATGCCAAATTTCAGCTGAAACGGATACAAATGCTTTAAAAATGGATCAAAAGATTTGATCTGGACAGACAGGCAGACATACGAACATTGCAAATTAAATAAAAGCTTGTTAAAATTTATTTTTAATAAAGATATTTATAATTTTTTAATAATTTGGAATGACGATGCAACACGAAGTAGTACTTCGTGTTGCACATTATATGTATAGACAGGCAGCCATAGGCCATTCAATATTATACAGTTTTCTAGAACTAGTACAGTTAACACCGCACCGCAAAGTTGTCGCTTGTGTTCCCTATATTTTAAGTAGGTATAATACTGTGATGTAATACTGCCTCTGGATGATTGAACAAAATTTATTTACCCTCATCATCATGCCTATTATCCTTAAGCGGGGGTAGCATAGGTATAATGTATACACCCAATATTCATCGATGACATCAGATCGACGTAATAGGGGGCGAGCCTAAATAAATTTTACCCGAACTGGTACTGCATTTTTTCTATCTATCTATCTATCTATATCATCACGCCAGCTCCCTCGCGGGGTAGGCAGAGAGTACAGCATTTTTTCCTACCAAAATTACATTTTCTCCGACTTATAATTCGCACCCAGGATCTCGTGATAGCTACGCGCATTCTTCGCCACTAAACCAACGTAGCAGTAACCAAATACCGTTACATCCATTTTACAAGATATTTAGAGAATATTATTTTCGCCGACTCACCTATTATAACTATTTTGGAATGGCAAGCGATTTTGTTAGTTACCTTTCTGACTAGAAAAAGCTTTTAAGGTATCGTGCTTAGAAAGC
Organism: Phalera bucephala; assembly: GCA_905147815.2. Taxonomy (NCBI): domain Eukaryota; kingdom Metazoa; phylum Arthropoda; class Insecta; order Lepidoptera; family Notodontidae; genus Phalera; species Phalera bucephala. Next base: position 14,614,940 of record LR990627.1, read on the forward strand.
GTTTGAGTAGCAACCCTAACTTTTACCAAATTTGCACAGCTGGAGCGATTCATTAAACGGCAGCCAGTGTCTGTAAACATACCTACCTCATAGTGGTTCGAAGTCCGTGGTTTGGTTATAAAAATGGTAATCGATTATCACTGACTATATTATACACACATTATACTAGAGAACTTAATAAAATTACAGTACTTAAATTTTAATAGCCATATTATTTATGTATCTTGCTCGTGCGACCTTTGAAAGGCTTGCATAGGAACATGGGTTCAACACGTAGAGGCCCTTTGCGAAAAGTTTATGCTATGTAAGTCGCCTGCTGAGATCGATTGCTGAAAACGGAGAAACATAAACTGCAAAATGAACCTATATATGCCGCCAACAGACGCAAGGACTATTATTATTGCAGAGGAAGTTGGAAAAGCTGGAGAAAGCCCTTTGAGCAATGGGACAACAATGGCTCGTAATAATAAGATACTACGCAAAGGGCGTCTACGTGTTGGACCCATGCCTCTATGCAAGCCTTCTAAAGGTCTGGGTGAAACCCGTGCATGACAATCATAACAAATATTATTGTAGTGTAACATTTATGAATGGCTACAGAATGGTTAGAAAAATACTATATTACAATAAATATCTATCTATCTATTACCTCACGCCAGATCCCTTGCGGGGTAGGCAGAGAGTACAGAGTTCCAACAGGTTCTTTCCTTACATACCTCTCTGGCTTCCTCGACTCTCATAGTTCGTCTCATACACGCTCGCCGGTTACGGAGAATCTTGACTTTTCCAGATAGTCTAGGTCTTCCCCGGTACCTGCATCCTTCCACTTCCACATTGTATATCTGTTTTGTCATTCTTTCCTCTGGCATTCTTTCTATATGCCCGAACCAACGGAGCATGCCCTTTCTCATCTTTACACCGATACTATCTTTCATACCTACTCGCTGTCTTACTATGCTGTTGCTAATGCGGTCGGTCAGCTTCACTCCGCACATCTTCCGCAGAGCTCGCATTTCTACCGCATTTATCCTTCTTTCATTCTCCTTCTTACATACCCAGCTCTCGCTACCATATAACACCGTTGAGACAAGAACTCTGTTATGTATGGCCAGCTGCGCCTTAAGGCTTAAGTGCCGGCTCCCGAGTAGCTTTCCAATCGCACCATTCACTCTGTTCCCTGCACTCACTCTTCTCTCTATGTCAGCGGTGTATTTCCCATCCTTACTGAAGGCGCATCCAAGATATACAAACTCATTCACTTGCTCCAGCACATCGTTACCAACCACAATCCTTACATTCGTTCTGGTTTCTTCCCTTTCAAAAACCATAATCTTGGTTTTCTTCACATTCAAGTGTAAGCCATTGATCATGCAGTCGTCTTTCATAACTGTGACTAGTGTTTGCAGATCAGTGGCTGTTGGCGCTATCAAAACCACGTCATCTGCATAAAGTAGATGGTTTACCACTAAGTCACCCATTTGTACACCTTCATTCATCGCTTTCAGTCTTTGCAGACTTTTGTCCAGATATATTATAAACAGTCTAGCGGACAACACGCAACCCTGCCTGACGCCGATTTTAACTTCAAACCAGGGTGACCTGTTACCACCCACCCGTACGCATGCCTTGCAGTCCACATAAGTGGACTGGACGGCTCGCAACAGAGTGCCATCTATACCATACTCTGGCAAAATGTCCCAAAGTCTCTTTCGCACAACTCTGTCAAATGCCTTCTCCAGATCTACAAAACCGCAGAAGACCTTCCGCCCCACGGCCAGATGCTTCTCTACGATGTTGCGGAGTGAGAAGACTTGATCCGAACATCCTCTTCCAGACCTGAAACCCCCTTGTGCCTCGCACAACATTCCATCGGACTTCACGCGCATTCTCCGTTCAATAATTGTACCGTACACCTTGGCTGCCAAGCTGATCAAACTGATGGCTCTGTAATTGGCGCAGTCATATTGTGAACCCTTGCCTTTATACAAGGGTACTATGACTGCGCGGCGCCAATCTGTAGGGACTCTACCGGTCCTCCAGCAAAGGTTTGCAAGGGCCCGGAAAGCGTCCCGGACGCAAGTTCCACCATATTTGATCATCTCGGCAGATATCATGTCTACTCCCGCAGCTTTACCGTTTTTCATACTTCCTATCGCCCATTCAACTTCTTCCATAGTGATATCCTCCGTTGATTCTGGTGCCGCAATCTCGCCTTTGGGTACGTCTGCGGCATCAGCATCCGGGTCATCTCCATACATTTCTCCAAAATATTCACTCCACCGGTTTAGCACAGCTTGTGTGTCTGCAAGAATGTCACCATCTTTAGATTTTATCCTTTCCATTCTGGAGCCTGACGAATCACCTCGAGCCTTTCTCACCTTGCTCCAAAAGAGTTTGGTGTTGTTCTCGAAGTTCTTCGCCAGCCTCTCCTCCTCAATCATACTGGCTCTTTCACGCTTTTCTTTCACTAAAGTTTTAGTGGCATTCTTGCATTGCCGGTATATTTATTTCCTCATCTCTGTCATACTGGCATTCAGGTTCAAAGAAGATACATAGTCCTGCCACGCTTTCTTCTTACTTTCTACGGAGCTTTGCAACTCCGCATCCCACTATACATCACCTTTTGCTGTAATATACTTCTTTGAGCAACCACATACTTCTTTCGCGGATTCCACCAAACTCTCTTTCAGGCTATTCCAGCATTCATCTACATTTGAGTCCGAAGAGCCTGCTGTCAAAAGCTTGTCTCGGACTCTGTCTTCATACATTCTCCTCACGCTCTCATCTTGCAACTTTTCAACCTTTATTCTTTCAAGGTCTCCGAAGGGGATACGCTCTCGCCAGTGCCTCCACTTCCTGAACAGACCACTAAACCGCGCAACTACGAGATAGTGGTCTGATTCCAGAGTGGGGCCTCTATACGCACGCGTATCTTGTAGTTTGCTTCGGAGACGGTTATCAACCAGGATCAGATCTATCATGCTTTTTTGTTCATTCCTTCTCCACGTACACATATGTATGTCCTTGTGCTGGAATATCGTGTTAGACACAAGGAGACCCCTTTCCAAAGAAACATCTACAATGAGCTTACCTGCATCGTTCACTCTCTTATCACCATAAGGACCCAGAGCAGCGTCGCAAGCTTGCCGCCTGGTTCCTACCCATCCGTTCAGATCGCCACACAAAATCACCTTTTCGTTAGCCTCAGCCAAATCCAGAACTTCCCTGACATTATCCCAAAACTTCTCAAGGTCCTGGGGTGTCGACGAGCTTACGGGAGCATATGCTGCGACCAAAAATACTCTAGTGACACCCAGTTTTAAACGGACCCAGAGAAGTCTCGCATCGCACAGGCCATAATCTCTCACTCTAGAGGCCAGGCGACGGGACAGCAAGATACCCACTCCCATGCTGGCACGACTGCTCTGCGGTACCCCAGACCACAGAGCCATCGTTCCATCAGGAAGATCACAGGTTTCACTGCCCCTCCGCTTAGTCTCTGTTACACACAGAGCATCCAGGCGTCTCTCTTTCATCACATCAATCACCTCATGCATCTTATCTTCCATACCACCTCTTACATTCCAAGTGCCTATTCGGCACTCTGCACCCCACGACTCGCCAGTTCGTTCCCGGCGTGATGGGTGGCGGCCCCCATCGCTGCTTCCACCTATTCGTACCGACGGGGGCGGGCCGGTACGCGTCGCCTCGGGGGGACGCCCTAGCCCGCACTGCGGTTCGTCTTCGGTCCAAGATTGCAGCCATAATGACTGGCAGGGGTCGCGACGAGCACGCTCTTGGACAGACACACATAACAGACAGATAAATAGATACAATAAAATATTACAATAACTACAGTAGCTAAGTCTCCTCAAATACAAGAGACCAGGCGCCTAAGTACCAGTTTCCTATTAGAAAAATTAACATAGACCATTCTGGTATTGAACAACACCGTACAGCAAAGCATTTAAAGCAAAAGCTCGATTGAAATAAATGGCGAATAGCTTGGTCCAGTTGTCAAGAGCTTAAACTGCTCTGCGCACTGGGTCGAGTAGTCACAGGTTCGATTCCCGCACGAGGCAAATCTTTGTTTGATCCACAAATAATGGAAATCTTTCGGTCTTAGTGGTTTGCGTAAGTGAATTTCATGTTTATAAACGTACCCACGATACAGAAATAATTCCCAGTGAAGGGCTGCGTTTTTCAAAAAAAGTTAAAAAAAAGGAAAGTAGGAATTGTTTTCTAACAGTCCCCCGTTATTTAAACCTATGCCATTTCAATCGCCCCTTCAGGCTGTCAAGCAAGATTTATTTACCCCTCCCTAAATCCCTAATCGGTTACATAAAGACCCCCGTAGCGTAAGTCTGTCAATGTTTCCCCATTTCTACTTTACTGGAATTTTATTACTCAATTATTTTACTGCAACGTATGTATGACATTGTAGTTCCAAAAGTATACTCATAAAGCCAACAACGCACTTTCCAATCGCTTTTCAGCAACGCTTAATATTATCATTTTTTTCAAATACGTGTAGATTGTAGACTTTTGTATAAAATTAATTCATTATAGGTTTTTACAACGTATTTAAAAAAAGCTGTATACAAGGTGTAACATAATAAACTCAAGACCCGAACGTAGTTTGTTCTAAATGGATAACTAAATCTATTCCAACTATTTTTAATGTATATTACATTTTATTTAATTTGAAACAAATGTTCAAAACTCATGCTTTGAGCGACGGTGTTTTAGGTCACATAGCTGACCTAAAACACCGTCGCTCAAAGAAGTCTGCAGTCTGTGAACATGTCTTTGACCGCACCCGCCATAACATCAGATTTGATAGACCACAAATCCTCGTGAAAGAACACCGATTCCTACCAAGGATGGTTCGCGAGGCTATTGAAATGGAGAAACATCCTAATTTCAATATAGAAGATGGCTGGGTGCTTCCATCGTCTTGGGATCCGGTAATTAATATAATCAAATCCAAAACCAAGCATAACACTGCAAGACCTCAAGACACCGTGAGCTCATTCTGCGTAGATCGGACTAACAACAACAAAAATAATTAAGAAGTTTGAGGGTACCCCGGAACAACTATGCCTATTGGACGTCTAACGCCTCAGTCCCTCCCGTGACCATGGGTGCTGCAAAGCACTCGAAACGTCGGGAACTAAAAATAAAAAAAATAAACCGCGATAAAATCCGTAAAATAGTTTTATTTCATGAATCGATTTAAACAATTTTTAATGTACGTTGCATTTTTTTAATTTTCAAAAAATTTACCGTTTTGAGTATGAGTCCGGAGTCTGGAATTGTGCCCGATATATGGCAATAGGCTCGCCCCCTGTTACATGGGACCTAACATCGTCGGCGAAACGTGGGTGTACTCAGTACACCTCTGCCACCCCCTCTGGGGAATATAGGCGTGACGGTGTTTATATATATATATATATATATAATTTGTTCTTTTCTTATATATATATATATATATATATATATATATATATATATATATATAAATAAGAAAAGAACAAATAAAAATTAATACTAATTTACAAAAAATAGATGTAAATACGTCTTGTTAATAAATTGTTATAATAGATATATATATCTATCTATCTGCAGAAACTATGAAAGAATTAACGCTCGGTATTCCAACTCCCTGTAACCTTCGTGTAACCCTGGTTGCTCATTAGCACCAGAATTTAATTATCTTTCTATTAAAACAAACAAAAAATAAATAAAGTCAAATTAAAAAAAAAAAATTGTTTTAAATGTGGCCTTCGGGACCACACTACTTTTACTTGCCCTAGGTGCAATTCCAAGAAAAAACCGTTCGTAAGTCGTTTCCAGTGTTATAGATGCGGCGAACGCGGTTATAAAGTTACAATCCTGCCATATGGCAGGAACGTTGATCTTTGTTTCCTAGTAAAACGCATCTTGTTTCCTGGTACTGGTCAAAACGTTCTCTTCGTTTCCTGATAAAACGACAGACACGCTTCATGTTTTCTTGTGACGGTACTAGTCTAACTTGTGCCTCATGTTTCCATGGACTGTCAGTCACTAACACGTTAGTGTGTAATATATTGCTCCTGGTGTTGGTTTCTTTTCCTGTCTTCCTGGTAATAGTTATGGTAATCGGTAACGGTAATGTGGTAAGGTTCTTGAGGTATCCGGAGGTAATGTAATTAGCGTACCCTACATCACTCCCCCTCTAGCGAAGCGTACGTTTGGTTTGACTGCGCGGCCGGAACGTGTGACGTAGCGTGCGCTCGACTCTGGTAGATCGGGCGCGGCCACAGCTGATGAATTCGGCGCGGTCAACGAACTCGTAGCTCGCGGCGTTGGCTCAGTGGTTGCGAGTGCGACTGCTTCGTCTCCAAAGTCAAAGTCAAAAATCATTTATTTGTATAGGCCAATACATAAGCACTTACAAACGTCAAAATTATTACATTTTTTATATCTACCACCAGATCGGAACGCGGCCTTCACTGAGAAGATCCGGCGAGAAACTCAGCGGGCTAGTCTTTTAATTTAATTTGTTTGGCCTTTTCGATACCCATTTATTTGTTTTTTAAAAATTGTATTATACATCATTTATAAATGTTGCTGATTGAGGAGCTACTCAAACCCAATCTGTTTTACCGTCAAGATAATCCGAAATTTTATAATACCCTTTCTTACAGAGTCTAGTTTTAATTGCCTTTTTAAACTTATTAATAGGCATGTTTCGGATATCTATGGGTAATTTGTTGTAGAAGCGTATACATTGCCCCATGAAAGAATTACTAATTCTGTGGAGACGAGTGGAATATACAATTAGATCATCTTTGTTCCGTGTATTTACATGATGAATGTCGCTATATTTTTCAAAATTACTGATATTTTTTTAACATATAGAAGATTTTCATATATAAATTGTGATGCAACAGTTAGAATATTTATCTCTCTAAACTTTTCCTTAAGAGAAGCTCTCAGGGCCAAATTGTAAATTGCTCGAACAGCCCTTTCCTGGAGAACAAAGATGGTATTAAGTTCTGCAGAGCATCCCCAAAGTAGTATGCCATATGACATAATACTATAAAAATAAGCGAAATAAATAAGTCTAGCTGTTTCAATATCAGTTAGTAATCTAATTTTCTTTACCGCATATGCCGCTGAGCTTAATTTACCAGATAATTGAACAATATGGGGACCCCATTGTAATCTGGCATCAAAAGTGATACCTAGAAATACAGTCGACTCTACAAGGTCTAAATCCAAGCCATTTATTTGTACATTAGTTGCAACTTGTCTTACATTTGGCGTTGTGAATTTAATACATTTTGTTTCCTTCTCATTAAGGAGAAGATTATTCGTGTTGAACCAATGAACAACCATTGATAGTGCACTGTTCACATCGTCATTATTAAGCAGCTGTCTTTTAATTTTGAATAATAGTGATGTATCATCCGCGAACAGCACAATGTCCTGATTATCCCCTACATAGTAGGGTAAATCATTTATATATATGAGAAATAGAAATGGACCGAGAATCGAACCCTGGGGCACGCCCATTTTCACGTTAGAACCGAGAGATCGCTTCCCATTAACATCAACCTTTTGAATTCTATCACAGATATAAGATGTCAAGAGGTCGAGAGCCCTGTTCCTAATTCCGTAATGGTGTAATTTCCTGAGGAGTGTTTCATGATGCACAAAGTCAAACGCCTTAGACAAGTCGCAGAATACACTTAAAGCATCCTGCGAGTTCTCCCAGGCCATAAAAATATTTCTCATTAATTCAACGCCTGCATCAGTAGTTGAGCGATTCTTAGTGAATCCAAACTGGTTTTTGTGAAGTAGTTAATGACTACTAAAGTGGCTTATCAATTGATTTAGGATAATTTTTTCAAATATTTTATTTAACGTGGGCAGCACAGAAATAGGCCGAAAGTTATTTGGATCCGATGTACTACCCGATTTAAACAAAGGAATCACTCTACTAAGTTTCATAAGATCAGGAAATACACCACTAGCAACACAACCGTTAAATACAGATGCCAAGTGGGGGGCAATAATATGGATTACAGAACTAACTATCTTTACAGACAGGCCCCATACATCCGCCGTAGTACAGATGCGCAGGTTTTATTCTGTCGATTGAGATGACCGAAGTACGCAGCGGTAGTTGAATTGTAAAGTACTTGGCAACACCTTTTAATAATCTTTCTTTTATTGATGACCATAACTAATCATCACCTAGTTAAATACAACGAAATATAGATTTAAACAAATTAAAAAGTTCTACAAGTAATTTGAAGCAAAAACTGAAAAGCGATTTATATTGCTAACCGTACAATAGAAACTAGTTAGTTCAATTGCATCGTCTCAAATTCATTCTAAATCGATAAATAAGATTTACGGGTCACTGCTAAAACCGTAAGTAGAATTAGCAGCTAGTGGGGCCCGGCGATTCTTGTGTCAAATTAAACGAAGCCTTTTTCAATTTGATATGTCTATTAGTTTGAGCGCAATTAGAAATTTTAGATGCGATATATAAATCTATGTATATCATCATACCAGATCCCTTGCAAGGTAGGCAGAGAGTACAAAATTCCAACAGATTCTTTCCTTACAGACCACTCTGGCTTCCCCAACCCTCTAGTTCTCATATACGCTCGCTCGTTACGGAGAATCTTGCCTTGCTCTTCAGATATTAGTATATAAATCTATCTATCTATAGCATCACGCCAGCTCCCTCGCGGGGTAGGCAGAGAGTACAGAGTTCCAACAGGTTCTTTCCTTACATACCTCTCTGGCTTCCTCCATTCTCATAGTTCGTCTCATACACACTCGCCGGTTACGGAGACTATTGACTTGCCCTTCAGCTAAGTCTAGGTCTTCCCCGGCACCTAGATCCTTCCACTTTCGCATTGTATATCTGTTTTGTCATTCTTTCTTCTGGCATCCTTTTCATATGCCCGAACCAACGGATATCCTTTCTCATCTTTACACCGATACTATCTTTCATACCTACTCGCTTTCTTACTACGCTGTTGCGAATACGGTCGGTCAGCGTGACTCCGCACATCTTCCGCAGAGATCGCATTTCGACCGCATTTATCCTGCTTTCGTTCTCCTTCTTACATACCCAACTCTCACTGCCATATAACAGCGTTGGGACAAGCACTCCGTTATGCATGGCCAGCTGCGCCTTTTGGCTTAAGTGCCGGCTCCCAAGTAGCCTTCCCATCGCACCATTCACTCTATTACCTGCATTCACTCTTCTCTCTATATCAGCGGTGTATTTCCCATCCTTACTGAAGGCGCATCCAAGATATACAAACTCATTCACTTGCTCCAGCACATCGTTACCAACCACAATCCTTGCATTCGTTCTGGTTTCTTCCCGTTCAAAAACCATAATTTTGGTTTTCTTCACATTCAAATGTAAGCCATTGTTCATGCAGTCGTCTCTCATAACTGTGACTAGTGTTTGCAGATCAGTGGCTGTTGGCGCTATCAAAACCGCGTCATCTGCATACAATAGGTGGTTTATCACTAGATCACCCATTTTTACCCCTTCAGTCATCGCACACAGTCTTTGAAGACTTTTATCCAGATACACTATAAACAGTCTAGCGGACAACACGCAACCCTGCTTGACGCCGATTTTAACGTCAAACCAAGGTGACATGTTACCACCCACCCGTACGCATGCCTTGCTGTCCACGTAGGTGGACTGGACGGCTCGCAACAGGGTGCCGTTTATACCATACTCTGGCAAAATGTCCCAAAGTCTCTTTCGCACGACTCTATCAAACGCCTTCTCCAGGTCCACAAAACCGCAGAAAACCTTCCGGCCTACTGCCAGATGCTTTTCTACGATGTTGCGGAGGGAGAAAACTTGATCCGAACATCCTCTTCCAGACCTGAAATATATAAATAATAGTATATAAATAATAAATAAATATCGTCCGATAAATATTCCAAAATACAAAAACCCATTTACATGATGATGTGCTCATGGCGTTTGGTAGCGCGGTCTTCGTAGAGTTTGCTAGAAATCACCAAAGTTACGCTGTGTGTGTATATGTGTGAATGTTCTATGCTATTGGCTGCGGGGTCTTTACAGCATTACTGGTTAAGAGGGCAAGCGTGCAACCACTACGCTCGAGCCAGAAGGGTCGAGGGGCAACTAACTCCAGTGCGCCTCAAGGAAGCACCGGCCGACGGGCAAGAGATTCTTCGACCTCGCCGGCGAGATCGGTTTCTGATCCAGTGTGCGATATCTGTATCCGAAAGAAGGGATGAAAAGGCATCGGGAGGGTCGGTGAGAACATGCCGCGGACAATGGTAGCGGCTAATAGGAGAGGAGTTAGGTTAGTAGTCGGCGGCTGCTACGATTGGCGGATTCCTATGTTTGGACGCGTTAGAGAAATATCGGGTTCAATAAAGGTGTGAATAGATTCGAGACCGAGATCGGAATGGAGGTTAAGCAGCGTTATGGTCGGTCATTCTGAGATGGGTGACCGTCAATGGCATTTTCTATTTGAGTGTCTTCATTCTTTGGAAGGTCCCGGTCCCGGTCACCACTTCTTAGCCTTCTAGCTTTATGGGCGGCTTGATAAGTTCCAACAAGGCACAGACATGCCTCCACCATTCCGCACTGAGTCCGTGTGGTGGAGTATAACCTAACCTAGAGTGGTGGGAGCACCAGCCAATCAATCAGGCCTTTGCTCAGCAGTGAAGCCGTATAGGCTAACTCGTTCATTTACCAGATCATTTTATTCACATTATCTGATCAAGCAATCAAACTAGTTGTTCAAATGAATTTAATATATATCTAACAAATGTTACGGCTACTCTCGTCACCAATGCTACTTTAGTAAATACCCAAGTATATCCTACATATGTTATATAAAAAGGTTTTTTTTTACTATAAAACACACTTCCAATGATGTGAATTATGCTGAATACCGTAAAAAATTGGCTATTTGTTCGAGTCTGATTCTCAAATGCTAATTTATTTCGATCCTTTTATTGTTGAGGTTGGTAGAATTCAAATTGATGCGACAGTATCTTATTTACTAGTCTGTGGTTTGAGATATCTATGTAATTATTATAATGGACTAGCAGATTTCCGCGGCTTTGCATCGGTCGACATCAGCGCCACCTGCCGAGTCTACGAGGAACTGACAGGCTGCCTAGTGATAAATAATGTGCTTTGCGATCCCGAGTATAATGAGTTTTTCTATCGAAAAAATCCTAGTATCAGTCCGGAGTCTGGAATTGTGCCCGGTATATGGTAATAGGCTCGCCCCCTCCTTTTTCATAATATTACTACAGAATAAGCGAATGAGTTGGGTCTTGTATATACCCACTTTCCACTGTAGGTCAAATTTCGCAACATTCTGATCTTCCATCCTGACGAACAGCACCTTCACCCGTGGTAAGCTACGGCCGTGGCTAATCACCACCTTCTCAGTAAAATTATGGCTCGATGTGACCCAGTCATCTTCTAGCATTTTTCACAAAGTTGCCTTGCGAGGAGACGGGTCTAGCCCGATTCGGATCACGGTCTAGATGTGTCACCTGAGCCTATATCAGGGTGAATAGGCTATTACTAAGTCAGTGAGCTTCGGCATCATTCTTATTTTCCATCAGGCGAGATAGAGATAAATCTCAGACCAGTCCTTAATAAAAAAAATATATTTATCACAAAATGATACCTTGGCTTGGTAATGCGTGGAGGGCTTAGTCCTAATGAAACTTGGCTAATTATTCAATTTAGTACCTAGCTATCCTAATCATATTATAAGGAATTACTGTCGTGTAGATAAGGTGCTCACCTTTTACAAAATGATAGAGAATAATAAAGATATTTCCTACTTTACTTACCAGAAAATGTAACTAACTACAGGAAATATATATCGCAGGAGTCAAGAACGCAATCGGTGTGACATTTCTCCTTGATAAGCATCTATCGCAAGGCAAAGGTCACAGCTCACATTAATCTAAATTCGTATCACTGAAATCAGATCGCCGATAAAAAAAGATTCAAACCTAAACACGGACATGATCAATTTATAGCCACATAAAAGTTATAAAACGATTCAGTTACCTGCATAAATATTGTACAAAACTATGTGTTGTTCTCAATAATTTACGATGATCGCACATGGGGCGAAACTGGGCGCCCGCCAAATAATTCGGTCAGTTTGGGTCTTAGTGGACCGGATTAAGCTTAAGTTATGAGCCCTTAGTTGTTGCTTATGGCCGGATGCGTGGACTATTTAGTTTTATGTAACTGTTCATGCAAACTATACATCGCTAAAATGCATATGTGTAGGCAAATTTTAATCCAAGCCGTACGTTGCATGTACGGGCACTAACAACCTGGATTAAAACTCGGCCACGTACGCAAACTACATTGAGATTTATGTACTTTTAAGCGTAAACTGTTATTCTAGTGAAGTTTACATAAATATCATAACAATGAAAACGTTAATTAAAACTTGAAGGAATAACATTTGAATTTTAAACTCTATAAGGCTCTATATCGTATAAGGCAGGGACACTTTAACTAAGTTGATCTCCAATTAATTAATAACGTGAATAGCTTTTTAAAACTTCGCGAACAATCAATTTGCATAATTTCCCCGTGGGCTAGAGGGTATTTAAAGGTGTCGATTAACATAAAATATCTTTATATTTGATTTTAAAAATACATGAACCGTGGTCCTTTAAAAAGGGCTCTCCCTGTTTAAAGGACCACGGTTCATGTTCGCTACTAAAAGAGTTCTGCTCTGAAGCAAAACCTGCGCCTCCTGTCAGAACTTCAGACTAAACTTTAAAAAGATCGCTCGCTGATCCATATTGTTACATTTGCGGGGTAATTAAATGCCGAATAACGTGCGAAGTACTTTATTAGGCGCTGTACACACAAAACGTACGTCGAATGCAAATACACACACGAACTAATCACACACTAGTACTACTCTTGTTAGTACCCAGATACTGCTTCCAAGTCGCTGAGTCACTCGTAGTACCCGTATATCGATGCTAAAGTCGCCGGTGTATTCCATTTAGATCGCTTGTTCTCCGATTTGATCACTATCGCTTTCGAGAAGAGACTGTGTCCGTCCGTGAGGCCTTTACAGCTTCACCGGACTTAAGGGCGAGCGTGCAACCACTACGCTCGAGCCAGAAGGGCGAGGGGCAACATACTCGAGGGCGCCTCGAGTTGGGACAGTCGCTACGGAGGGAGGGGATCTACGACTTAGTCGTAGACGTCCGTATCCGGAGCGAAAAGAAGCGATGTCAGAGCATCGGGGGGATCGGTGAGAATGTGTCGCGGTCGGCGGCAGCGGCGGACTTAAGAGCGTGCAACCACTACGCTCGAGCCAGAAGGGCAAGGGGGTGATATACTCGAGGGCGCCTCAAGTTTGGACAGTCGCTACAGGGGGAGTGGATCTATGACTTAGTCGTCGACGTCCGTATCCGGAGCGGAAAGAAGCGATGTCAGAGCATCGGGGGGATCGGTGAGAACAACTGTGTCCGTCCCCACGCTCGGTGTTCCTTTTATACTTGTTTGAAACTTCTAGAACGGACGCGAACCCTCCAAGTACATCGATAGAAGTACATCGAACAATAGCCGGCGCGCCCCACAAAGTAGTATTATTATTCCATACCTACTCGTATTTGCGCGTGAATAAATAGGTACTTGTATACCGCGACCGCGTGCTGGCGATAATTAAAGGGGTGGAACCTTCTAGACGTTTCGCCACTTAAGCGCGGATTCTAGATCTTTCTAGTCAGATCGTCGGGGGACCGAAGGGTGTGTTACACGTTTTAGAATCGACATCTCCCGATAAAGACTTTTCAAGATATCGGGGTATGTTCGGGTCGTAACAATATAATAATATCAGCCACAAGCACACGGTCACTTTCATGCGTGGGTGTAAAGGTTTGCTAAATTTGGTCTGCGATGTTTATCTGCTCATTCTTACTATTCAATAAGTTCAAAAATCCTTCAAGAAAATGTCATATATAGATAGGTAAAGTTAAAATTCTTGCAACTTTGATTTATTATTTTTGGCTCCTGAAGTGATCTATCAGAAATTTTTTTTTAGCTTAGCTGATCGGAAAGACAACCAGCTGTTAAAAGACTAATTTTGATGACACACCGTTACGCCTATATTCCCTTTGCGGGGTACTGGGATGTTATATATATAGGCTCGCCGCCTATTATATATATATATATATATATATATATATATATATATATATATATATATATATATATATATATACACACCACATTGGGAAATTGTCGATTGAAAAACTAATTATACTAAAAATAATAATATTTTTTTTAGATATCTGATCCATAATTTGTTATTAATACATTGGTCCGACCTTGGATTTAAACCCAGGACCTCATGATCGTAAAACCCATTATTCGCCACTAAATCAACGAGGCAGTTTTATTCGATGGAAAGGTTTAAATCGAATTATTCTTAGATTAGATTCACTATACATATAATACATACTTAAGTTAACGCGTATAGCTGAGCATCATTTTAAGCCAGGCGGACGCCTGGCATGGGCTCTTTTTCAACACGTTGTGCTGAAACGCTGTAAACATATACAAAACATGTACTGTTAGCCGTTTGTCTTATTCCAGCGCTTTATTTGCATGCGTTAAAAAACGCTCGTGAGAACGTGGGGTTACCCTTTGCTATTAGACCTTAGCACGACTTCCCGCAGTATCTTTAACATCATGAACTTGTAAGTACGGTCGTACACTGACTTAGCTGGGCTTTAAGTACGAGCAAACAGACTACGTATGTGCCGTGACACTTGATTTTGCGACAAACATTGCTAAAACTATTGTTGTCTGTACAGAATCTCCACAGGACACCGTACCAAAGACACTTGTATTTCAAAACCTTGTGAACTAAAGTCATCCATGTGCATCCCCATTATTTATAGCACCTAGCCTTTAAGTACTTACCTATATCACGTCTATGTTTAAGATACCTTTATTAACCATTAACTGTATCCGCGACTCCATTAGGCATTTCGTAGACGACGTCACTTTTTATACAAGAAAGAGAATGAAAGCAGAATAAATACAGTCGGAATGCGAGCTCTGCGGAGTCAAGCTAACTGACCGCGCTCGCAACACCGTAGTAAGAATGCGTGTGTAGGTGGAGATACGGTGAATTCCTTAGCTTGCCTGCTTAATGGAAAAGCATAGTATATAATGTGTGAATATTCAAACATAATGTGATAATCTGATACATGAAAATAACTGAAAAATTATTGAAATCTTGATTATACTAGTGTATAACTAAACGTAAAAAATAAGGCCTCTTTTCGTTTTTGAAGATGCAATACTATGAGGATAAAAGAAAAAACACACAAATTAAAACTAATCGGTTACTGTGGCACATTTGGTATTCTGCCCCAGTTCAATGCATATTTATTTGGCCGTAATTATTATAATCAAGACCCGCGAAGTCTGAACTCGGTTAATCATTTTTAACCGCTAATACCATTAAAATTTCTTAATGACTTTCTCGTCTGTTAATATGATGGAATTTTTCTGGGAATATTCTGAGTTGCTAATTAGAAGTATTGTGTTTACTGCTTAAATTAATTTGATTCTCACTCTAACGTCCAATCGCATAAAGTTTTAACTTCTTTGACGGTGACTTTTATTAGATGCATATAAAGTTAAAAAAGTTCGAGACATCTATCTATAACATCACGCCAGATCCCTTGCGGGGTAGGCAGAGTGTACAGAGTACGAGGCATTCATGACCTATATTCATATTATGACTCTTTTAACTCAATTGCTACTTCTTTACTAAACAAATGCAAAAAGTTCTCCGACTTCACTTTATCTTTGTTAGTAAAGTTAAACAAACTGTACACCTAAGTTAATAAGTGCCGTAAGCATCCAAGTTGAGCTAAAAGCCAGTCAGGATTCATTAACTCTGAGTGGACCCTTTTTATCTCTATTGAAGAGAAACATCGTAAACGTCGCGTAATGCGTTATTTTTCTAATTGTCTTGAGCAATCACCACTCTTTGGTTAACTTATTTCAAGATTTTTCTTAATGACTTTGTTTTGGTATAATGCTGACCAAAACAATAAACCACACTTTGTAGATTATTTTAAGAAATCGCTTACATTCTCTCCATATTTATAATAATATCAGTCTAAGTGGGCCAGTAGGCCCATTGCTGGACGAATGTCTTCTCTCACAAATCCAGATAAGGTGATTAGATCCTACTCCACCACGCGGACCCAGTGCGGACTGCTGGAGACAGGTTCGTAGCAGCCTGCTGTTGTAACTTATCAAGCCACATATAAGGCTTCCGACTCGGCTTAGCGACTACTTTTTATTTTAAATAAAAATATAGCCCCACACTAGGATTTACAGGTATTTACAGGGTGAGTTTACATACACTCAAATTCATATATACAAATACCCTGACCGAAACAAATAATTGTGGATCACACAAAGCATTGTGCCGTGCGGGAATCGAACCCGCGACAATTAGACACAGTGGGCGGAGCGGCTTAAACTCTTAACCACTGCGCTAAATCGTCCGTCATATTCATCTGCCTATCTATTACATTAAGTGGTATGACTACCACATTAAGTGGTGGCCCAGAACGACGGCTGACTTAACTTTGGTGATGGTGACGAACACTATGGCCACACAGCGCTACGAGTGCTTCTATACATAATTATACTATTTTATTATACATATCTTCGGGGATTCTTCGGCGTTCGGGAAGCTACATAACATCTTCTCGTCCAAAATTCCGCAGTGTCTCAAGACAAAAGTCTCCTCGGCCAGGGCTATGCGTCGGGAGACGGGTCGCGAATCCTCACCGTGCATGAGTCTCAGGGACTAACGAGTGAAAACGTGGTGATAGTGCGAGCGGTCCCCAAGAGACTGAAGCTCCACGGAAGCTATCCACACGCGGTCGTAGCTATATCTCGCCACACTGGAAGTTGCGTCTACTACACAGACAGCTGTGAAGGGGACGCAACGGCTACACTAATAAGCAGGGCGAGGGCAGCTGCGACCAAAAAAATAAAAGAATACAACATAAAGATGGCTATTCGCAGTCGAGACATGGTAGTTGTTAAAAAGCTGCTGGAGGCGGAGGCCTAAAGGAAACCCTCACAAGCAGCCAAACACCTACACAACTGAGGCATTCTCGCTCAAAGGCAAGCCAAAACAGAAAGCCTCATTCACTTACAAAATCATTAATATAAATTAAAAAAAAAAAAAAAAACCTCTACTGAAGTACCGCTACAAACAAATACCAAGCACTGTAACAATAAGCTAATAATAAGCGGCATGTACCATACAAGTGCATATAAAAGCAAATACTAACAACACATAAATTACACAAAAAAAGGTGCGGGACAAACCGGGCCCGCAGTGTCTAATTACAAATAAAAAAAAAAAAAAAAAAAAAAAAAGACAAAAGTCTTTGACCAGTGTGTGTTGCCAGTGATGACTTACGGCACTGAGACATGGTCGCTTACGATGGGCCTCATAAGAAGGCTCAAGGTCACCCAAAGGGCGATGGAGAGAGCTATGCTCGGAGTTACCCTGCGGGATCGAATCAGAAACAAGGAGATCCGCAGGAGGACGAAAGTCACTGACATAGCACTCAGAATTGCTAAACTTAAGTGGCAGTGGGCGGGGCACATCGCTCGTAAAACTGACGGCCGTTGGGGCAGAAAGGTTCTCGAATGGCGACCACGTACCGGAAGATGTGGAGTGGGTAGGCCTCCTACAAGATGGACCGATGACCTGGTGAAGGTCGCGGGTAGACGTTGGCTGCGTACAGCACAAATCCGGTCGTTGTGGCGTTCTTTAGGGGAGGCCTTTGTCCTGCAGTGGACGTCTTTCGGATGAAGAAGAAGATTATACATATAATGCACTAACTAGATAACTATGTGAGAGAGAACAACTCTTTTGCTAAAATCACCTGTACCACGCGAGTCATTACCTCAACAAATGGGCGGCAAACAAAACAACGGGCGCGCAGCGTGTCCGCCAATGTACGACAAGAGTGGTGATTCCTATACAGGCATCTCCACTCTGCTGATGCGGGTTGGTTATTTATTTATACGGTCTCAGGTTAATGCATAAGTATTTATTTATTAATTTTATGAGTAAGTAGGGCAGGGCAGTATCAGGCATTGACATAGTAGAGCTTTACGGATCTTGAAGAAACTTAGAACTTAGGGCCCTTGGACGAAGATTAAAATACTCAAATGTTTCACATCAGAATACTTTTGTGTAGTAATTGTACCTATTGGTTATAATGATAAGCTTTGAGAAATCCTATCTTGATTGCTTTAGTAATGCATTGAGGTGAGAAACCTATGTACTATAATAATAATATTAGCCCTGTTAAGAATCTGTCCCACCGTTGGGCACGGGCCTCCTCTCATACTGAGAGGGGTTAGGCCATAGTCCACCACGCTGGCCCAGTGCGGGTTGGCCAACTTCACACACCTTCGAGAAACTCTTAGGCATGCAGGTTTCCTCACGATATTTTCCTTTACAGTTAAAGCAAGTGATTATTATTTTCTAACACGCACATGCTTTCGAAAAGACGGACGTCGTGCCTGGATTTGAACCCGAGTCCGCTGAATTTGTAGTGGTCAACGTCAAAGTACAATGGTCTAACCACTAGGCTATCACTGCTTTTCATTGATAACCTATGTACTACCTAAGTATTTTCACTGATTTGTTGAATAATCAATAGCCGATGGATCTCGGCATTTCGTACTCGTGCCCATCCCACGTACCCCTATGATAAAAATAGAACTAAAGTAGAGGAAGATTGTGAGAGCTATATGCAAGCTCCTTACTACTATCATCCCGCCATATTTTTATGGATATTTCGTTTTGGTACGAATAAAATAAGCTTTCGTCTGTTGTTCGATTATATGGAAAAAGGAAAAAAAACAGACATGTACCATATTACGTAATACAGTAAGTTTTACTAGTTGTCTCCTAATACTAATTAAAACGTTATATTAAGATAACCCTTGTAATTAAATAAGTATACAAGAACACTGCTGGTGACAAGCTAAACGACTACCAGCTAACTAGATAAATGTTAGGATAACAGTCACAATCTACTTAAGGTATTTATCCGGATTTGTCTAGTAAATGCCTAAATATTTCACGAAATTAGACTACCCACCAAATTAGGTTAAATAAAAGTTTCAATCGCGTCAACACGAAGTATTACCACCGAACATTTTCAATTCTAAGAATCTTGTTAAATCTGACTTTACACAAAAGAGCAGACGAAGCTATTAACAAGTTTGGAGCAAGTAAACTCGGAGTGTCTAATTGGCAGGACTTGTCTTCCGAAGCGTCCTCGGTAAGTAGGTGTTAATAGATGAAATTACCTGGCTTTTGTGTAACACTTTCAAACGAAGCATGGCGTAATTTTAGATGAAGAAAAAAATGTAGTATTATTAAAATTCGAGGGTAAATAATGATTAAACATATCCCATGCGGACTTAGTGCAAATTGGCAGAGACAAGTTTTTCTGGCCACCTGCGGTTAGAAGTTATTAGACAGTTGGACGGACGATTTGGCGCATTGGGGTTAAGAGCTTAAGCCGCTCCGCCCGCTCGGGGTCGATTCCCGCACGGGACAAATCTTTGTGTGACCTACATTTATTTGTTTAGGTCTGGGTATTTGTGTATGTGAATTTTCATGTTTGTAAACGCACCCACAACACAGGAATAAATTCTAGCGTGGGACTACGTGTTTAAAAATAATGGAATAAAATGGCAATCACGCATCCAACTTCGCTTATCAGCTACCATATTAAGTACCCACGGAAGCATTTCTCAAACAAATTCTATGATTTTTGAACAGTCGCACAAAAATAATTACGAACACACTGTCTTTTCTGGCTATACCAAATGTTTCAACGAGCTAGTAATTAATATAGTTTATCCACTTGAAGAACAAAAGCCACAAGATCAGAACGGCGCGGCCGTTTTAGTTAATACTAAGAATTTAATAAAGATTAAACACATAGTACTTACTCGTATCTAACTTGTATGTTTCGTTATTCGTATTGAACCACGAACGAAATGACAGCCGATAAACGTCCGCTTTTGAATATAGTTACGCATCGGCATCTCGGATGGATGACGATGTCGCGCTGTCGATGTTTGATCCCGAGAAGAACGATTGCGGTGCTAAAAGCTGGTGCACCAACATCGAAAATCCAAATTCTATAAAAGTTACATTAGAAAGTCATCAGCCGCCCTTAGATCAAATAATTTACTACTCGTAGATAACAACTGTACAACTAAGTTTTAAGTTATTAATGATCTCAGATCATTTGGTTGTGGTAGTTTTAGGAAACTATAGCATTTAAACAAATCCTCTCGTTGGCTAGGGTTGGATCGAACTCCATTTCAAAGACGCTGCTCCCAAGCTGCTGAAGACGGCGGGGGCCTTGGCGCGATTGTTGCCGAATCTCGGTGGCCCGATGGCGCCATGTAGGCGGCTATATGTAGGAGTCGCAAGCCCTTTATGGGGCTCAGGTTTGGGCCGAATGCCTGACGGCCGGCAGCATAGCGCTGCTACATAGACGGCAGCGCGTGCTGGCCGTTAGAGTGACCCGTGGATACCGCACGATGGCTTTTGAAGCAGCAACTCTTTTAGCTGGAACGCCTCCGTGGCATCTAGAGGCGAAGGCCCTCGCCAGGTTGTACCGCTGGCGCAGGGAGGCCGATCCCGATACTGGAGTCACGGAGGTTAGGCGGAGAGAGCTCCGACGAGCCGTCTACAGAGAGTGGCACGAGCTGCTGGAGCATCCCAGCGCCGGACATACCACCATTGCTGCGGTGATTCCTGTCTACTGGGAATGGCTGGAGCGGCAACACGCTCACGTACCGGCTGACGCAGGTGCTGTCCGGGCACGGATGTTTCGGGCGGTACTTGTGTCGGATCGGTCGTGAGGAGACGGAGGGGTGCCACCACTGTGCGGCCCCAGTAAACACGGCGTCTCACACCCTTTTGATGTGTCCGGCGTGGGATGGGCAGCGGCTCCAACTGGCTGCTGAATTGGGGGAACGGGCGCTCTCACTTTCGGGCGTGATATCGGCCATGGTCGAGAGGGAGAGCGCCTGGGCGGCAACTGTCGCCTTTTCCGAGGCGGTGATGGAAGCAAAGGAGAAGGCGGAGCGGGAGCGGGAGGAAACATCCTCAAATCCCGCCCATAGAAGGCATGCCGGACGGAGGCGCAGGGCTTACGCCGGTAATGACCTCCGCCCGCCTTGAAGATTGACCTGCAGGCGTCGGGGAGGGCTCCCCGACGTCTGAACAGCAGCAGGCCCAAGTAGACAAGGCGCCGTGTCACGCGCGCTTCGTACGGAGTCAAACCACAGACGTGGTCTGCTTCACCAGACTCAGACCGAGGCCCGCCCTGTCGCAGACGAAATGCCCACGAGGCGACCCCTGCTACAGAGCACTCGGCCAAGCGAAGGACACCGGGGGGTATTAGTGGGTGCGAGCCCCACATAACTGCTACACCGAGCCTACTCTGGTGAGGCAGTAAGTGGCAGGAATTTCCCCCCGAAAACAAAAAGAAAAAAGGGTTGGAACGAACTACTTTGAAATTATACACACCCATACTTGAGCTCTTGTTTAAGGACCGCTTTTCGGACTGTCAACTATAATCTTGTTCCACGTCTTAGAACTGTTAATCATAATAAAAATACTTATATCAAATAAATTCTGCTGAGAAAACACATTCACAAATCGCTGAATTAACCCTTGTAGGTTAGTTGTCATAAATCTATACTATAAGTATCTGTAAACACTAACTTTGGTTGTCAGAAGTCTTACCAACTACTTAATGAATATAGTCTCAAATCTCGTAAAATCCAACGATATTCTCTTAAATAAATAATTATTTAACCTTTTCTTTTAGTACGTCAATAGCCCAGTCTAACCAAATTCTCGGTATGCAGAGGGCTTAGCACAGAAACTTTGACGTTAGCGTGACGCTAGCGATTAATCGTGCTGTCACTTTCATGTTTATTTAGTTAATTGGTAGTGTAACAAGAATGGTTTATCATCTCGCTAGGGTTACGTTTACATCAATACTTTTGTACTAAGCTCTTAGATGTGAATTAATGTACCGAAGCTTTTAATGTCGTTAGGAAAGGTCCCAGCCACCCCAGTCTGTCGCGGTAACGATGAACCATAAAGGGATTTCGGCCATAAATAAAACTAAATAGCAAGGCCCTCAAGACCTAAATACGGGACTAACTAATGAGACAGAGGTAAAAGGGAGCAGGGTACTTTTCATTACGTTATACATCGGGATTCGTGCAAATGATAATAGAAAACAATATGGGGGCATGTCGAATAGCTAAATATCCTATCATACTAATATTATAAACTAGCTGTTACGCCGCTTCGCACGCGTTTATTTTGTAATTTCGGTAGATCGGTTTTTCTGAAATAGCACAGATTCTTTTTATTATTCCAAGACCTAAGACACCTCCATACTAAGTTGCTTTAAAAACCGTTCAGCCGTATTGGTATGGAGAAATAAAACCTATCCAGCTGGAATCATGCATTTTTCCAGGATAAAAAGTGCCCTAAATTCTAACTATATCATCACGCCAGATCCCTTGCGGGGTAGGCAAAGAATATAGGGTTCCAACAGGTTCTTTCCTTACATACCTCTTTAGCTTCCTCCACTCTCATAGTAACCTCAAATAATCTCTGAAAATTCCTTCATCTTCCAGTAACATTCCATTCAAAATCGGTTTCGCCGAAGAGTAGTACGGACAAACAAACAGACAAAGAAAAATTAAAAAAATACACGTGTTTGGGTTTTATGATGGCACAAATAGCCATATGAGCTTAAGAAAAAAGCAAAGATCGACACATATTTTCTCTCTATTAGTATTCCCGTGTGGGAAACGTACTTGCGACTATTTGATAAAGTAAGTTGAGATTTCTACGTTTTAACGCATAAACTGAGCCACCATCGTTTTGCAAAAGTATTTGAAAGGCAGCACCAACAATGTAGTCGATTATTTCTCTATCAACAGGTTACATATTAGCCCGTACAGAAAGTCTTTGTAAATTATGAACTAAACTATAGCACGCTCTTATTCAACGCTAACGCCATTTCATATGCCAAAAACACATACTTTATACACAATACCTAGGTACTTTCTTCCTGAAAAGGACTACCGGTTTATCTATTTATTATCATAATTATTAGTAAAATGGCTCTGATGGGAACATTTTCTGCCTACCCTGTTAAAGATCTAGAGTAATAATATTTAAAAAAAAGGTACACGAAGGGTCAGTTTCGCGCAATGATGAGTTCTTTTTTATTGTAGGAGAGCTAAGTATGCAATAAAGTTTTGTCAGTTTTCTAGTAACAATGCCCAATTTATGATGACAATCAGTCATGCATAGATATCTTAAAAAAACTAATTAAAAAAATAATATGCAAAATTTCGTGCCCTGGTCCTTTATCGTTAAAGAGTTCACTCCCAAAGAGACAATCCTGACTGCATCCTCAGTTTGTGCAACAAATCGTATCTGAGTATCTTAATCAAATGTGTATAAACAATTTTGGGCGCGTGCTTTTAACCATTGAATAGTTTCTTCGTAAGGGCACAAACCTGAGTGCAATATCAGTAGGCAAAATCAAACATTTTAACGTAACATTGTAGCTCGCGACTAAACATAATAAAAATAATAAATTTTATGCTTTATCTCGCGATTATCCAGGATTGCTTGATTTTTCCGGGATGAAAAGTATTCTAGATTTAAAGTTAGGATTTAAGTTATTACCATACTAAGTTTTATTAAAATCCGTTTGGTAGTTTTTGCGTGATTGAAACACAAAGAGAGAGACAGACAGACAGAAAGGCAGCCAGACAGTCAACAATTCCAAAAAAAATGTTTCGGCTTCTATATCGACAAGGAAGTGTACCTTAATTAAAATTTTCAAAAAATAATCAATGTACAGATTCGGCTCGGTTACAGTTTTATTATATGTATAGATGTAAAAGTTCGTATGATTCGATGTTTGGATGTTTGTTACTCAGTCACGCATAAACGGCAAAATGGATTTGTATGAAATTTGGCGCACAGATTATTTATTATCTGGATTAACGCATAAGATTTATCCCGAACTTTTTATCCCGAAAAAATGTAAGGTTCCTGTCTAAACTAGTCGTTTTTTAAAACTTACGACGTAAACAAATAAACACACACACACACCATCACGTCTCGATTCCCCAAGCGGAGGCAGCAAAAGTGCACAGTATACACACACTTCGCCGACAATGTAAAGTCTCATGTAAGAGGGGGCGAGTCTATTACCATTTTACCGGGCACAATGGCAGACTCCGAACTGATACTGAAAATTTCTCTATAGCAAAATTACATTTTTGTTCGACCTAGGATTTATTTATTTCTTATTCCTTTTAAAAACCGTAGCTCCACACTAGGGTTTATTCCCGTACCGTGGGTACGTTTTCAAACATGGCAATTTACATACACAAATACCCAAACCGAAACAAATGATTGTGGCTGACACAATTATTTCTTCCGTGCGGAAGTCGAACCCGCGACTATAAGACCCAGTGGGCGGAGCGGCTTAAGCTCTTAACCACTGCGTGAAATTGTTCGTTTCTGAGCCCATCCTGGTGATCGCTACGCGCATAATTGGCGAACACTAAAACAAATCACGTTCTCTCTATATTTTGATTGAGTTGTGTGTGCGAAAGAGACGACATCAAATAAAGAAAGAAGCCGTACATAAAAGTTTAAATTGCCAAGTTTGCGGTACAGACAGACATTGCAATATGCCAACATTTCGCGGAGAAATTTGTTCAGTATGGTTTGAATCCCTTGCGTGACTGCCCACTCAAACTCGCTCAACGTAACATCGATTTCCAACTTATTAAAAGTTACCTGATTTGATAAATTCCAACATTAATTGGGTGGTTTGTTTTAAAACTAGCGAATACTTTCTACTGACGCTATCACATCACATTTATTTACACAAACCTTATATTGCAATTCTACTTTAACGCTCTCGTGCGTGAACACGGGCTGTAAGTACACCATGGTTGGATAACATGGGTGTCTTACTCAAACTCTGAAACTCAAATAATTTATTTTATATAAACCCTACGGGAGCGTTTACAAATAGTCAATTTATACTTGTTTTTTAATCTAATTAACTACCAATCTACCACTGGATCGAAACGTTGCGTCCACTGAGAAAATCTAGCAATGAAACTCAGCGGGCTTGTCTTTCTTATTTCCTTCTCTTTTACTTTGTTCTTTTCTTTTTTTTTCAATCATATTGTGTGGATACAATGTTTAGGTTACAATTTAATAGTTTACGATCTAGCTCCAGTGCGATGCCGTACGACCGAGATATGATTAAACCGAGATGTTATTTATAAAGAGTGTCTAGTCCAGATGGACCAGTCCCCACAAGCAGCACCCGTTCATGAGTATGACTACTGGAACAGCCATCACTCCCCTCGACCATATTGGAAGAAAGGGAGTGACCCGCGCCAGACACTGTACTGCGTACTTCCACGTATCGCCGCTAGCACTCGAACCTGTAACATCGCGACATCGACATCCATACTACGCACTACTAGCAGAGTAGGGTAAAAATTAATTGTAAAAACTAAATCGTTATTAAAATATTTCGGATTTCATCGCGCTTTATTTTTGGTTTTTCAGTTCCCGACGTTACTCTTCAGCATCTTGCAGCAGCATCACGGGAGGGACTGAGGCGTTTGACGTCTAAAAGTAAATCTTAAAATAATTACAAGTTTTCACAAATAGTTTCACAAAAAAAAAAACAAAAAAAGATTAGCACATGAATAGTATACCAGTACTCATAGCTAAGACTAAAATATAAAACATAGAATTAAAGATATCCCACATAATACTACTCACAGAAAAACAAACAATTCAAGGTTTTTTTTTAAGTTTTCGTACACTTGTACAGAAAAGATCTATATCAGTATCATGCACCACCACTGTACGAGGCATGCCTTTTAAGTTTTGTCGTTTGAAGAAAAAAACACAACTAGAACCTTATATTACTTTTTATTGTTTTTTCAAAGTATTCACCACGTAGCTTAATACACTTTTCCATTCGTTCAAACCAGTTATTATAACATTTATTCCACTCTAAAGTGGGGGTGTTCAAAATGGCTGACTTGAAAGCGTCGACTGCTTCTTCGCCGGACTGGAACCTTTGACCACGAAGACTTTTCTTCATTTTAGGATATGTAAAGAAATCGTTAGGGCTTAGGTCAGGACTGTATGGAGGATGGTCAAGAATTTCTACTTATTCCTGCTTCAAATACTCAATCGATTGACGAGCGCTGTGTGAGCTTGCGTTGTCGTGGTGCAGGATGATGCATCGCTTTGAGGGAGATTTTAGAAGTTCGGCGATGACCGTGGTAAACAAACTGTGGTATACCACTCTGCGCTAACCGTTCTACGATCTTCAAGTGCAATAGTCGCAACATGGCCGGTTTTTCCAACGAACGTGGCCACCATCTTCTTTGAAGTGCTTCGAGAACGAACAACTTTAGTCGGCTTTGGCTCGTCTTGAAAGACCCAGATTGTAGATTGTTGTTTGGAATCAGGATCGTAGGCATAGATCCAAGATTCGTCACCATTGATGATGTCGTAGACGTGATTTGACTCTCCTCGGTTGAACCTTTGCAGAGTTTTCTTACACCATCTGACGCGGGCCGCCTTGTGATCGTCGGAAAGCAGATGCGGTATCCAACGGCAAATTAACTTTCTCACACCAAGCGCTTCATGCAAGATCTTCTAAATGGTTGTCGCTGAGATGCCTAATAGAGCCTCTATCTCTCGATACGTCACATGACGATCTTCGAGAATTAGTTGTCTCACAGCAATGATGATCTTCAGTGAAGGCGGATTTTGGGCATCCTTCGCGAGTATGTCCACGCTGGAATTCTAAATACTAGCGTTTGACAGTCCGCAGACATGGGGCTTCATCACTGAACACAGATGTTAGCTCTTTAAAACACTGAAGCCGTGTTAAGCCTCTTCTAAAGTTGTAGAAAATTATTGCACGAACATTTTCCTTAGAAAGATTCATTTTCGTACGTAACCTGACAGATTCCAATCGACGCTGTGACTAAACAATAGCATTAATCCTAATACTTTCAACTGTTTTGAGATTCAAAATTCAAACACATTCGAATATAGAACAGTTCCAAATTCAAAATTGCCGGGAAATATGGAAACGACAGAACTTAAAAGGCGTGCCTCGTATTAAAATGTCTGCAGGCTCGAATAAAAAAGGAATTTTGATGATAGGTGGATTTCGCATTAGGAACATTTAAAAGTCAGGGTTTTCTAAAAAAGTTTGAGTGAGTCCGAAGCCCTATTTTGCTCAGCAGCTCTGGACAATCTACGGAACCGTTCACTATTTGAAATAAGTACGCTAAGTCAGCAATACGCCTTCGCTCTTGTAATGGTAATAGATGAAATTTCTGACATCGAGTAATATAATTCGGTAAATATGTTTTAGATCGATATTGAATATACCTTAAAAACTTTTTTTGAATCCTTTCAATTCTGTCTGTGTAGATATTATAGTTTGGATTCCATACCTGAGATGTATATTCGACATGACTACGGACGAGGGCGCAATGATAATCTAATTACGAGTCCCAGTGCTTTAGAAGCTTTTTTGATGATATCAGTAATGTGAAGATCAAATGTTACCCCTAGATCTTTTATTGAGTTTACTCTTGTTACAGCAGTACCGTTAAGTGTGTATGTGAAAATAATGGGTTTTGGTTTTCGAGTAAAATTGCAAATACAGCACTTAGACACATTTAAGTCAATTTTGTTAACGGTACAATACTCAGTAAAGCTGTTGAGATCGTTTTGTAGGGCCAAGGTGTCAGCTACAGTCGTGATGCAGCTTAATATTTTCATGTCATCTGCATAAATGATTATTTTTGAGTTTATTACATTTAGAGATGTCATTAATGAATATTGCGAACAGCAACGGGGCTAGTAAGGATCCTTGGGGAACACCGGATGGTACAAATGCCGCTCTAGACGCGAATCCGTTGAGTACAACAGTTTGGCATCTATTGTCGATGTAAGAGGAGAACCATCTATACAGGTTTCCTCTGATACCAACAGCTAATAATTTCCGAAGCAGTAGAACGTGATCTATTCTATCAAATGCCTTGGAATAATCAGTATACATTATGTCGACCTGATGACGTAGAGACATATTGAAGGATACTGCAGACGAGGAGGTTTGAGGTAGTGGAACGGCCGCTAAGAAAACCATGTTGATTTTCGGTGAATGTGTGTCTATAATTTTCGACTATATCTTTGGGCCCTTTTTTATGGATCGGTGTGACAAACGCCTTCACTTAAAGACCGGGAGAACAAGAGAGTCAGGGGTGTGGTTAGACTTTTCGCACAATTTACAATAAAAACTGGGGCTACATTATCGGGGCCAGGTTATTTGTTTAAGTCTGTTTCTTTTAATAGTTTGTATACCTCATCATCTTGAATGGTAATCGATCCTATGTCTTGTAGAGAGTGTGGAAAATTTGTGGGAGTAGAAGCAGAGTTTTGTACGCTCGAGAAATTATCATTTGCTGTAGAAACCTGAAGGAAATTAGAATTAAAATAATCAGAAAACATGTTGCATATTTGTTCGCCATCATTGGAGGAAACTTGCCCGTATTTGAAGGTAGAAGGATAAGAGTTACATCGTCTAGTGCTATTAACAAACGTCCAAAATACTAGATTGTAGTTAGTAACTAACTAGATTGGTTAGGAAAACTGTATGTACTAAAACTATATAAGCGCTTATACAGCCTTCTTTCTTAAGCAGCCTAAAGAGTAAAAGAACTCTGTCAATCCATTGTGTTATTTTGTACAACGTCCTTAAGGTACTCGTGTTAAGTCTTGTTCACAACTCCACGGACAATTTGACAGATGCATATGTCAAAACCAAAAAAATGTTGCCAGCTTAAGACGACTAGTGTAGAGGTAATAACTTAGTCAATCAACATTAATTGTATCGATAAATGTAAAAATATTTATTGTATTTATACAGTGTGCATTTAACGAAAAATAGTGTAGCAAATGGGTTTATTTTAGACATGAATACTGATTTTAGTAATATATATATAGTAATACTAATAGTTGTGAATAAAATATATTCGATAACTTTTTCTACATTTGACTAGACATTAAAAATAAAAAATAAATTTTATTTATATAAGATTAATATTTGTTTTATTTGTACTATCGACAAAAAAGTAAATTGTGGTACATGACTATTAAAAAAAGTGCCAAATTCTTACAACACTGTTATGGTTAACTTATCCGTGGATTTGCGAACACGATTATAGAAAAAATACTTCACACAAAAATGGCGCGTATCTTGATAACCGCGGAGTTAAACGGGGATATTCGTGTTTTAATAGATACTAAAATCTTACTTTTCTCGAGTTGTTTAAACCTTATATCAGAGCACAAGGCATATTTTTAAAATAAAACTAAGCACTCGACCGTGTCACGTTGCGCAAGCACCTGTGTACGCGCTATAACTTTTGTTACAAAGAATTAGTTGACGTGTCTTCTCTAGTACGTTGCACATAAACTTAATATATTAATCAGCCTTTTTGTACTACTTGGAAGCGTACCGCTCTAAATAATTATGCTGTATAGAATCATTCTAGGTCGCGGATAATCAGCGTATGGTGCAATTTGATACGACACCCGAAGCTGTTTAAGAAACTATAAGGGAGTATACTGCAGCTACATGTACACTTCTTGCTGGTTATTGATTTCTAAAGACCGTTATGCTGTTTTAAACGGAATTTAAAAGTTGCTATTGATTTAGGTTGTTGCGCACCCCCAAATATTACATCTTTAGTAGAGCTTAAAGTCTCTCTCGCAATAGTTTTGTTACTTGGGTACATCCAGCACCAAATACCAGTTCAAGCAAAGCAGCCCTCTGGTGCCTCATCGGAAGAGGACTTGACTCGTTTGGACTAGGACTTGTTCGGTGAAGCTGTAAATTCCCCGCCCGCGGACAACAGCATAAATCATTCACACACACACACACTAACGATTCTGTAATGTTAATACCGATAAACAATAGGACCTTCTAGAATCGTTGATTGTCTTAACCAGGAAAAGCGAGGGTGCAATAGCAATAATATAGCAATATTAAAGGACATTAAATTGGTATTTACTATAGTAAATTGTGGTAGCTAGATGATAATGAAGCGCTTACTTTATCCAACATTCAACCCTGGGCTGCGTCTCTGAGTGTTTGATACCTATGCGCAAATGTCACTTGAAAACGGCGAAAGAAACTGTTGTTGAGACGTAATATAATATCTAAGAGAACCAATGTACTCGAACAAAGGAGACAGGCTTGCATCTCTTCACATGGCAAAATGTATAGGTGTATTTACGGGTGTATCATACACGCCTTTGTTTTGAGGTGTTCGAGCACGCCGCCCACTCTCACATCGATAGACTTCAAGCTGTCCAGTTCCAATTTCTCCGCAAAGAAGTCGATGCCCCGTGGTACATGCAAAACGTTGATCTAAATTCCGATTTCGGTCTCGAACTTATTCGCTCCTATATTAAAAGGGCGACGACCCACTAATTCGCGAACGCGTCCAACCATTCGAACCCCCTAATCGTAGCCGCTGCCGACTACGCACATGACTTCCTGAGTAGTAGCAGCGTGGGGTAACATATCGTAAATACTTCGGGAAATATTCTTGTATCTTTTGGTAAGCGTCTAGTATTGCGGAATAAACGAATATTTCCTGAGCGAACATTGCGGTTACCGCACCGCTAACATGATACTGTTCATCAGTTGGAGCGTTTTAACTTCATCCGCATCGCGCTTCCCCGACAAAACAACTGGAATAATAACGCCAAAATAGTTTTGAGCTATACTTTTAAACTTTGTTAGCGAGTAACTCCACTCGCACAAGTTGTGTGCAATGGCAATTTGAACCTACGCGACATATACCTATTATCATAAGGGTACATACCCATAACTTCAGTAGACGACGTCGACATTTCTTCATCCTGAGCTGATTGTATTGCGTCCTTAAAATTACACGCTGCTATAATTGTACTTAATCGCCGATTTCTCAGACCATCAGCAAAACGTTTAACGGCGTACTTCTCATTTATCGGTTTTAACACTTTATAACTATTACTATCTCCATCGGCCTGGGAAACGGTAAGATCTACAAACAATTCAGATATTTCTATCTATCTATCTATCTATAACCTCACGCCAGATCCCTTGCGGGGTAGGCAGAGAGTACAGAGTTCCAACAGGTTCTTTCCTTACATACCTCTTTTCAGATATTTCCTAACCAAAATCTGCTACGCTCCGCTCATTCTGCGTGGATTTTTGTAACCCGGCCTGGATTGCAGTGGGAGCTTTCTGTGGAAGCAAAAACGTTCGCATATCCTTTAATAAACCTTCAACCTTTGCTTAGCGGATTGAGAAAGCCTACTTTTTAAAACGAATGTAACAAGGTTTCTTTTACACTCTCATTCCGTTAGCACCGAATCGTAATATTCTATATTTTCTATTAGCTGCTTTATAACTACATCATCGTCGGTCATAACAGGCAATAAACTTAACGCTATTTTCAAATCAAACATTGTTTCCTTAGCAAACTATCCACTTGAGTTATGAACTGACTATATGAAGTATTCGCTTCAGTTAACTTAACAAGCCGTATATTTTTTTGCCTACGGCTGGGACCAATTTTAGTACGGTAGGTTCTTACTTTTTTACTTCATGAAATAAGTACTGTAAGACATCTGCCATAATCTCCAATAAAAACTAGGTAGCAAAAGTATATCTATGATTAACATGTTGGATTATAATATCGCTTCAGAAAGATAAACACAAATAAAATATAAAAATTATAAAATCGTCAAATACATAATGTATGCTTTTTTGATATTTTTTTTTATATATATATATTTTTTTTTTTTTTAAAAACGTTGCCCCATACTAGGATTATATTATATTCCTGTGTCGTGGGTGCGTTTACAAACATGAAAATTCACATACACAAATACCCAGACCGGAACAAATAATTGTGGATCACACAAAGATTTGTCCCGTGCGGGACTCGAACCCGCGACTATTAGACGCAGTGGGCAGAGCGGCTTAAGCTCTTAACCACTGCGCTAAATCGTCCGTCAAATATGTATATGCAGGCTTCATACATACTATTATATTTGCTTAGTCTTAAATTCCGTAATTCACTTTCTCACTCACTTTACCAAACGCCGCACCATCATAATAACCTCACGTTCACTATACAACATCATCAGTTTTCACCTGGAGCTGATGTCGCCGGAACAGACTTCCATATCGCTGCTACACAAATTCGTTTAGCTGACGTTCCATCAGCCTGCCGTGACACTTTTTGTAGAGGCGGTAGATAACCAGCAGTCCACCAATAGCCAAAATAACGCTTATCACTATTGGCACCACAGTGATAGTACTGATACCGGTGCTAAGGTACTTAAGATGGGTGGTGTTATCTCCGACTGCCGCATTCTGCGCAATTAAAAATTCCTCATTCTTCGTCGACTGGGAACCCCCCATTTTGATCTTTCGAAATTTGTATTGGACGCGACCGAAGTCTACAAAAGTCAATAGTTTAGTCCATCATAGAAAAAACCCATACACTTTCCACTTGGCAACGAGCATAGGCACAATATTGTTTTTTAATAACTTGCCTTATATGGATAACGGAATGCGCGCTGGCACTAGGCAGACTCTTGTTACCGGCAGGGTCGCCATGTAGATGAGTGAAACCAATCAATATCGAGTATACACTGACTTATTATATCATAAAACACCAAGTTATATAGACTTACACACTAACATGCTTACTACTACACTACAGCCTCTCATAATTTAAGCTGAGAGAGATTAGGTCATACTCCACCACGCGGACCCACCGCGTTGCATATTTACGAAAGCACGTTTGTGGCCACCTGCTATTGGAACTTATAAAGCCGCCTACAAGGCATCCAACTTGGCTTAACGATTACCACATTGAGTGTTAATCGGGCTTAACGCGCTTTCTGAAACACGAAGACGCTGGAATATGAAAATGCCACAAACGGTCACCCATCTCAGGCCGACCGAGTTGGTGATCGGTAAGAACACCGCGATCGCACTGCACTACGAGCGCCTTCAAAAGAAATAGGTATATTTTAAGTTAAGTTTATCCTTCACCCCGATGTGTGAGAGAAAGCCTTTGCGTAGCATTAGAATAGTATCAGCTGATTTATTAAAAATTTTAAGGGCCAATTACCGCGAATCGTTTATGCAAAAACTTTCATGATAAATTCTCTTTTTTCAATTTTATTAATTTCGAGCAGAATTAATGATATTTAAGCGGTGGGTAGCCGCTTACGTTGTGTTTAGCTTTCGTTAACAAAGTACAAAAACTCCAACAAAAATTCTACCTATTGTATGTTAAAAAAAACACTGTAACGCCTATATTCCCAAAGCAGGGGTGGTAGAGGTATACTGTGTAATAGGGGTGAGCCTATTGTTATTATACCATTATTCTATACTGGGATTTTTTCTATGGAAAAACTACACGTTGTCCAACCCAGGACTTCGTGATCACGAGCATTTTTCGCCACTAGATCAACGATTTGAGTGTGTGTGTGTGTGAATAATCTACGCTGTTGGCCGCGGGGCCTTCATATAGCTTCACCGGACAAGAGGGCGAGCGTGCAACCACTAACTAGTATCACCTTATTCCTAAGAGACATTTTACTCCACTTGCAGATCATCGGGTAAAGACGACCGAGCATAAAGGCTGCTCGGTTACGGACTCGTTTGATATGCGGTCCTAAGGTCATAGAATTGTTTAGGGTGACCTCTAGGTATTTGACCTGTGTACACAGTCCACCGGGTGGTTCGCCTCTAAAGGAGAACACCGTAGCCCTCTTGCCCGGGCTCACCTCAATACGCCACTTCCTGAACCAATCCCCTAGGGTATTGGCGACTGCCTAAAGGTTTCTGGTAATAAAACCCTTATTCCTATGCGAGACATAGAGAGCTGTATCATCCCCGAATAGGGCTAGATGCACCTTCCTTGAATGAGGAATATCGTTCGTGTAAAGGCTAAATAGGAGTGGAGGGGGGGGGGGGGGGGAGAGGGCGTCATGTCGACGCAATACCGGAAGGCGCGATTCGAAAGGAAGTTTCGTAAGATGAGCACGAGCCTGTCCGGCTCACCCATTTGATAAAGCTTATAGATCAAGCCGTTGTGGCAAACTAAGTCGAACACCTTCGTAACATCCAAGAAAAGAGCACCCGTGTAGACGGTTTTGGGTTTGTTGAGACCATTGAGGATGTGCTCCGTAATGCGGTGCACTTGATGGATGCAAGAGTGTTTGGCTCGAAAACCAAACTGCTCATTCTTGAGGATAACCCTGAATGATACAAAGTCTTTGAGCCGTGCCAGAAGTTGGTACTCGTAGATCTTTGCCAGAGAGTTGAGGAGACTAATAAGGCGGTTACTCATGGGGCCTTCACGAAGTATACCGGGTTTGGGGATGCCTATAAAGTCGGCCTCGTACCACTTTGTGGGGAAGGTGCAGTTCGTCATGGATGGCCACTAAGTGGTAGATGTGTTGGGCGGCCAAGCATTTGATATTTTTAAAACAGTATTTCTATTCCTTTTAAAAGGCACCTATATACTTCATGTTATAACAACCTAAATGACAAAGTTACAGTACGTACATACATTACAAGATGGCCGCGAGTCTCATGTGGTTGTTCAAGTGAACCTCTCATTGAACCACGACCTCCCCAACGGCACACAAGTTACATAGTTGCATGGCACATAAGTTTTGAAACAAAGAAAACATTGCACGACAGGGACACTGCTTTTAAGAAGTTCAAAAGTAATATAGCTAGCTAAATTGCTGTCCTACATTTAAGATCTGAAAAGTTATTTAATTCACAAGGCTTCTTTCACATAGATCAGGGGGCTTAAAACAAACAATTTCAGAGCGCTTAGCACGAAGAGATTGACGTTATTCTGACGCCAGCGAGTGGATATACCATCCTTAGCACACTACCAATGTACTAAATTTACATGAATGTGATAGCACACTTACTCGCTAACCTCACTCTAATGTCAATATTTTCGTGCTAAGCAAGTGCTAAGCGTTATAATGACGCTATCGAGAAAACATGAAGCAAGCTATTACGTTCACCTTCCCTTAGAAAATTTTCAGTGTGAAAAGGATGGCATATCAACACGATAGCATTACGCAAACATCAATCTATTCGTGTTAAACTCTCTGCTCGAGGAGCATGGAAAGCGCTCGTATTTTTTATACAAACCGGAGATTAGCGGCTCAAGCGCGAATGAGGTTATGAACAGGCATGTAGGGCCCGGTGGACTGCTTTTAATATTTCACGCTGAGTCTATTGGTATGTTTGTCAAATATCCTCTTATCACAAAAGGTGAGAGATGTAAAATATATTTTAGTTCAATATTCCAAAACTCTGTTTAAATATGCGATTATTGGCTCTACTCTCCTTTTCCATCTAACTTCTTAAAAATATTTTACTCTTAAATTGTATTTTGCATAAATTTTATAAGGGCTACAATTTTATTTAAATCTACTTCCTTACTGGTCTGGAAGCGAAAGAAAAACTTAGAATACCCCAGTAGCCTTACTTTTGCTAGGCTGGTGGTCACAGTCCAAAGATAGTAACGTCATCCGATCAACGACCAGAAAAGGAAAATTTGAAACAAACCCTTTACCAACCCGTCTGGCCAGGGTGGTATAGTAGGCCAAAAACCTCTTAACATGTTAAGGCACCTAAAACAAAGGCCACCAGTTCCCGGTAGTCCCGCTGTCCACTGCCACGGTAGCGGTCGAGGTAACAGCGGGGCAGGGGGTGCGAAGAATCTCCGGTCTACGATACAAGGCTACCAAAAACACCTGACCATGGCTACGTACAATGGACGCTGTCTACGGCTAGAGCAACACCTCACTGAACTCGAGGTAGAACTAAGTCGCATAAACTGGCACATATTGGGGTTATCCGAACTTCGAATAACATTCGGATAACGGAGGACACGATAACCCTTGAGTCAGGCCACCTGTTCTACTTTTGGGAAGGTGATCGGCCCTCTCAGGTCGGTGTCGGTTTCCTGGTCAACAAATCTTTCACTAACAACGTTGTGGAAGTCAGCAGTGTGTCGACACGGGTAGTGTACCTCATAATTAAAATCACCAACAGGTGCACCCTGAAGGTAGTACAGGTATATGCGCCGACCTCAACATACTGCGACGACATAGTCGAAGCCATGTATGAAGACATAGCCAAGGCATTACATGGCACCACCAAGGCTCACTACAACGTTGTTATGGGGGACTTCAATGCCAAAGTGGGAGTACAAGAACGCGGCGAAACGATAATCCGACCCCACGGCGTGGGGCGCGGGAACCACAGGGGGCAGATGCTGGTCAACTTTCTGGAGTCGCAGGGGCTCTTCTTGATGAATTCGTTCTTTAAGAAGCAGCCTCATAGAAAGTGGACATGGCGAAGCCCCGACACTGTGACGAGGAACGAGATAGACTTCATCATGACTGACAGGAATTCTATATTTAGAGACGTCTCCGTGATCAGCAGGTTAAATACCGGCAGTGATCACCGACTTGTACGAGGCGCTCAAAATATAGACTTCAGGGCCGAAAGGTGGCGCATGATGAGGTCTGCTCTGAGACCTACTGCGCCTCAAATAGCTTTAGGGTCCGAAAAGTTCCAACTGGAGCTTCAAAATCGTTTCTACCTGCTGGAAACCGAAGCCAATGTTGACGAGAAAACCGACACAGTGGTCAAAACGCTACAGGATGTGTCTTGAAGGGTGTTTCCCGGCAAAAGCGGTAACAGAGAGTCGAAACTCTCGCTTGAGACTCTCGAATTTATGAGGCAGAGACGGGAAATGTCATCCACGCAAGCGCCTTCGCCGGATGGGAGGAACCTCAACCGGAAGATCCGGAACCTGGTGCGACGTGACGACGTGCGATTGAACAGAACAGAGGCATCAAATTCTTCGCTCGCCAGCTAGGTAGATCCCATCTGATGAAACTAAATACTGCGGATGGCAAAACCGTGACTTCCAAGTTCGAGATGCTCGAGGAAATTGAAAGTTTCTACAAAGACCTGCACGCATCACGGATGACTAAGCCCACGAGACCCAGCGCTGACGACCACAGAGCCCCACTCGCACGCCACTACACGGAAGACATCCCTGATGTCAACCAGGACGAGGTCAGAGTGGCTCTCGAGCAGCTGAAAAACAACAAGTCGCCAGGCGATGACGGAATCACTACTGAGCTCCTAAAAGCAGGTGTGACTGTAATCCTGAAAAAGCTAGCGAGCCTCTTTAATTCCGTCATCCACCAGGGCATAACACCTGAAGCGTGGAGCGGGAGGGCGGTGGTTCTGTTCTTCAAAAAAGGTGACAAAACCTTGTTGAAGAACTACAGATCCATCTCACTCCTGAGCCACGTCTAAAAGTTGTTCTCGAGAGTACTCACAAACCGCCTCGCCAGAAGACTCGTCGATCTCCAGCCACCGGAACAAGCCGGGTTTCGAAAAGGCTACAGCACCGTAGACCACATCCATACCGTTTGGCAGATTGTACAGATCGAAGAGTACAATCAGCCAAAGTGTATGGCTTTCGTGAACTACGAGAAAGCCTTCGACTCCATCGAAACCTGAGTGGTTTTGGATGCTCTGCAGCGATGTCGCATCGATTGGCGCTATATCGAGGTGTTGAGATGTCTGTATGATACCGCCACAATGACCGTCCAGCTCCAAAAGACCAACCCGATCGAGCTGTGTCGAGGGGTAAGACAGGGGGATGTAATATCCCCCAAGCTCTTCACCAATGCACTCGAAGACGTCTTCAAGCCGCTGGACTGGACTGGGCGGGACATTAACATCAACGGCGAATACATCTCACACCTTCGGTTTGCCGAAGATATCGTCATCGTGGCAGAGTCACTGGAACAGTTAAGCGAAATGCTGCGTAGCCTAAATGGAGCCTCTCGAGGTGTCGGTCTCGGCATGAACTTGGATAAAACCAAGATCATGTTTAATGAATATGTCAGGCCGGGACCAATCTACGTCGATGGTTCAATGCTCGATGTTATCCGGGAGTATGTCTACCTTGGACAAGTTGACCAATTTGGTAGAAACAACTTCGAGAAAGAAATCAACCGCAGGATTCAATTGGGTTGGGAAGCATTTGGCAAACTACGTCACATTTTCTCTTCGCCTATACTGCAATGCCTGAAGACTATAGTCCATTACCAATGCGTCCTACCTGTTATAACTAACGGGGCCGAGCCGTGGCCACTCACAGTGGGACTAGTCCATAAATTCAAAGTCGCACAGCGGGCTATGGAGCGAGCTATGCTCGGCGTCTCTTTGAAGGATAAAATTCCAAACGAGGTAATCCAACAAAGAACCAAAGTTACTGACATAGATCACAGACTCAGTAAGCTAAAGTGGCAATGTACTGGTCACATCTGCAGAAGGACCGACGGCCGATGGAGCAAGCGTGTCCTACAGTGGAGACCGCGACTTGGTAAGCGTAAGGTAGGACGGCCCCAGCTAGATGGACCGACGACCTCAAAAAGGTCGCTGTGACAGACTGGATGCGGAAGATGGTGGACCGTGTGCAGTGGCGCGTGTTAGGAGAGGCCTATATACAGCAGTGAACTGTGATAGGCTGATGAATTGATAAATTTTATTTACTCGTTTTTCATAACTTAAGGGCGGAACTGGTCCCTAGATTATTTTACTTCCTACTAATATTATAAATATGAAAGTTTGTTTGTTTGGTGTTTGGACGTTTAACATTTGGATGTTTGTTACACAATCACGCAAAAACGAATGAATCGATTTGAATGAAGTTCGGCACACAGATAGTTTATTACCTGAATTAACATATAGAATACTTGTTATCCCGGAAAAATGTTAAGACTCCCGTCTAAAGTCAACGCGCACGAAGTCGCGGGCAGAAACTAGTTATAAATGTAAATAAATATTCACTTATATAATATTGTTACGTAGCTGGGTAATTAAATGCCGAATAATGTGCGAAGTACTTTACTAGGTGCTGCACACACAAAACAGTACGTCGAATCCAAATACACACATGAACTAATCACACACTAGTACTACTCTCGTTAGTACCCAAATACTGCTTCCAAGTCGCTGTGTCACTCGTAGTATCCGTATATCGTTGCTAAAGTCGCCGGTGTATTTCACTTAGATCGCTTGTTCTCCGATTTGATCACTATCGCTTCCGAGAAGAGACTGTGTCCGTCCCCGCGCTCTGTGTTCCTTTTATATTCGTATGAAAGTACTAGAACGAACGCGAACCCTCTAAGTACATCGATAGAAGTACATCGAACAATAGCCGGCGCGTCCCACATAGCGGTATTATTATTCATACCTATTTGTACGTGCACAAATAGGTACTTGTATACCGCGACCGCGCGCCGGCAATAATTAAAGGGGAGGAATCTTCTAGACGTTTCAGCACTTAAGCGCGGATTCTAGATCTTTCTAGCCATATCGCCGTTTTAGAATCGACATCCCCCTATAAACAGTTTTCAAGATATCGGTGTAAGTTCGGGTCGTAACAATATAGAATAAGTGACCAAGAAAAACTCTACACCTTGTCTAGTCCGTATCGTATAAGATTTTACTTACAAGAAAACAAATTACAAAAGACATCATATAGGTAAGCAAGTAGGTACATAAATACTTATCAAACTATGACTAAACAATTCTAAATACTTATCATAAAAAGTACAAGGTTTACACAAAAGAAGACTAACTTTTCTAAAGAAAAAATAGTTTAAAATATGCCCTAACACAAGACAAGTTTGCGAAACTCTCAGCAAAGGACGAGCCAGTCATTTTTTTTGTATAACGGACAGGAGCTAAATACCAGCGAATATTTAAACCCTGGACAGAAATATATGAGACATGTCATTACGTCGCTAGTTTCACGGGTAATTATTATCTTGAAACGAAACCAAATTTTGTAGAGTAGATAGATAGGTATACCAGACAATGTAATTACCCCATGAATGCAATGTTTACAAATATAATTGTAAAGTTGATTGCCCTTCTTCTCCACAGCAATGACTTTCCGAATGAGTGGTAGAGAGTTTTTGACTATTCATAAGTGCTTTTTGGTCTCCATGAATAGAAATCATTTGATTTTGAATGCAATAGGCAGATAGTGATTAACATTATAACTTCATCAAATTAACTACATCAAACTAATTTCGCATTCTAAACTTACCATAAAACTCTGCAAAACACACATCGACCAAGAGATATTTATATACTAGGTTACAAACGTGTGACTTATACCGCAATTATTAATATATTTTATTCTAGTAGTTTCAAATATCCGTACCTAACCAACAAATTGCAATCAGAAACCAATATTTCTAAGTACTGTTAGTACTTAAATCGAAGTCGCCGATATCTTCTCCGAATGCTAACATTGTTATTGAATAACGGTTGGAGATATCTGAACAGGACGAAAATAATACGGCGTGCACCTTGTTGCAATTCTGGCCAGTATGCGTCACGGGGGAAGATTCAAGTGAAAAGCCAAACAAGTCTTCTGTGCTCCAGCCACCAGTTGTGACCCTCTTCGCGCAGAGTTACTTCTTAAAATATGGGTTCCCAGTCGCTCGAATGTGCGCGGCGCCATGTCGCGCGCGCTTAGGTACAATTTTATAGGGTCACAACTAGCGGGCTTTTCAACGAGCTTTATTGTTCTAATAATCCAATTACACATTACGACTATCCATCCCTTTCTAGGGTTACACTTTTTTAATTCTATGTATTTACCTATCACATGGATTTACTGACTATTGCTTAGGTGCTATAACTTATTCTATTACAATATCTTATTTCTAACTTAATCTATTACATACTATACTATACAACATGAAGACGTCGTTCCGTACAATATCAATTGGTTATATTAATTGATTACATTCAACCATAATCGATTTGATTATTGTTAATTTTTACATAACGATTTTATAGATGTAATGTAAGCTACTAAATTAACAAAATCTAACACTTGTTTTGCAATAATGCGATTCCTCCGCTTGTCTGTTTAACTGTAAATTCATGAAGAAAATTAACAGGTGATTTAAAAGTACGAGTATACACGCATTTTTTATTACTGTTGGTTTTGGGGATATTCGTGTTTTGAATCAAAAATTGATCATCGACTTGAATACGTTAAGACTATATATAATACTCTAAATGCTTCTTAGTATTCTAGTATCTATTTTATTATAATAACGCAACGTAACAATTTCTGAATAATACGATTTTCAAATTTAAAAATAACTTATTTGCTCGCCAATTTAAGATAGAAGAGTACATATATAGGTAGTCTGTCTTTTCTTATCTGTCTAATTTTATATACAAATATGGCGTGGCAACTAAAGACAAAATTATTTAAATTTGTTAATATTGATTTCCCAACCGTATCCATTTTCTTTAATTTTTGTTGCCACACCGTATTTATTTATAAAATAAACCACGTAAAATGGACTTTAAATAATTGTATCAGATTATATTATATAATTTTGAAAAATTGGTCCCAAAAATGTGAGGAAAGGTAGAAGCAACATGTCTGTCCTTCTCATCATAATATCTGATAATATACATCCTAGAGGTGGGATATTGTCAATGAACGTCTCCGCAAATAAGACCGAATCTGAGGACGGGTGCGGATGACGCGAAGACCACTCGAGCCACGTCGAGGGTTGCTGAAATTTCAATATGCCCGTCCCTGTCGAATCTCACTTTATTACTTACCACCAATATACCGCACTTTTCCCTACGCAAAGCAAATCTTCTTTAATATAATAAGCTTTCATATTATTATGTTGATACTTTAGCCGAAGTAATATGGAACGCACATAGATATTATATTTTGTTGGATTATTGAATCAGCAAGAAAGAATAATTGACACCATATTAGGTACCGGTTTTCTAAAATAAATATTTTCACTTCAAGCGGTTCCCACTTAATCGCAGTAAGCCAACACGAATTGTAATAAAGTAGCTACAATAGGTTCTCTGGAATAAACATTTATATTTCGCAAAAGCTGTCCCTACTTAATGGTAGTCAGTTTAACAAACTCGAACGAGCCGTAAAAACCACTAGTATTAAGTACCCTAAGTTCATAATAAATCAATATATACTCTACTGTCCTTTTTTTACCTGGGGGAAATCCTGCATAGTACTTCCGCGAACCTCAGGGTAAGTTTGCGGAGCGTGTCGGATTCCTACCGACTAAATACAAAACAACCGAGACCGGTAATTATCTGAGTAAGTCTACAGGGGACTCGCCCTCTCCTCCGCTGTTGCCAGGCTTCGAAGGACAGCAGGATAATTTCGATGAAGCGCTTGCGCGCAATGGCTGAGCCTCGCGCGCCACTCCTCTAGAGCGCATCGTCGTTCTCGCCATCTCACTTCTCCTCCTCCACTGTCCTATATTGACCGACTCTATCTTGTAAAACGAAGAGAATAAGTCCTACACTACCATGAAAACCCAGTGGTGGTACAGGTTTGCGGCCACCTTTTATTGGAACTTATCAAGCCGACCTATAACCACTACTTCTAATAGGACTTCCAACTTGTCTTAATGACTATTAAGAGCCACCAGAACCGTCCGCTTAGTATCGTTCGAAACACGGATATGCTCGAAATAAACGAACACCAATCTCAGACTGATCCAGTAGAACGCTCCCTAGTCTTAGTAATTTCTAAAAACACCGATATCGCGGTATTTTTGTGTTTTCAAGGTAGAAATCTAAAGTACAATAAGCCGAAATTAATAGACATCTTCAAATCCAAAAACATCAAAACTAAGGATAACGAGTAATAGAGTTACACAAGGATAAAATCCCCAATAAAACAACACATTAAACGCGCCAGACCGTTTATACAACGTTCCCACAACAAGATAATATAGAAGGCCGGCCCTTAGGGGGTAATTAAGAAGAAAGGTTGGCCGCAGGGGTTTCTTAAGCCTCTCACTATCAAATTTAGCTGCATCGCGGCCGAGTTAATCGAGGATTAGGTAAATTGGCCCGGATACAATGATGGGAAAACCCTCCTGCACCAGGGTTGACAGATGAGATCCCTAATTGGCACTCGAAACTAAGCAGTAAGTGGAACGGGGCTGATGAGCGAGAATACGCAGCGGCGTGCATTGTTTATAGGCTAATAAGCAGTGCATATCTCGGTATAAAATACTGAATGTACGTTAACGTTTAATAAGTATAATTACTTAAGTTAGTATGTTGGTTGAAAATATTAAGTGTTTTTTGAAAAGCGCTTAACAGCGCTACAGCACCGCGCGTTGGAAGCGCCCGAGTAAACGAGGGATAACTTCGTTTAAAATCTGAAAGTTTAAGCTTTATGAGCAACGATTTTAGCTATTTTTTTTTCTTTTAAGAACATCTAGACACCTCTTTAAAAAATCTATGTGTTACATTAAATATTCTACTTAACTTTATTAAAACATATCGATTCTGGAACTTCCAATTAATGTGTATGTCGTAGGTCTTAGCATCAACTGATATTTTCAAAACCGATTCGTAGGTACACTTTTTGAGTAGGGGCACTTTTTGAATCAGATTATAATTTATCAAAATGCAAAAGTCAAATCAAAATCAATTCTTTGGTATTACGTGATACCCAAACAAACGGACAATAAATAAATAAATAAACACCGTCAAGCCAATATTCCCCAAGTGGGACTTGCAGAGGTGTACCTAATGTAACTAATCTGTGTATGTGTAGTATAGATGATAGTTAGTACTGAAAATCAAATGAACAACCCTGCACAATAGAAGGACTACTTTGAGAAAATATTCACTGAAACAAACTCATTATGGAAGATTTAATAAATAATTCACAAGTATTAGCTAATATTCAATCGTGATTTAATCTCTTAGAACGTATTGCACCTCCCCATTCCCGAGCAATCAAGCTTAATAAGGAAAATCGAATAAAATCATATTTCCTTTCGTAACAGGTAGATGATTCTAAAAGTGATCTATTTATTTCTTACCTTTTTTATAATAATCGCAATCTGAAGAAAAGAATTGCATCTTTTTGTTACAAGAGTATCGAATCAAGATACCTGCCCACAAGCTGTGCTGAATTTGCGGTTAAAAAATGAACTATCACTTGCTTTAACGGTGAAGGAAAATATTGTGCGGAAACCGGCAGTGGGCCAGCGTGGTGCACTAGGGCCTAAACCCTCTCAGTTTGAGAGGAGGCCTGTGCCCGACGGTGGGGCAGTTTCTTAACAAGGCTAATATTATATAATAAGTGTTTTTATTATGTTGATACAGATATCACGACTACTAGACAAAACCAAATAAGAACTTGGCTTTGTCTAGTAGTCTAAGCATAGGCCGCTCCACTTACTGAATCGAGTCGTCATGAGTTCCATCGCTGCACGGGACGAATCTTTTTATTTGACTTTTGAAATATGTGGTTCGGTCATAGTGTGTGTGTGTTTGCAAACATTAAGTACGACACCGGAATAAACACACACCATCACGCCTATATTCCTCAAGTGAGGTAGGCAGAGGTGTACTATGTATACCC
This sequence comes from Phalera bucephala, assembly GCA_905147815.2. NCBI lineage: Eukaryota > Metazoa > Arthropoda > Insecta > Lepidoptera > Notodontidae > Phalera > Phalera bucephala. The sequence continues at coordinate 14,659,842 of LR990627.1, forward strand.
ATTTTTTACCAACGATGTTAGGACCCATTTAATAATTTATAAAAATGAACCCTCCCGCTGCCCTTACATCCCTACTTTCGGATACAGATACCGCAACCAGGATCAGACACCGACCTCGCCGGCGAGGTCGAAGAATCCCTTGCCCGCCGGTCGGTGCAGAGCACCTCGGCGAGACACCTAGTATACGCCCTCCCCCATAGTGATTGCCCAAGCCGAGGCTGTTCCTCCTTGAGGCGCCCTTGAACTAGTTGCCACCTTACCCTGCTGGCTCTTGTCCGATCATTTGAACATACACACGCATGTAATTCTTTATTTCGACCAACTGGGATCACGTGTTAGTAGAACATTTAGACTTGATATTAGGGTTAATAAATTTCATTACTCATTCAACAATAACAAAACGCAATCAGTTACACAAATCAAGCCTGTACATAAACCCTACTGCAATGATTCATGTACCGACAGTCGATTGTATCAGCCACGACTCTTAAGACGCTGTTGGAACTGCCACGAACCCTCTGCATGAGGGATGCGCACCGTTTCCTCACAGTGGCGAAAAATCATCGCTCGCCTCGGCTAACATTCCCGACGCTCTGCAGGGCAATCCCATCAGCACTCTAATCGCAGTATTATATTGTATGCGTAGAGCGTTGTACTGACTCTGTGTATAATACGCCCAAAGGCAGCTCGTGTAGAAAGACGTACAAAAGGCTCTAAAAAGGTTAATTTTAATACCCCTCGAACGGCGAGCAAACCTTCGGGAGATCATGTTAGCTCTTATAGATAACGCCCTGTGTTCTCTCTCTATATCTGCATTGTCCTTCAGGCCTGTGGTCACGATATGCCCAAAATATTTAAATTGTCCAACCCTATTAAGTAGGGTACCGTTAAATCTGATGACTGGTATATAATCTGGACATTAACCTCTGGCCCGAAAGACCATACATTCACTTTTCTTAGTGGTATATTTTAGGCCATGGCTAAACGCATATTTTTTACATATGCCAAGCAGTTTTGTCAAGCCACAGACAGACGCACTCAGCAACACCATGTCATCCGCACAATTGATATTAAGGGATATGTCGTCAATATGGCAGCCGACACGAGCACTGCTGAGCTGCTTAATCAGAGCCTTCACATACAGGTTGAAGAGCTTGGGCGATGTCACCCCTCCCTGCCTTACTCCGCACTCTAACATGTAGGTCTCTTAAAAAATTCACTCGACCATCTCACGACGTTGACCTGGTTCTAATACCAATACTTAAAGATCTGAATAAGTTCTTTTGGCACCGATGTTCTATTAAGCTTTTGCCACAGGATATCGTAGCAGACCAAGTCAAACGCCTTTGACAAATTGAGGAAACAGACGTAAACGGGGGTACCCCGTTCCGTGTAGTACTTGACAGTTTGCTTAAAGCACAATATAGCTGTTTCTGTAGACAACCCTGATCTGACGCCGAATTGGTTATAATGAATTTCAAGATGTTTATATAGATAAGTGCTGAGAAAACCCTCAAGCCCCTTCGCCAGTATAGTAGCCAGGTATAGATCGGTATGGTTTGTAATTGTTTTTAACAGGCAAATACAATAACAGACCGATATGGTCAGTAATAGTTTTTATGACAGATATCCCCAGTCCTGTTCTTCACTATTGGCAATCCCACACGTTTCATAATTTCCACCGGTAGGTATGATTTCCAATACACAAAGTGTAAAACGTGGCAAGCACTCTTGGCAAATGAATAACAGCGTGTCTAAGATGCTCCAAACTCAGTCCATCGTGGCCAAAAGACTTACCACTCGTAATGTTAAGAAGGTAATTCAATCTATGGATTGAATCACCTTCCTAACATCATTCTCTGAGAATCAGACTTTTAGCTCATACTCACGTGAAACAAACCGACCGTGATGGTCCCAATATCGATATTACGGCAAATTGTTCTTTGAACATGTTAGCTATACATTTATGATTATGTATACTTTTGACGCTCACAGGTTGGCTTGGCTTACTTTTCAAGTTACCGGTAGCCTTCCAAAAATCACGAAAGTCGTGTCTATCATGCCAATTCATTCATTTTAACTGTTCACTGTTCTTTTGACACCACCGCAATCGTGATTTAAACAATTTCCGACTTTCATTCATCTCACTCCAGACATACCCCGACCTTGGTTTACCCTGCAAAACCCATGGTTGAAATTTAAGTAATAGGGGACGAGCCTATTTTACTGAGCGCAATGCCGATGCGATACTGGATTTTTGCTATAGAAATATACATTTTTATACGACCTAGGGTTCGAACCCAGGACCTCGTGATAGCTACATACATTATTCGCTACTAAACCAACGATAGGCGTCATTTTGTCATCCAGATTGTAAAATATTACTAATATTGCCAAAACCCCAATACTTAAATACGTTTTTAATAAAATTTTACCCATTTTTATCAGCCGTGATTCGCTATAAACATGAATAGATAAGTCAAGGATTGCAAATTAAAATATTTCTGAAAGGTCATAAACAAGTTTTTCATCAGATGAATCTAAAGTTTCATTACTAAGGCGCATCTTATCTTCACGCCCATTGGATCGTAAACCTTTATCGTCAAAATGGACATTCATAAAATCTTTTGAATTAAACCTTTTTTGATGGTCTGTAAGTACTGAGCATGTAAAAAACTAGTATTCCGTTTTTCTTTTGCGCTTTTTTGTGCTTAGTATTAACATTTGCCTCATACATTTACTCTTCGGACAGCCAACCAATAATAAAGCCAGCGTCTTTCTTAATAGGGTAAAGCCACCAAAGAGTACGCACTACCAAAGAGTACGCAGTGATTAAAATTGGTAGCATTTTTTGTTGTATTGGCAAAATTATCTCATCTGTCAGTAGTGTTAAGTCAGGTCAAAGTGTTGGATGGTATTTTTTTTTCGTTGCGATATGTATTTACAATTTTATAACTAATAATCGATTTTTCCTGCATCTGATGTTATATTTCTAATATTTTAAACACGTTTTGCCTACACGAATTGCCTACGATTTGGCGAAGTTAATAGTCTGGAGCATAGATTTAGAATGAAGACAAAAAGCAGTCTAGTAAGCAATGGGTGGAAAGCTTTGCAATAAAGCATAGCCTCAGTCTTTGTCAGCCGGAAAAGACCAGCTTGGCTCGTGCTGCTGGCTTTAATCGTGTGCCGGTGCAAAGATTTTATAATAACTTAAAGCGGTCAACTTTTAGTTTTGGACAACCACTCGTCACATTTGAGTTTAGCTGAGATAGAATTAGCAGGAGATAGTGGAGTTGTTCTCTTGAGTTTGCCACCACACACAAGCAAACATTGGATACAGCTTCTTTGGGCCATTAAAAAAGGCCTATGCTGTTGCTTGTGATAACTGGCAAGTATCAAACCCCAGACCAGCATATTCAAAGATTGCGTCAGAGGAACGAGCTTCGGAATCTTTTGAATTCTGCGGTATCTGGCCATTTAATGACCAACTGAGACAAACGGAAGCTACTCTTTGCCTCTGCACTTCTTAAGCCAATCAGAAAATGTAAGTTCAGTAGAAATAACTGCTGTTTATGGAACACCTGATATTCAAATTAATACAAATTCATGAACCATAACAGATTTTAGACAAGTTTCTTGAACACAATCGTCACGTGTGTCGGCAGACGCATCGACAGCAAGCTCCTTCCACTTCGGGATTTATTAAGCCATCCGCTATTCGACCGCTACCAAAGGCTACTTATCAAACAAAGAAAATTTTGAAACGTAAGAAATCCGAAATATTAACTAGCATATCATACAAAAACCAACTTCAAGAAGAAGAAAAGCAAAAAGAAGAAAGGAAGAAAAGAACTACAAATAAGAAAAATAAAGCTACTAAAAACAGACCACAGTTGACTACAGGGACTAGTCAAGAAATAATTAGATGCCCTCTTTGCTATAAGCTCTTTGTTGAACCGCCACAAGAAGACTAGATCCAGTACAATAGATGTGAAGCTTGGTGGCATGATGAATGCACGGACTACATCGGACTTGGAGTTTTCAGTTGTGACTATTGTCGGGGCTGAAGATCTCAATATTTTCTAATATTTTGTGGTATGTCTTTATAAATTACGACTCTGTCCTACATGCGTACTCTTAGCCTCTATGAAAGGTTCCCCACGCGTACTCTTTGCCACTCAGCATCCTAAGAGTGCGCACGGGGCGAGTTCTACAAATCTATTTCTTTTTAATTTTCTGTAATTGTTAGTTAGCGTGTGTGCATTTTTTCATGTTCCTAAATAGCCAAAGTTTAATTATGAAAAGAAGGCCGATGGCTAAAGTCAAATATGATTTTTCTAAAAACAAAAGAAAAAAAAGTGCGTACTCTTTGGTGGCTTTACCCTAAGGTGGTAAATGAAAAACTCTACAAACAAATTCAGAAATCGTCCGACATCCCTTTCCTACGCTTCGAACCATTCCCACAGTGACCAACACGACCACTTACACAATATCATATTATATTAGCCCTGTTAAGAAACTGTCCCATCGTTGGGCACGGACCTCCTCTCAAACTGGGAGGGCTTAGGCCATATTCCACAACGCCGGCCCAGTGCGGGTTGGCGAACTTCACACCACTTCGTGGAACTTTTAGGTATGCAGGTTGCCTTACGATGTTTTCCTTCACCGTTAAAACAAGTGATAGTTAATTTTTAGTACTCACATGCTTTCGTAAAAACAGAGGGGCGTGTCTGGATTTGAACCCGAGACCTCTGACTTTGCAGTCCAACTGTCTAACCACTCGCTTATCACTGCTTCTGCACTTACACAATAGTTACTTAAAATTTTAAACCCACATGGTCTAGTGGCGATAATGCGCGCAGTGATCACGAGATCTTGGGTTCGAATCTTAAGTAGGACTAAGTGTATTTTCTTCCAAAAAAAAAAATCCCAGTATCAGTCCAGAGTCTGGAATAGTGCCCGACATAATGGCTTGCTCGCCCCCCATTAAATTGGGGCCTAACATCGTTTGCGAAGAATGGGTGCAGAGAGTACACCGCCACTCTCGCTTGGGGCATATAGACGTAACCGGTACTCATAATATACGAATTATCTCAGATCCTTAATTCCACCAATAACAATCGTAGCAAAATTACCAAAACCCATTTACAATGTGCAGAATATTATGAAAAACAAATTAATTAAAAAGTCTTAACGATTAGCTACAAGAATTGAACTCTCACGCATGAAAAATAATCAAGGAAACTTTAATTGAATAAATCACCAGCTCCCAGGCGTAAAGCTTCTAGATAAATAAAATAATAAATACTACAGTGAGAAAACTTGGAAAGCATCGGAATTTTTTATCGGGTTAGCCAATGAAAAGCATTTGGCAGCGCAATCGAATCAATAGTTGATTAAATTATTTTTTACGGGACGAATAGATATCATTATTTTAAACGAAGTTACACTCTAAAATCGTTCTCGAAAATAGCTTTCATGCCTCGAATGATTAAAAAAGTAAATCTACAAAATACATATCACCGAAATACTTTTTAGTCTCCATGTGATAGGGAGAAAAAAATATATGCAAGATGACAACGTTGTCGACATAATTGACGGATGGCTTGGTCCAGTGGCTTAGAGCTAAGCTCTAAACCACTGGACCAAGTAGTCGCGGGTTTGATCAACAAATCTGTGTGAATCACAAATATTTGTTTAGTTCTGGGTGTTTGTGAATTTCATGTTTGTAAATGCATTCACGACACATTAATAATTCAAGTGTGGGGCTACGTATTTATAAAAAATCATGCTGATGACCATCGCTCGCTGCGGTCTAACTGCAGGAGCGGCCACCGCCACGGGCGCCCAGACACCTATTGCTTGAGGGCTTTAGACCATAAGTTCTTCGGCGAACCAATCCCATGCGTAGACAGACATTTGTGCCAGGAAAGTGCACCCTACTGCCAGGATTCTGAGTTTGTAAGTGAAGTGAGCTTAGACAGTGACAGCAGAAACCCATCGATCAAGAGAAACGTCAGCAAAAAGAAAGTTATCAAACCAAAGATGAAGTGATCTCACACTAGTTTGTAATGTAGATATAAGTGTAGAATTATATGTTAGTAAATATGTTCGTCCAGTTAGATGTTTTCGGGCTTCAACATATTATTTTTAAGAACTTTACGTTATATTTTCAGTGTATTCCATGCTTAGCATTTCCAGAGTAACTGTGAATGTCCGAGGACTTATCATGTCTATTTTTTACATATTTCAATATAATTCTGGCAAGTATAACCTGTACATTGTCGTGTATGCACATATATACTACAAATGCTACATCTTAACAGACAGATAATGCCATAAGATCTATAAAGCAGACACTTTCTGTCTAGCCTTGCAATATAAGGTATTTTTTTCTATGATCTTAAAAATGCTAGTCAAATACATACCTCGCAAGTCCGAGATAATCTAAATAGAATACCTTTGTCTGTGAGCTGTGATTTACTGATTAGCTGTATATATAATCTACCATGTAAATATTGTATGTACTTCCACATTCGATGCTTTACTTGATTCTTGTTAAAATAACAATGAGGGAATTAATGCGCTTCATGGCTTTGTAGACATTTTTGTCTATCACGTACATTGCAAATACTCGTAGCAATATATTTGTCGACAAAGTTAAACAAATGTGTGTTTAGAAAATAAATATAAATCCAATATTCACCAATATTACTTGTAACCTGTTTTTAAATTAAATCAAACAAAGGTTTTACTGTGGTTATGGTAAATATTTGTGAGATATGACTTGATAAAACTGTCATAATATATCAACACGCCAGATTCCTTGCGGGGTAGGCAGAGAGTACAGAGTTCCAACAAGTTTTTACCTTGCATACTCGTACCTAGAGAGGTGAATATGAGAGTTGAGGAGGCTTCCTCCACTCTCATAGTTCGTCTCATACACGCTCGCCGGTTACGGAGACTCTTGACTATGCTCCGTTGGTTCAGACATATAGAAAGAATGACAAAACAAATATACAATGCGAAAGTGGAAGGATGTAGGTACCGGAGAAGACCTAGACCATCTTACCATGACCAAATAGACCGTGTCTTATCTGTAATAATAAATAATAATATTTGATTTATGGTTTATGGTAAATGTATAACCAAAAAAATCCATAAAATAAAACAAATGTAGACCAAAAAATTAAAAAGAACCGTAACCTTTTCAAAGTTTTTCATCAGGTTTATAGAAACATATCGTTTCGCTAAAATAGGGGACACACACATAAACACTAAATTCAAGACCACACTATATTACAGTAGGATTTTCAAACAGCTGTTTCGTTTGCAAATGTCTGATTAATTTATTACATTATAGCGATTAATACTCTGATTTAACTCTGTGCGACTATTGATATCATAATTGTTGACTAACTTATATAATATGTAAATAAATTAAGAATGTATGTTATAATAATAGAGTAAACAGTATTTAAGTACAATCGCGTAACAAGCAATTTTCAGAATATTAGTTTCATGTTTTAACCACGGACTTAATAAAGAGTCAATTGAAAATTTACTTAATGATTTAAGTAACTACTTCAAGTGCTGTAAACTGGTCTTTGTATAATTGTGATTCATTTAATTATGATTAAATATTGCCAGATACGCCTGGATTATTTATCAGTGAAACAAACTGTTTGCGTAAAATATATTGAATTATAAGTTGTCTTTTGTGAAATTGGCACCAATTTACATGCATGCTATCAATAATTGCCATATACGAGATATTCTGTGGAGCTAATTCTATGATAAGCCTTGTTAATTGTGAAAATAGACCTAAGATTTTGCCGTTAATTAGGAACACATCAAATTAATCATGAACCTTACTACCTAGTGAATGACTTAAAATTTCAATATGTTCCAAGGTAGCATAAGTCTTTTTAAATAAACCTGTAATTATTGTAAATATATAAATATATTTTAGCATTAAGTGGTTAAAGTTACTCCTAAAATAGACATCCCAAAGTAACATGTGGTATATTAACATTATTCTACTTATTTCTCGATGTTAAATCATAAACAGGCTGTATATAATCTCGAATACATTGTAATAAAATAATACCTACTGTTATATTGTTGATTTTACTAAAGTTCAGGACTTAATACCTACCTAATAAAATTATGCGAAATACCTAATATCTAGTCAAAATAACGGAATTTGCTATTTTTTTTTCATTTCTCTAATTTAATCTTTAAATATATTTTTGTGCAATAAATACCAATTTCAAATTGTCATCGTTACAAACGTAAGTAATGATTAAATATTTCTATTATAAAACTCCTTTTTACAAATAGAAAATAAAAATATTCTATAGCCCCTCTCCCAATGCATTCATTACTTTCAACTCTTGAGTATTTTAACAATAAAACTTTGTTGATATTTTTTGCCGAAAACTGACCATTGAACATATTTTTAGCAAAATAAATTTAACGAAACTTAAATTAAACAAAATTGTATCCTATTACTAGGAAATTATAATTTTCATTACCTTTTCCTATTATCTGAAGTCGACGTCTTTTTAATTTCTGAATGAACTAAAAGGGCCTTCAAATTGCCTTAACGAACACCGCCTATCAGAGGGCAACCATTCCAACCATTCTCAGAATTTAGCAGTATTCCAATCAGTTATCAGTTATTTCCTTGATCAAAGGACCCAACTCACCAGAGCTTTAGATGCTTTAGAAATCACCTTTCGAAACAGTGGATTGGCTTATATGGAGCATAGAAAAAAAATAAAACTCTTGTAGTGAACATTATATTTTAAAAAAGTAACCTAAATTGTATCTTCCTAAACAATATCCTAATGACGTATTTATGCTACAGTATCCGTTTTGTATAGGCTAATTTATAATTGTTAAAATTTACTATGTTTAATGTCATCTTGACATATATTCGATGTGTGTGTTATCCTACTTATTACGTTGGCGTCTCTTTATATTTTTTAAAATGTTATTTCAATTAGGATACTAGTTGCCTTACCACCGATGCTAAAAACCGCGTTCAGTAAATGATTCAACGACCAAGTCCGAGAAATCCGTTACTCAAAGTGATGAAAGATTACGTCTCATTAAAATTAGTCCTCGTAACAGGTGAGCTTGAAACTGTGACATAACTATCTGCAAAGATCCCAGCACCTATCAATACTGAGATTCAAGTATAATACCTGTTAAAATTATAAGTAAGCAATTGTTATGTTCGCTGACAGACATCTTATTTATGTTAGTACTTGTTGCTCAAAGGCTACTTCCTCGTAGGTTGGTATGACTGCGATGCGATACAGTCGATACCTATTCCAAGTCACTATTAAGCACATGGGACTTAAACATTACTCGGTGCTACACGCCTTATCCTCAACATATTACTTGGCATATTAATATAATTTTAAATTCTTAAAGTTTCCTTTAAATTACAACCAATAAGAAAGAATAAAACAAACCAAGCATAGGCAGACCGAAATATTAAAACAGATTTTGTTGGATATTTGCGCCTATCAATATTACCTCAACTTAACGCTAAGTGGACTTTTTAGTCGTTAACGCTTATAAAAAACAAAAAAATCTACAGGAGTGACATTTTACAATAAAAAGTACGCGAGTCCCATGGTGCACATACCGTCACGCCTATATTCCCCAAGCGGGGGTAGCTGAGGTGTACTGAGTACACCCACGTGTCGCTGACGATGTTCGGTCCCATGTAATAGGGGGCGAGTCTATTGCCATATTCTTTGCACATTCCAGACTCCGGACTTGTACTGGGAAGTTTTCAAGTCAAATCAAACAAGTCAAATCGCCTGATTGCGAAGTATGTGGTAAAATTGAAGATGTGTAACACTTACTGAAGGAATCTGAAAAGAACCAGAGGGAAGGAGAAGTAGTGATGCACATAATTGCGACGTAGGAGCTTCCATAAGGATTTTTCTGAGCCTATATCCGATGTAGGAAAATATCTTTATGATATGGTACGATACGCACCATTACCTCTTTCTCCATCCAACAATAACTTCAGTTTATTATGTAATAGTGTTATATTAGATTAGGGTATTATGGGGCTGACATACCTTGTAGGGTAAAAGCCTCTAAATAAATAAGGTTAAAAAAATTAAAAGTAACGTGGCCAGAACAATGCGATAGCGATTCCAGCAAAAGAGAATTAAGTTATTATATACTACGTACTAGAAAAGCTATTTCAAGCAACAAAATATCGGGCAAGAGGATGTTTATATTTTCATAAATAACGATATTTTATGTTTCTCAAGCTGTTTAAATAGTATTTCAGTGCACGTGGAGCTTGTGATGCAGATACCGCACACAGGATCAGACTCCGACCTCGCCGGCGAGGTCGACGAATCCCTTGCCCGCCGGCCGGTACAGAGCACCACGGCGAGACACCTAGTATACGCCCCTCCCCATAGCGACTGCCCAAGGCAAGGCCGTTCCTACTTGAGGTGCCCTTGAGCTAGTTTGCCCCCTTGCCCTTTTGGCTCGAGCGTAGTGGTTGCACGCTCGCTCTCTTCAAAGAAAGAGCTGAGCGGGGCCACAGATGTCGCGATCCAACTAGCAACTCATTTTGCAGAACAAATATGAACCATTGACACGAAAAGAAGAAGAAGTTTACATGAAGGCATATTTTATTTTGAGATAATATAAGCACTAGAAAGTAGTACATACTCATAACTCAATTCAAGTCAATGGACACAAAACGCTGGCCTCATTGTTAGGCCTGCTGCGTACTTGCATCGATAAATTAAAAAATGTACGCGGTATCGGAAAATGTTTTTGTATCTACCTGTATGTATATTTATATATTGGCATGTATTATATATTTATAAACAAAAAACCTATGTTATATAAAAATAATTACGTAAAATAAATGTAACCAATGAATGTGCGCCACCTACTTCTTTCAGTTTTGGTTGTCTGGTAGAGATCGCTGTTAGCAATAAGACCGCCAATTGTCTCTCTTTTTTTCAATGTTAGTTTATTGGTGCACAATAAAGAGTATTCTATCCGTCTATCAATTTACCTATCGACATTGGTAAGATATCGATAGGGTAAGCATCGCATGGCTATGGTACCGACCGTATCGCAACTTTCTCATGGAAATGGTCTTACTCCACCATCTTGTATTATTTTTCCACTTCATTTATCAAAACCAGTGTGCCTGTCTAACTTCTTCTTCTTCTTCAGCCGAAAGACGTCCACTGCAGGACAAAGGCCTCCCCTAAAGACCGCCACAACGACCGGCTTTGTGCTGTACGCATCCAACTTCTACCCGCGACCTTCACCAGGTCATCGGTCCATCTTGTAGGGGGCCTACCCACTCCACCTCTTCCGGTACGTGGTCGCCATTCGAGAACCTTTCTGCCCCAACGGCCATCAGTTCTACGAGCGATGTGCCCCGCCCACTGCCACTTAAGTTTAGCAATTCTGAGTGCCATGTCAGTGACTTTCGTCCTCCTGCGGATCTCCTCGTTTCTGATTCGATCCCGCAGGGTAACTCCGAGCATAGCTCTCTCCATCGCCCTTCGGGTGACCTTGAGCCTTCTTATGAGGCCCATCGTAAGCGACCATGTCTCAGTGCCGTAAGTCATCACTGGCAACACACACTGGTCAAAGACTTTTGTCTTGAGACACTGCGGAATTTTGGACGAGAAGATGTTATGTAGCTTCCCGAACGCCGCCCAACCGAGCTGGATTCGACGATTGACCTCTTTCTCGAAGTTGGACCTACCTAATTGGATTCTTTGTCCCAGGTATATATAATCGTCAACAACTTCGAGCGTAGTCTCCAACCTTTATAGAAGTTGGTACTACATGGACGTTTGACATGATCTTCGTCTTGTCCATGTTCATTTTAAGACCTACTTGTTGAGAGACTCTACTGAGGTCGTCGAGCATGGCACTGAGGTCTTCCAGGGTATCCGCCATGAGCACGATATCATCGGCAAATCGAAGGTGAGAGATGTACTCGCCGTTGATGTTGATACCTAGTCCTCTCCAGTCCAGAAGCTTAAAGACATCTTCCAGCGCGGCGGAGAACAGTTTCGGGGATATAACGTATCCCTGTCTCACACCACGCTGCAGTTGAATAGGTTTCGAGCTCTGGTCCTGAAGGCGGACTGACATAGTAGCGTTTTCGTACAAACTCTTCAGCACCTCGATATACCGGTAGTCAACTTGGCACCGCTGGAGAGACTGTAGTACAGCCCAAGTCTCGATCGAATCGAAGGCCTTCTCATAATCCACAAACGCTAAGCATAGTGGCAGGTTATACTCTTCAGTCTTCTGTATGACCTGTCGTAGCGTATGAATGTGGTCTATGGTGCTGAAGCCTTTTCGGAAACCGGCTTGTTCAGGAGGCTGGAAGTCATCTAGTCTTCGCGCGAGACGGTTCATGATGCCTCTCGAAAACAGTTTATAAACGTGGCTCAGAAGTGAGATGGGTCTATAATTCTTCAAGAGGGTTTTATCACCTTTTTTGAAGAAGAGAACCACCACACTTCCGCGCCATGACTGTGGCGTTTTGCCCTCGAGGATGGCGGTGTTGAATAGTTTCTGGAGAGCCCTCAATATCGGTTTACCACTAGCCTTGAGAAGCTCGGCTGTTATACCGTCATCGCCTGGCGCCTTGTTGTTCTTGAGCTGTTTGAGAGCCATACTAATCTCGCACAGACAGATGTCCGGGATGTCATCGGTATAGTGTCGGGTCAATTTGGCTCTTGGGTCTATAGCCGGATTGCAGACAGGTGATTGTACTGATGTGTATAGCTGGCCGTAGAACTTCTCGACTTCCCTCAAGAGTTCCGGTGTAGAGGATACAATCCTGCCGTCTCCAGTCTTCAGTTTACTCAGCCGGCTCTGTCCAATAGACAGATCCCTTGCAGACACTTTAGGGCCTATGTTGCGCTCGATAGTCTCTCTTATTTCTTAAGTATTATACTCGCGTACATCGCGAGTCAGAGACTTAGAGATCTGCCTATTGAGCCGCAGGCATTCGGAAACTTCTTCTGGAGACTGCAAGATCATCCTGCGTCTTTCCTCCATAAGCTTGAGGGTAACGCCTGAGAGCTTTTTGGTTCTTTTTGTACGGTGGGTTTTAAAGAACTTGAGCCCGACCGTATGGACAGTTTCCACTACCCTGCTGTTATAATCGTCCACGTTTATGCACTCACCTAGACCTTCGAAGCGATTCTGCAGTTCGAGCTGAAAGCTATCGGGCTCCTGAATCTGGACAGGTGCTGGACGGAGTGTAGACTTCATCAGTCTAGACCTTTCAAGCTTGAAGTTGATATTCAATGTGCCTCTTACTAGTCGGTGATCACTTCCAGTTTTAACTGCGTTGATCACAGAGATATCATTGAATATGTGCCGCCTCGTCGACATGATGAAGTCTATCTCGTTTCTTGTAACACCATCGGGGCTCACCCAGGTCCATTTACGGTGTTCCCGCTTCTGGAAGAAGGAGTTCATCATGAAGAGTCCCTCCTTCTCCATGAAGTCAGCCAGCATTTGGCCCCGAGGATTCCGTTGTCCAGTACCAAAGGTTCCCACTCTCAGCTCATCGTCGCCTCGTCTGCCCAGTTTCGCGTTGAAGTCCCCCATGACAACGGTGTAGTGAGTTTTAGAGGTATGTATGGCTCTAGATATATCCTCATACATAGCCTCTACCTCATCGTCGGGGTGTCTCGAAGTCGGTGCGTATACCTGTATAATTTTCAGTGAATACCTTTCAGTCATTTTGAATATCAGGTACGCTACCCTGGTCGACACACTCTCGATCTTGACAACGTTGTTCACGAGAGACCTGTGGACTATAAACCCGACACCACCCTGGGACTGCTGTTCGCCCTCCCGGAAATAGAGCAAGTTACCGGATTTAAGTGTTATCGAGTCCTCACCCTCTCTTCGGACTTCAGATAATCCTATGATATCCCAGTGTAACTTGCTCAATTCTTCCTCTAACTCGTCGATCTTTTCGTCAGTTCGCAGTGTGCGCGTGTTAAAAGTTGCCAGGGCCAATGGTCTTCGTTGTCGGTAGCCATGCCTCTTCCGGGGATTCTTAGAACCCCCTGCCCCGCCGTTACCGTGGCTGCTACCGTGGCCAGGACTAGCGGGGCCGCCGGGGACTGGGGGCCGTTTAATATTTGTAGATGTCATTAGGGGGATGATGCCATAATCGCCACGCTTGGCAGGCGGGTGGGCGATCGCAGTATAGCGTTAGTAGGTATTAAGAGGACGCTGCTGCCCATCCTCTCATCTTACAAGCCCCTTAGGCACCACTTACGGCACCTGTGGGCTATGATCTCCTAGCAGTAATCCAACTAACTAGGGCTTTGGATGCCATGTGTATCGCCATTCCAGAGAGTGGTGCCCTGCTTCCGGCAACACTCAGCCCAAGCGAGCCCTCTTCCAGTGTGGCACCAGAGTACTGCCTCGCTTGAACTACCGCTTGCGGTATTTGTTGCTGGATTTGGTCGCCTCTTACGACCCGCTGTTAGGCCATCATGCGGTGGGGAGACTGTATTCTTGATCCGTCCCCACCGTCCCCTGTCTAACACTACGTAGTAAATAGTCGAACCTTAATACTAAACTGTACATACTATACTACGCATAAAATATGTTGTAACACATAAATATAAATGTGAAGACGCTGGAGAGGTGTTGGTGAAGATTACAACTTGGTGAGAAATTAAAACACTCTTTTTGATGTGCAGCACGCGGCGAACCGTTTTATTCGAGAATATATAGAAAAAATTACGTTGTGCGTGACACATGAACGTAGGCGTCTACGCCTAGAAAAATTACATTAGCAATCTATAATATTGCGATGTATTAACATTGCTTTAGTTATTTGCCGCTGCAACATACCCCCGGGCGTTGAAAGATCCCTTTCAACCAGAATCCTCAATCAGAAGACAAATTTTGGTGAAGTCCCTTCGGATGACTCCTGTGGCAGTTTTAATGTCGGCAACCCTGCAAATGTGATCCTTGCCAGGGTAAAGAGCAACCATGCGACCCATCTTCCACTTCAAAGGCGGCAGGTTATCCTCCTTAATGACCACAAGGGAATTGAGTTTCAAAGTATCCCTGCAGCCGTGCCATTTAATCCTCTGTTGGAGCTCGGAAACGTATTCTTTACTCCACCGTGCCCAAAAGTGCTAACGAAGCTGCTCAATCGTTTGGTACCGAGTGGGGTGATGTGTGGAGTAATCACGAAGATCCTTGACAGGGAGAGAGGTAAGTGGTCTTCCTATTAAGAAGTGACCTGGAGTGAGAGGCGACAGATCTTCTGCATTCGACGATAAATGAGTAAGTGGCCGTGAATTTAATATAGCCTCAATCTGAACAAGTGTCGAATTAAGTTCCTCATAAGTTAGATGACAATTGCCCAACACTCTGACTAAATGATGTTTGGTCGATTTGACACCCGCCTCCCATAAACCACCAAAATGCGGTGCATAGGCTGGCATAAAGTGGAAATTAATTCCGTCATGAGCAACGCTTTCAGCTATGGAGTTACAATTGCGCTTTAAAAAATCTGAAATTTCATTGTAAGCTCCTACAAATGAAGTCCCATTATCGGAGTACATATTAAGAGGTTTCCCTCTTCGCGACATAAATCGACGCAGAGCTTGTATATAAGTACTGCTGGTCAAATCACCCACCAACTCTAAATGTATGGCTTTGGTCGTAAAACATACAAAAAGTACGATGTATACTTTCATCAGCCCACATCCACGACCTTCACGACTGAGGGAAAGTAAAGGACCTGCATAGTCAACACCAACGTTTTGAAAGGGATAGTCTGCTGGTGAAAGTCTGCTTGACGGCAGATGACCCATTTGTGGAATGACAGTCTGTCCCTTTAAACGTTGACAGCGAACACATTGCCTGTAGCAAGCTCTGGCTAAATTTCGACCACCTAAAGGCCAATATGTCTCGCGAATTGTGGCTAATAATAGCCGTGGACCTGCGTGCAATAACCTAATGTGCTCAGATTTAAATAAAAGTTTTACAAAATGATTAGTGGACTGTTATAAAATTGGATGTTTTTTGTTATAACAATAGTCAGAATTTTCTAATTTACCCCCTACGCGTATAATTTTATTATTATCTAGAAAAATATTTAACTTTAAGAGGCGATTTTTATGTGGTAATCGTTGATTATGAATATATAAATTGTACTCAGGAAATGACTCCTTATGGGATTGAATAATAATCAAATTTAATGAATTTTGCAATTCGTCTGTAGTAAATGTAAATCGCTCGCAGTGCGCCTTTTACAAAAATTAATAAAAACGAGAAACATAACAAATGCTGCGTTGCAGTCTCTTAAAATTTGAGAAACGTTCAAAGTGAATAAGTTGGTTATCGTGGGGAACAACATGAAGCGATATGTTAGTCTTGATTTCGAGTAATGGAACTGAGCTTTCACAAACTTTAGGCCAAGTAGTGTCGTCTTTGTGTAAAAAAGTTGGACCAAACCACCACAGATTAAGCAACTGCACGGAAGAAGGTTCAACTCATCGTGATATCAGGTCTGCAGGATTTTCACGTGTTGGTACATGTCTCTAAGTACATAAATCGCTTGTAATATCAAGGATTTCTGCAACACGATTACGGACAAAAGTGTTTAATTTAATAGGCAGCATTCTCAACCAACCTAACACGATCATGGAGTCAGTCCAAAAGACAACACCTGAAACTTGAATGCGAAATGACTTGGCAACTCTTTGATATAAACGTGCTCCAATAAGAGCAGCGCATAGCTCTAGCCGTGGTACGGTCAAAGGTTTAATAGGAGCAACGCGACTCTTTGCTATTAATAGATGTACTTCGACATCACCCTGTTTGTTAAAACTGCGAACATATAGACATGCACCGTAAGCTAATTCCGAAGCGTCGGTAAAAATATGAAATTCTAGCCGTTGATGGCAATTACAGACGACGCGACGAGGGATGCGTAAATTATTAATAGCTGGTAAAGCTTGAATTATGTTGGCCCATGCAGCACCAACATGGGTTGAAAGCTGTTCATTCCATGAAAGCTTTTCAAGCCACAGCCTTTGAAGTAGCATCTTCATGCGTATTACACATGGTGCTAATAACCCTAAGGGGTCAAATATTCTAGCAATGATTGCTAGCATCTCACGCTTGGTATTTTTATTATTCTTAGGGACGGCAATTGGAAAACACAAATCGTCGGTATGCGTCAGCCAACTCAGACCTAAAGTTTTATTTGTGACGTCACCTTTCATATTTAAATCAAAGGGAGTCTGACTGGTCTGGTCCGCTATTAAGGCTGGCTCATTGGACTTCCACTTCCTTAAAGACATGGAAGCAGAAGCAAGAGCATCAGTTACTTTATGGCGCAACATTTTAATATCCTCAAGTTGGTCTGCACCGGTCAAAAGGTCATCGACATAGAAGCATGAAGGATGATATCCGCGACCCTTTGATCGGTACATTCAAGCCCAATTTGCTTGAGGCACCTGGTAGCAAGAAATGGAGCGCTAGCAGTACCATAAGTAACTGTATTTAATTGGTACTTCTTAATAGGACGAGTGGCATCCGCACGCCATACGACTTGCTGCAAATGTCTATCTGATGGATGTACTAATATTTGTCGGTACATCTTTTCGACATCTGCTGAGAGTACATATTTGTACAGCCGAAACCTAAGAATAATAGCCGTCAAATCATCTTGGACGGTAGGTCCTACCATCTGGATGTTATTAAAAGAGACTCCAGAAGTGGTAGGTGCGCTGGCATTAAAAACTACTCTCAACTTAGTGGTAGTGCTACTATCACGCAATACCCCATGGTGTGGAATAAAATAAGACCGATGGCCTCCAATAACGTGACACTCGGACATATGACCTAATGAAATGTACTCAGACATAAAGTCCTTATACAATATGTCAAGTGAGGGCTGACTCTGATTTCTACGCTCTAAAGATAGAAAACACTGTTCTGCACGATGAAATGAATCGCCTAAGATTTCTGGAGACTCATTTAATAGTATTTTAACGCAAAAACGGCCATTATCTAATCGCGAAGTATTTTTAATAAAATGTTCTTCACACAGCTTTTCCTCAGCTGAATAGGTGGATGACTCATGACAGACTATTATTATATTATATTTGTGTATGTGAATTTTCATGTTTGTAAACGCACCCACGACACAGGAATTAATCCTAGTGTGGGGCAACGTTTTTTTAAAAAAGAAAGAAAGAAAGAAAAGAAGACTTCTTCCAGCTGCCAAAACCGCGCTAATTGGGTTTGAATGTCATCAAGTTCCTTCAACTGTGAAGAACCTTGGCTGTAAATAATAGTATTACATTTAATTAATTACATTTAATTGGAAAAGAGTGCATCAACACATTGTAGCCGCTGTTAATTGGACCACAAACCAGCCAGCCAAGCCTGGTTTGATGAAGTGTTGGACTCTGAGCACCTAAAACAATTCGTTCCGATCCTAATAAATTCCAAAAAATATCAGCACCAATTATGATATCAATTGGGCCTGGTGTGTGAAAGTAAGGATCGGCTAAATGAATATTTGGTGGTAGACACGAAGAACTTCCAGACTCAAGAAGGGCGCGTGCGATGTGTTCATTATTGTAATTATCGTAACATCTGATTAACGCTGTTGATAACAAGACGTCGCCCGAACTGCGTGCCTGTGAATGCGCGCCGACGTTTGCCGATAGTGCAACATGATTAGTAGGATAAGCAGCCACGGCGACGGGGGGTGTGGGCGATGATTCGACCCGGCCGCTGTTATCAATCGCGTAATGACTTGGTTTGCTATCTAGTGTTTGTCTATACTCAGTGTTGTGAATTAAAGTGTGGTTTTTGCGTTTGCATATTTTACAACCAGACTTTTTGCATTGTTTGGGATAGTGACCACGATGTAAACAATTAAAACACACCTTATAAGTTGGCAGTAAAGCCGTTCTTTCACTAACTGTCAACGACAAAAATTGTGAACAATTATTGAGGTTATGATCGCCGTTACATCTAGGGCACCCATGTGAGGGTGATTTGGTGTTATTAACTGAAACCATAGCCTTTAAGTTTGAACGGTTTTTAGTAGAAACAGAATGTAAACTAGGTTGACGAGATAATTCCAATGTTTCAAGTAAATCAGCACGGTTTCGCATAAACTCTGTAAATTTCTCAAAAGAAATCGTTTTATTTTTGGCAAAATGCCCTTTACATTCCTCCCACTCACGGAATGTTTTTGTGTCTCACTTATGACTAATTATGTGAATTAATAATGTGTCCCAACTATCGACTGGTTCGCCTAATGTACTTAACGCTCGAATGTTTTTGTTAACCTGGTCTATGATACGTTTTAACAACATTGAGGACTCTTTAGTGATCGGTTCGAGATTAAACAATGCGGAAACGTGATTCTGGATTAATAACCTTTTGTTATCGAACCTTTCACACAAAAGTTCCCATGCCATTGTGTAGTTTTGTGCAGCAAACTCAATTGATTGTATCACAACAGCAGCTGATCCTTCCAATGACGATCTTAGGTAGTGGAATTTGTTAATCTTGTCGATGTCGTCATTGTCATGAATAAGGCTAGAAAAGGTGTCGCGGAACTCGAGCCAGTTATCGTATGAGCCAGTGAATTTAGGTAAATTAATAGTAGGTAATTTGACCAACTGTCGCTTAGAACTAGATTTTGTATCTGTTCTGATTTAGAGAAGATATTTATCATATTTTTAACTTCAGCTAATGTTCGATAATACTGAGACTCAACAGTAGTTCTTTCAAGTATTTCAGTTTCAATATCATCAGATGAACATTCTATTTGTAACTGAATATCGCTATACTCATCGTATGAACTCTCTAGTTTATCAATACGCAGTTGTACTCCATTACCTGACAAGAAGTTATTTCGGAAACCTTTAAACTAGTGAGATAATTTCCGAATGCTGTTAATCTACCTTTGTAACTGCCTCGTTTCTTTCTAAGTTCCTTTATGTCAGCCATTATGAGAGATGTGTGTTGAAGACCTGGAAATTTACAATAATTAGCTGACTAATGTTAAAACTAATACTTTTAAATATGTTTATTGTTTAAATTAGGTTAATTGTACATAGACTTTGTAAATTACTTAATTGCGTGGTTAATTTACCTAAGCAAGTCTAAATAATTGTATGATGATTGTAAATAGTTTTTAGGTATAATTTATAGTTGTATAATTAAATGCATAAGGTATAAAATTAAGTAAAATTTAAGCATATAGGGAGTAATAATTGTAAATAGTTAAAATTGTATATAATTCAAATCTACACTAAGACAAATTATGTAAATAGGTAGGATTTAATAAATTACAATGCTAAAATATAGTCAACTAATGTAACTATATTGTTACTGTGCTGTGTAGCTAAGCTAAGCACGTGCTAACTCATTTACAATTCAACCTAATGCAATGTAACAAATACCTATTGAAATGTGTAGATCTAATTCTATTAACAATTAGGTAAATACAAAATCACTATACTGACCTTATAACAACTTGATGATACGAGTATGTACCTAGGTATTAAACATTACCTGCCTAAGAGTGCTGGGTGCAAATAATAAATTATTAATTGTAACGCTTTTTATTTATTAATTAAATCACCGTAAAGTCCAAGCCACTGTTCTTCGTAAATCCTTTAATTTTGGTCACAAATCTTTACTCCTTAATCCACGCACGTGCACCTCTCTTGGATTTAACTTTTTGGATTTTCAAATAATCTCAATAATTCCACTTGCTGATTAGCTTCGTCTGCTCGTGAGGACCATGAAGACGCTGGAGAGGTTGAGAGAACTTGGTGAGAAATTTAAACACTCTTTTTGATGTGCAGCACGCGGCGAACCGTTTTATTCGAGAATATATAGAAAAAATTACGTTGTGCGTGACACATGAACGTAGGCGTCTACGCCTAGAAAAATTACATTAGCAATCTATAATATTGCGATGTATTTACATTGCTTTAGTTATTTGCCGCTGCAACAAAATGTATACTTATCGCTATATAGCTGGATAAAGATATTACGTATTGTGAATAAAGTAAATTATTATGTAACGTTAATTTAAAATAGGTCATCGTACGTATAAATTTATAAAAAGTATTTTTTCTATAATGTTTGTTTTATTGTGAAAGACTTATGATGTGATTTTTGCAATAATATCACGAAAATTTAATGGACATTTTGGATTTGAGAATCTTCTGTAAACTGATACCTAAATATATCAATATACCAAACATCCCTAATTATTAAGATGAATTACCAGCATGGTAAGTCAAGAGTCTTCGTTACCGGCGGGTGTGTATGAGACGAACTTTGAGATAAATAGCCAGAGAGGTCTGTGAAACTGTTGGAACTCTGTACTCTCTACTTACTCCACAATGGATCTGGCGTGATGATATTGATAGATAAGCTGGTCATCATGACTATCTTTGGGGAGGCCATTGTACTGCAGTAGAAATCTTTCGGCTAATGATGAGCTTGCTGCTGTATTATAGTTAAGTAGTGTTCCAATCAATCATTGCTTTTGAGTATATGCGCAAGTGTGGAAGAAGAGCATAGGTCTGAGATGGCGGTGACTATTTAGTGCGAACAAGCGAACAAACCCTAGCTACCCAAATTCATTGCTTTCATCGGAAAACCAATAATAGGATCTTATACTCATAGGAATATATAACATTTAGAAGGTGTTTGGCGTAACACAGGGACCGAGGAAATTCCTTTAAAACTGAAAAAATCTGATAACAATGGAAAAATCCAGCTCCGCTCGGCATATTATTGAAAACATTTTATAGATCTAATTAAGAAATCACTACGAGAGTGGAGAAAGCCAGGAAGGTTTGTAAGGAAAGAACCTGTTGTAACTCTATACTCTCTGCCTACCCCGCAACGGATCTGGAGTGAGAGGGCTTGAAGCGTCTGGCATGATTAAAGTCAAAGTGTAAGAGTTTGTACCTGTAACTTTATAAGAATAAGGGATTATTTCACCATCCTCGAGTAGTCTGAAGTAGACTAATCGACAATTAAAGCTGCCAGGAAATTTATGTATGAAATTCACGATCTCCGAGTAACCCTATCCGACGGTTAAAAGAGCCAGTTTTAATTGCAGAGTAACACTAACCGAGAATCAACTAACCAGCACTTTACTTGAGGGTAGTGAAAGAGGCCCTAAATATCTTTAAACTTAAACCATGATACGTGCGACGCCCAAATGTGGACAAACCGTCAAAATAACAACTTTTGAATTTATAGTTGTACCCCCAAACAATGCCTAAACATGTTCTTTTGTAGATACAATCGGATTTTATACAATAGTATTCTTTCAGATGAAGTTCCACATAATCCGTTGTGTTTATCACTCCAGCCCAAATTTTGTTGGAGCCAGTGAATGGCAAGAAAGACACGTGAGGTCTGTTAATGACAAATATTTTTTATACAAACAAAACTTACAACAAAAACATACAAAAGGTCCATTTTAGAATGTTTGGCAGCTGTAAGAGGGAAGAAAAACTTAGCAGAAAAAACATTTAGATATCTCTAAATGTTTAGTTCTTTCTAGGAAAAATACTTATATATTAGGATCTAAAGCGATTTCTAATTAATGTACATGGAGTTGAAGCAACATTTTTTTCTTTACTAATAACCATTTAGGCTTCGGACACGAAGTCAGCGGGAACAAGGCGGTGGCGGCGGTGGCGCGGGGAGCGGCGCGTTTCAATGCATACATTTATATGGACCTGGCCGCAAAGGCAGCGGCGCGGAGAGCGGGCGGCGAGCGGCGTACGAGCGGTGCGTACCAATCTAGCGGTGCCCGCGCGTCTGCATTGACGTAGTGTTGAGTTGTAGTATTCTTTTTTGCTTTTTAACGACCGATGTTTCAAAATACCCGCCGACGTGTTGGACCAAATTATTACAATGATTTTTGATAGAAAACCAATATGGAACAGCCAGGATGGTCTAATTTCAGTACTAATTTCTCGTAACACAACACTACGCCGCTCTAGCGCCGTGGGGTCTGCCCGCTGGCTTCGAGACCGGGTACAGCGTTGTCGCGCCGCTCCCCGCGCCGCCACCGCCGCCGCCTCGCTCCTGCTGACTTCGTGTCCGAGGCCTAATAGTTCTTTCAGTCACTACTAAGTAAAAAAAACAAGAAAAATATACTTATCATGTTTGAAATATGCTCCCATTATAACCACTTTTATATTTCTTTCAATCTGTTGCGAAATGTTGACTTATCTAAGAAATAAAATAAAATTGAAATCTAAACCACGGATCGATTGAAACATTTTATATTCATTCAACATTTTAATCGACGTATCACATAAGAATTGTACCGTTTCGTGTTTTTTTAACTTTAGTAGAATTATTATTATAAAATTATGAAATTAGTTACAATTTTCATCTGTATACTATTCATTTGTACTGCAAATGGTGACGAAAACCATTTCAATACATCAGATAATAACGACTATTTTCATAAAATCCGTAATGACATTCTTAAAACAGCCAAAAATATAATCGAAACATTGAATCCGAAGAAAAACTTATTAGAATTGGCGAAAATGAAAATGTTGTTGACTATGCACAATGATCTGAGTAGAATAACTCAAAATAACTATGAAATGTACGAGGAAATAAAAAATATAACTCATGTTACAGTTTGCAATAAAAACATGAGTAAACTTTTTAATTTAACTGGTCTTACGTCAATAATGTACAAAATACGGCTGAAAAAATTTGAAACCAAAAGAAATGGATATAAAGACTTAGAAGATAATATTTCGGGAGATTTTGAAGACGATACGGAATTAAAAGAATTCGTATATGCTTTTGTAGCGAAACTAAATAAATTAAGCCTAAAATATTTATATGAGAATCCGACAATCGAGAAAAGTAGGAACGAAACTTTTTTATTAAATAAAAATCTAAAAGTATGGCGTAAGTATAGCTAAATTATGATCAAAATATCCAGATCAATCACAGAAGTCCAGATTTATTCATATTTATTATTATTCAGGTCCGTCAGCATTCGTTGATGATCATTTGACACACAATAATGATACTAGAAGAATATATAAAGGCAAGAGCGTTAGAATACGTAAATATCCATTTATGGCCAGTATACATATAAATGATGAATTTGCGTGCTCGGGGACCATTATCAGCAAGAGCTTTATCATCACTGCAGCATCTTGTTTGAAATTGTAAGAAATTCTTTTATTGTCGCTCTGTTTAACTTTTGGACTTAGGAAACACTGTTAACTTAAAAAATTACGAGTCTCTACTGCGCACAATTTTCAATTACCTGTTAGATGGATGTTAGTGGATATAATCAATGAGGAAACAGTGATAGCCTAGTGGTTAGACCGTTGGACTGCAAAGTCAGAGGTATCGGGTTCAAACCCAGGCACACATCTTTGTCGTTTCGAAGTGCAAGTGCGTATTAAAAATTACCTATCACTTGCTTTAACAGCGAAGGAAAACATTGTGAGGAAACCTGCATGCCTAAAAGTTTGTCGAAGGCGTGTGAAGTTCGCCAACCCGTACTGGGCCAGCGTGGTGGACTATGGTCTAAACCCTCTCAGTTTGAGAGGAGGCCCGTGCCCAACGGTGAGACAGTTTCTTAACCTGTTAAGAAGCCCTGGCTAATATTATTATATTATTAGGTAAGTGGAAGCGTATATCCACAGCTTATCGAGGGATTTAAATATGCATCCCGCCAATGATGATTTGCCACCACTATACGGGAATATGGTAAAACATTACAAGATCTAAAATAGGAAAGTTTAAGTAGATATTACTTCTCTCTTCTCTCTTCTTCTTAATGATGATAAAACCAGTAGAAGACAGGTTGAGGAAGTTTCATTATAAACTCTACCGTTGAATCTCTAATACATGTAAACATTATTTTAGAGCTAACCTTACTGGACAAGCCAGCAAACAATCTACCTTAGTCCGTATAGGTAGTGACTACTTCAAGAAAAACGGGTATCTTATACCGATCTCACAGATGTACTTTTACCCCTTATTTAACCCTAAGAATCTGAAAAATAACCTAGCTATCATCAGAACAGAGCAACCTCCAGTACGTAGAACAAAGAGAATCAGAAAAATGACCTTAAACAAAGATTTTTTGGTGCCCCAAAGTAATGATGAGGTTACTATATTGGGTTGGGGTGCGAGAGATGTAAGTAATATTCTTTAGCTATTTATTTTGTTGATCTTCATCCCTTATTTCTATATGGTAGAAATTTCAGAAGGAGAATATTAGTTTTATTCTTAAATCACTGAGGAATAGCAACGCCTGCCTGTACTTACCCAGCCTGATCTAACCTATATTTAGCCACAGCTGAGTACAGTTCCTGTGCTAGTCTTTTTCACCTTTTGCCAGCTACACTCACAATGTCATCGCTCCATCTAGCTAATGGTCTGCCGACGGGTCTCCTTCGCCTATGTTTGGCATTCAGTAGACAAGGGAGATACTAAGCAGATTTTACTATTCCAGGAAAGCCAATCTTTGCTGCCAAATGCAAAACTGACACATGCAAAGCTTAATATTTATAATTTGGCAAGGTGTATAGATACATATTCTAGGTAATTATTTCATTATTTTTCTATTTGTTGCGAATTGTGATTAGGTTCACCCGGTCGTCTGTATAATGTAGTGCATAAGAGTGAAGTGCACAACTAGATAAGTAGAACCAAAGTCAGGCATATTTCAATTTTAATTTTCTATTTTAATTAATTAGCAGACAACAATTTTAGACAAGCTAGTAGATAGAAACTTATATTATAGCGCCACATTGTGGAGGGATTAGCACGAAAGCTTGACATTAGTGTGACGCTAGCGAGTTGAGATGATCATGAAGATGATATCCGGAAACATGAAAGTGACAGCTCGCTTATCCTGTAGCGTCACTATAACGTCAATTTTTTCGTGTTAAGCCTCTGATAATAGAAATGATGTTCTTTTTCAACTATAAAAGTAGCTTAAGTTACTACTTACAACATTAGCTATATGCCAGTGAAAGTCCCGTCAAAATCGGACCAACGGTTTCGGAGATTAGATGGAACAAACAGAAAAAAATATGATTCTTTTTTGTTATAGGTACCGTACATACTTTCATATACATTGCATTAAGTAAAAAGCTGTTCGTTTGACATTACAAACAGACACTTCAATGTTATTTATTTGTATAGATTACAGTTATTAGTACACAGAAGACAAATTACGTATATGACAGAATCTCTTGACTCGAATCTTATTTACAAAGGTAATCATTTATTTCAGTTATTATGTGACTGAAAAACACTTTTGCGCCGGATTTGTCACCAGACCTGGCGGTGCTTGCAATGTATGTACATTTCATGTTTTAATGTTTTATACAACTTTTATTTTTATTTTATTTATTTTATTTGGGTTGCCAACAGATGATACACACACAAGGACAGTTAACTAATACTAAATATCATACCACGTGCTCACCCAGTTATAGGCAACCACAGCTAACAAAAAATAACATACATTGCGCAGAGTGAATAGTCACACAGATAAATTGGTAACAGTTTAAGATTAAAATTAAAAATCTTATAATTATACAATACTATACTACAATTATACAAATATTCTATTCTATAAATTTTAAAACATTTTGAGTTCAAATTAAATGTATGTATGTAATTATAAATAAACAAAAATTAAATTTTTATAAGTAAAAATAAGATAACAAAAGAATAACAATCAAAAAGTTAGCTAACTCTAGACAAAAAGTGTTATGTAATATATTTTAAAAATAAAAAGTGTTTTGTAGTATCCTTAGCGTTTAGCAGCGTCACCAAGGTTTAGCAGCGTATGCCTCGGTCGCACTGAGATGGGTAACCGTTTGCATCTACGTAATTCAGAAGGTACACCAAGCCGTTGGTCCCGGTTAACACTTAATATAGTAGCCGCTGAGCGGAGTTGGAAGCCATATAAGCGGCTGATAAGTTTCCATAGCAGGTGGCTACAAACCAGTCCGCACGAATCCGCACTGGGTCCGCGTGTGAAGTATGACCTAATCTCTGTCTCCTCGATTGGAAGGCTTGTGCCTAGCAAAGGGACAGTAAAGACTCATAGAGATTTATTATGGTTCATGTCATAATCATAACTGTTTTTAGAGAGATGTAGGTGCACCAGGAATCATCAACGGAGTCCTTGCAGGAGTTGTAAGTTTTGGACCTGCAATTTGTGGTAATCCAAATGAACCCACAGTATTTACAAAATTAGCAAGTTACATAGTTTGGATCGAAGATATTATGAACCAGGTGTGTATATTTTTATAAGTAGATACTAAACTTACACGTTATAAAAGAAAATAGCACTTTTAATAATTTTAAACCTTATTTAATTCCATTAGCCAACACCAAAACTAAACAGAAAATCTAATAATCCACGCAAGAATATGGTGACAGGTTTTGGGACCCCACATTCCTCTAACGAAATACCTGTTATGAATAATGCATTCTACAAAAACTACAAATTGATCCATAAAAATGCGAAAAAAGAGGCAGTGATGGTTGTAAAAGACATTATAAACGAAATTGTAATAACGAATGACAATCGCTTGGATCAAGTATTATACAAAGATTTATACGAAGATTTCAATACGTTATACTACAATACAGCTAGACAGAGCATGGAGGACTTAGATGAAAGTATTAGTATGACAGATATAGATATCGATAAAGACTCAGATGATTACGATGAACCTAAACACGCTAGTAGACCATATACTAAAGAAATTTTAACAACCACTATAGCTACTTCGTCGTCTACGCCTATGAAAATTTACCCTCTTGATAGAACTACGCGCATGATGACTAAAAGGCACACGACTAATAAAGCTAATGTTACAACAAAAAATATATTGCGAGATTTAGAACGCGATTGGTCTGCAAAAACTTCGGATGATAATAACTCAACATCAGATAATTATGAAGATTACAGTGGACTTAGTATTGATACGTCACTTGTAAAAAGAGATACTATCGCCAGTCAATCGCTATCGACTGATGAATGGGGCTTACCAAAAATGTTGCTATTACTAGGCGTTACAAATCCCGATGGAAATATTGAAATTTAATAAAAAACCTAAATAATAAAATCAGATATCGCCGGAAGTGGCCACAAGAGCAAAACTTAGTTATTTTAGAAAGTTACGAACGCCGGAACATTACCATGCTAATAGATTTCATAAAATTTCATGGACAATTTAGCGCAGTGGTTAAGAGCTTAAGCCGCTCCGCTCACTGTGTCTTATTAGACATGACGCGAGTATTGTCGCGGGTTCGATTAATTATTTGTTCCGGGCCGGGTATTTGTGTTTGTGAATTTTTATGTTTTTAAACGCACCCACGACACAGGAATAAATCTTAGTGTGTGGCAAAGTTTAAAAAAAAAACATTAAGTGACAGAAATATCAAACTGGTTAAAACCAAGGGTTTCATTGTACAATTACATTCTTAAAATAAAGCGTGTTTTAAGGCGATAATTGGTTTTCTAATATCCTGTTACCAACTTCATTATTCTTGCACCTTACAACAGAAAACAAGGTAAACACGCATAGTAAATAGGTATTTATAAAATATCCGAATACGAACACTTATCTACATGGTTCTTACACAACAAACACACATCCATAAAACACATTCCTTAAAACCTTTTATGTAGTCAATGGTTAACCAAAATCAATTGAATGTGAGTGGGGAACGCAATGTAATACCAGATCTATATATAAATATAATCCATATAATCTAAGGGAGTGAAACGAGAACGTAAGTTCTCGTTTCACCGTACGTATCATCCATGAAGTAATTACAAAGTTGCTTCATGGCATCATCTTACCATCGCTACTGGTATCTCAACATGAGGGGTATATTGGCATGTCTTTTTAAACATATATCCAGTTGCAGTGACGTTCTTTAAATTTACACCGTCATGCCTATATTCCCAAAGCGGGGGTGGCAGAGGTGTACTGAGCACACCCACGTTTCGCCGACGATGTTAGGTCCCATGTAAAAGTCTTTAATTTACAGATAACATTATTGGCTAAATCTATCATTATAATATATCATTTTAAAGACAGATTGGATATTAATGCCATTTTTGAAATTTAAAGAACGCGTCTGTATCTAGGCGATAAATTTAAGTTTTGTTAATTCAATTGCATTTACTATAACACAATAACATACTGTTGATTTAAGATCGAAAGAACTTCAAAAGTATCCGTCCTAAGATATAATTATGAGCCATTTCGTTTCATGTTTGTGTCATAATATTGTAACACAACGACTAAGAAACTATCGTATAAACTTACGGTCTATAAATTTCCATTAATTGTAGAGCATGAGCATGTTACAATGATGTTAACAATGCTGCCAAGAGTATCACAATGGCGGCTCATAATTAAGCTAGTGTCGATACAACAACGCCAGCCAATGTAATGTCGGCGGTGAGTTACGAAGCACTTTCATTATTGTGTACACAATGCTTATTTTCGATCAACATCGGAAACTTCAACAAATCCCTATATAAGATATAGATATATAAATATTTTTTTTGGTCTTAAACCTTAAGTATAATAGTCATATAATTAGAACACACACAGCAATTTACGAATTCAATACTTGTGGAGATACTCAATACATATTCTACATTGCAATAAAGAAATGACTGTCGACTCTAGGTTAAAAAGAATTATAACTTGGCATGTATTTAAAGTAATTCTCTCGATTATTTCTAAGGGTTTAATTATAAATGATAATGACTGTTCAACTAGTCATACTCGTGAACGGTGGAGACTGGTCCAGCCAGAATTCGTTAGCTTATTCATTACTAAAATTTAAAATTTTTATTATTGTCAGTCTCATCTCAGTCGTAAGGCATCACATCGGAACTGGATCGCATGATCGGACTTATGTAGAAATAGATGAAAAAAAAGAAAATACACAATTAGACAAAAAAGACAAGCCCACTGAGTTTCTCGTCGGATCTTCTCAGTGAAGGCCGCGTTCTGATCCGGTGGTAGATTAGTAAGTTATTTTCTTTAAATATGATCATTTGTTAGTATTCCGCAGGGTTGATACAAAAATAAATAGTTTGAGTTCAAAAATACGTTTTCAGAATAGTCTCATCTTGCGCTATGAAATGAAGAGCATAAATAGTGGTGTTAGAGAAGCACAAGATTAGAACGAATTGACTGGTAGAGTACAGGTCTAAGGTCAACAGAGGATAAAATAGGTGGACTGATGATAATGTAAGGAGTCTATTGTAATTATAACGGACTTTTTCAACCAAATATAACTATATTAGCAAAATTTCAAAGCAAAAATGTCTAGTTTTACACACAATTAAAATAAATAAACACCATCACGCCTATATTCCCCAAGCAGGGGGACAGAGGTGCACTGCACCACTATTTGCCAACGATGTTAGGTCCCATGTAATACGAGGCGAGCCTATTGCCATACAACGGGCACAATTCCAGACTCCGGAGTGACACTGGGTATTTTTCGTTAGAAAATCTACATTTGTCCGACCTAGGATATGAATCCACCTCGTGCTCGCAAAACATATTATTCGCCACTAGACCACAAGGCAGTCAAATGATGTTAACAAAAATATATGTTTTTTTGATTTTATTATAGATTGACATTTTTATATTAACTTTATAGTCAACTAAACCCCACTTCTTTGAAGAATCTTTTTGACTTAAATGACAATCCTCAAAACAAAGAACATAAACCAAAATATGATAAAACAAACCCCATAATCTTTTCTAAATTGCTAGATCACTTCGGCATTATTATTCTTGGTTCCAGGCCAAATGCATGCAATCATTGTACCACTATCGACGCGTATGAGTGCTGGCAAACTATTGGCACAGGTGCAAAGATCGTTTGGATACACATCGAAGAACAATATAAGATTTGTATTTTTTTATAAAAGGAGGAATGTTATATATTTTTTTTGATTAAAGTGAATTAGTTTAGTTAGCATTCGATTTACTAGAATTTAACTCTTTTTAGATTTTGAAATCGAAAGTAGTATCACGTCACCGTCCATCAAAATGTTATACCCACTATCATCTGTTGCATTTATCTTATATAAAGAATAAGTTGAGTATAATACTCAAATCACACCATCGCGCCCATATGCCCTAAGTGTTAGCAGAGGTGTACTGTGTACACCCACTTTTCACCTACTATGTTAGTCATGGGACTAACATAGTAGCTGAAAAGTGGGTGTACATGTAATAGAATATTTTTTAAAACTAAAATACAGTTTTTTACGACGCAGGATTTGAACCCCGGATTACCCCACCATGTATGTAATAACCCATGAATGTAAAGAAAACCAAGATTATGGTTTTTGAAAGGGAAGAAACCAGAACGAATGTAAGGATTGTGGTTTGTAACGATGTGCTGGAGCAAGTGAATGAGTTTGTATATCTTGGATGCGCCTTCAGTAAGGATGGGAAATACACCGCTGACATAGAGAGAAGAGTGAGTGTAGGGAACAGGGTGAATGGTGCGATGGGAAAGCTACTTGGAAGCCGGCACTTAAGCCATAAGGCGCAGCTGGCCATACATAACGGAGTTCTTGTCCCAACGCTGTTATATGGTAGCGAGAGTTGGGTATGTAAGAAGGAGAATGAAAGTAGTAGAAATGCGAGCTCTGCGGAAGATGTGCGGAGTGAAGCTGACCGACCGCATTAGCAACAGCGTAGTAAGAAAGCGAGTAGGTATGAAAGATAGTATCGGTGTAAAGATGAGAAAGGGCATGCTCAACGGAGCATGCCCTTTCTCATCTATCTATATTCCCGAACCAACGGGTTCGGACATATAGAAAGAATGCCAGATGAAAGAATGACAAAACAGATATACAATGTGAAAGTGGAAGGATGCCGGTCTGGGGAAGACCTAGACTATCTTACCACGACCAAATAAACCGAGTCTTATCTGAAGGAAAAGTCAAGACTCTCCGTAACCGGCGAGCGTGTATGAGACGAACTATGAGAGTGTAGGAAGCCAGAGAGGTATGTAAGGAAAGAACCTGTTGGAACTCTGTACTCTCTGCCTACCCTGCAAGGGATCTGGCGTGATGATATAGATAGATAGATAGATAGATTACCCCACGTAATAGCCACGTACATTATTCGCCACTACACCAACGAGGCAGTCGTAATTTCATCGACCAGATTGTAAAACAGTACAATCCTCGCCAAAACCCCAATACTTCAATACGTTTTTAATAAAATCTTACCCGTTTTTATAAACCGTGATTCGCTATAAACATGAATGGATAAGACAAGGATTGCAAATTAAAATAATTCCTAATAGTTATAAACATGTGTATAAACAGATAAATCCAAAGTTTTATTACTAATGCGCATCTTATCTTCACGCGCCATTGGCTCCTAAACCTTTATCATCAGCATGGATATTCATAAAATCTTTTGTGGACAGAGTGAACCTTTTTTGGTGGCCTGTAGTACCTACAGGCCACCAAAAAAGGTGCACCAGGCGCATGTAAAAAAGTAGTAATCCATTCCTCTTTTGCTCTTCGTTTGCATGGTAGTAACATTTGGTTCATATTTTTTTTCTTTCACACGTATTTCTGTCCTTGACACATGTCTTTGATACAGGTAATAAAAAATTGAATAAAATTAAATTTATTTATTTCCAACAACAATTTATTATACAGATTAATTCAGACAGTAAAGATTAATAAACAAAATAAATCTAAATAACTCTTCGGACCAGGCTTGTCCAGGGTGGAGTCAGCCAATAATTAAGCTAGCGACTTTCTTAATAAGGTAATAAATTTAAAACTACAAACAAATTCAGTAGTCGTCCGGCATCCCTTTGCAACGCTTCCAACCATTCCTATAATAACCAACACGTAACCCACAAAGAAATCAGTTGAAAAGTCATAACAGAACAAATTTGCAACAAAAATTATGGATTAAAAATTCTCACGCATGGAAGATAATCAAGAAAACTTTAATTGAATTAATCAACAAGCAGCGGAACGAACAAAATCAATTCAGAGTTAAGAAGTAGCTCCCAGGAGTAAAGTTTCTAGATAAATAAAATAATAAATACTACGGTGAGAAAACTTTCAACGTATCAAAATTTTTATCGGGTAAGCCAAGGTAAAATATTTTAAATTTGCCACAGAAAAGCTAAATTTTAAATTAAGGATGCCGATTTTAACTTTTGGAAATTTTAAATCGGCATTCCTAGTTCTATTAAATTCTATTAAATTAAATAACATTAATTTTCTCATTTTAATATTGAGAAAAAATGGTTTTTACATTTCGATTTAAAGCAATGAATCTATTAGTGGACAGAGAGCCTAGCATGAATGACGGCAGTGTGACACTTTTGAGTCAATGTGCCATCTTTGTCACACTACAATTTTACTAAATATACATGAACGTGACAGCACTTTTACTCGCTAGCGTCACGGTATCATCAAAAGTTTTGTGCTAAGCCCTCAGATCCTAGAACCCTTAGCGTCGTTTTAGCGTGATTTTTAAGTGTTATTCCGGTGATTTGTATTTTTCTTAGAATAAATATAATCTTGAAGCCGCGGGCGCGCAGTAAATTGAAGCAACATTTACTACCTGCAAAGCAGGTAGTCACACGTTCACGCGAGTAGTCACTCTACGGCCGTCGTGCGAAATAACATGCTCTACGTATCTCAAATTAAATTGAATTATACCGTCTTGTATCATTCCCGCCTGTCAAAATGCTGTTGAGCTCAAAAAGAAACATCATAAGATCACATTTCATACGTATCTAACGCATTCAGGTGCCGTATTATTTAAATATCAAATTAATTCTTCCGTCTGTAATTGTCATAGTAAAACACGCGTCCATTTTGTTAGTGTTGCTAGTATAACAATTCTATTTTTCTCTATCTATCTATTAAATGGTATTATTATAGTTAATTACTACATCACGGTTTTGATATTTAGTTAAGATGATGAAAATATATTTTCCCTACATTAAATTACTACAAACCTTAATAGTACACATATCTATTTTTTGAGTTTAATATGCATTAAAATAGACGTTACCGGAACAATAATTTCTCTATCATATACTCTAATGTCATCAACATTTACCCCAAAAAGTGGTAATATTTCCGCGCTGCCAACATTACGCGGGTAGGAAGTGCGGTGAGTGCGGGGCGTTTGTTGAATTTTTGGCTTCACCGCGTGACGTGCAATTACTACTACGCGCGGCTTCTGGATATTTATTATTCTGAGGCATTTTATAGACTTACTTAGACAAGTAAGTGTACAAAATACATATCACCGAATTACTTTTATACTATATTTTACGTCCCATGTATCACATGATAGAGAGAAAGAGATATATGAAGGATGACAACGTTTTCGCTATAATTGACGGACGGCTTGGTCCAGTGGTTTAGAACTAAGCTCTTAACCCACTAGACCGAGTATCGTGGGTTCGATTAACAAATCGACAAATCTTTGTGTGACCCACAAATATTTGTTTAGGTCTGGGTGTTTGTGAATTTCATATTTGTAAATGCATCCACGACACATTAATAATTCATAGCGGGAGGCAACGTCCTTATAAAAAAAAATGACGGATGGATTGGTCCAGTTGTTCAGAGCTTAAGCTGCCACGCCCACTGCTCCGACTAGTCACGGGTTCGATCCCCGCACGGGACAAATCTTTCTGTAACCCAGAAATATTTGGTTCGGTCTGGGTGTTTGTATTTGTGAATTTTATATTTGGAAATGAACCCATGACATACGAATAAACTATATCACTAAACTATATCACAATATCAATCTATAACATTTTAATCCCACATTCGTTATTCGTTTACCCATTATAAATGCACTTCCTCGGGTACGATCATGACTATGTATATTTAGGACATACTACGAGAAATCTCTCTACAAAACTCTTGAGAAGTCCAAGCTACTGTGATCCGTATCATATTTAAAAAACAGTCGGATATTGCATGTAGTAGTATTTAGATCAGCGATCGCCGGAGACATGCACTCCCATCTTCACAAGTTCAAGTGCTTCGGCACGTAGAGCTGCAGTGCTTGCTCTGTATGCACAAATCCCGGCTTAGCCGGAGTACAAACACAGCACATGTTTGCTCAGTTGAAAATTGAGTGGGAAATTTTAGTCATACTTTTAAAGTAAAAAGACCACCGCAGGGAGTGTTAGTAATGCCATTTTAAGATTGAGGACACGGTAAAAAATGTAAGCGTGAAGCAGAAAATGTGAGGGTTCGTGATATAATATCCTTTTGGTACTCACGAATATTTAAGATAACTGTTACGCCTAGAGGTGTACTTTGTGGACTAACATATTGCCGACAATGCTAGGTCCCAATATAATAGGGTATTGCTATTATACTGGGAACAATTCCAGAAGACTGAGCATGAAAAGATTGACGTGAGCGTGACTCTAGCGAACTGTCGCGCTCTCACGTTCATGTTTATTTAATAAATTTGTATGCTGACAAGGATGGCATTATTGATTGGCTATTCGACAATATTAAGATAACAAAGTATATGTAATAATGAATGATATGTAATAATGAAGTAAACCCTAGCATAAACATGTTGAAATTATCGTACGCTGTCTAGTTCATATGCCATACTTTTCACACTAAATAAAGATGAACGTGACAGGGCATTTTATCGACAACATTATTATAACGTCAAATAGTTTATGCTTCGCCCTCAAATTTACACGATTAAATATTTACGCCGTTTAAGAGTTATATGGATTTAATGCACCGGTACAAGAGGTGCGTTACACAATCTCTTTAACCAAGGTATTTTAGCGTCTGAGGTGGTCCTAGCGCTGTGCGTACTTTAAACATAAAAAAATAAATACTTGAAGTCGGTGCCAAGTAACCGACTGAATCAACGGGCTCCAACTTCAACTATTTATTTTTTCTGTATGAAGTCGGTTTTCGTCTACTTAAAAAGTTTTTTAATTTACAATTTTAAGTGATGAGTGAGTTAATTTTTTATAACTATATTATATTATTTTACTTAGTTCTATAATAAGGTACCTACGGGATTGATTTAATACTCATAATAACTGAATTTACACATTCATGCTG
The DNA here is from genome assembly GCA_905147815.2 of Phalera bucephala. Lineage (NCBI taxonomy): Eukaryota > Metazoa > Arthropoda > Insecta > Lepidoptera > Notodontidae > Phalera > Phalera bucephala. The sequence continues at coordinate 14,696,104 of LR990627.1, forward strand.
CTTTATGTCAAGGAGTCCCCTGATGTTTCTTCAAAGTACAAGGTCCAATACCGATATAATTAAAATGGGACCACCTCGGAGCCATATTATACTCAACACAAAACGAATTATCAAAATCGATTTCCAAGCAAAGAAGTTATTAAAAAAACAAAGACGATTTATAAACCTAATCCTTTTTTAAAGTCAGTAGATATTCTGCTTAGTTCTATAGTAATAAAAAAAATAAATAATAAAATAGTTTATTTAGATCAAAAATGGAATGTATACAAATTTCAATTGAAAAACGATGACATCTGCAGAAGTTAAAAACTGTGTCGCAGATATCAACGCCCTCCTCCGATTACATAAAAGCAAAAGTGAAAAAAAAAAAGAAAAAAACATGCATAAGAACGTAATATTAATAAATGTGCAATTCTGTGTACATGTACGTGTGCGTGCGTGAGTGTGTGTGTGCGTGAGTGAGTGTGTGTGTGAGTGTGTGTGTGTGAGTGTGAGTGTGTGTGTGTGAGTGTGAGAGAGTGTGTGTGTATGTATTTGTATAGATGTTAAGATGTGTGCGCATGTATGAACATGTGTCGTACATTTATATGTATGATCATATTTTGACGTGCTTATAAAACAGACGCCTTAAGAAGGTTTTCGGTTTCTTCATAGGACAAAGAATTTAGCCATTTCGTGCATTTTAACTTACATTTAAAAAGTGACAGAGAGTGGATATTTAAAACTTTATTTATTCTATTATATACGATTGGACTAACATAATAGTAATGCCGCCCCGCTATAGCCGTGCGGTGGGAGTGTGTTGGACATGGATTATTCAGTTTACGCTTCGAATTTATTATTTTTAGGTCGTATGTTGTTTGGGTATGTTTTCGAGTAATCATTTTTAGAATAAAAAGTTGACGAACATTTAAAACTTGGCAGTGTGAATATAATTCGCTTGTGGGAAATCGTATTGGTTTATTACTAAGCACCTTAAGAATAGCTCGTTGAGCTCTTTCGAGTCTTAACATGTGCGTCTTAGCTGCGCCGCCCCAGGAGATGACACAATATGATAAGATGGATTGACCTAGTACATAACAAACAGATTTTAAACATTTGAAATCTAGTACTCCACTTAACTTCTTAAAAACAAATATAAGCTTTCTAACACGAGACAATGTGGATTCAATTTGTAGCTTCCAAGCTAGAGTGCCATCCAAAATAACACCAAGGTATTTCAAGCAGGGGACACGTTCAATGGATGTGCAGTTACAAGAGATAGAAAGCGGGACAGCAGCTCCGAAACAGATGTGAGCGCGTATAATATAATTTAAAGGGGGTTGTGAAGCAAGATTTGGGGTGAATGGAATAAATTTTGTTTTAGACAAATTTAGTGTAAGGAGGTTTGTAGAAAGCCAGTGCATGACAGTTCTTAGAGCGTTTTCAGAATGTTCACGAACCTCCTTCCAATCCTGTCCGTTTACAAGAAGAGCTGTGTCATCAGCATAGGTAATTATTTTGCAATTGGGAAGAGATAGGTTGCACAATTCATTGATGTAGACGAGAAAGAGAGTAGGGCCAAGGACGCTACCCTGAGGGACACCAAAATGAATTGACTCCACACTGCTTTTTAAGCCATCTATCATGACACATTGCGTCCGATTCGTCAGGTAACTGCGAAAAATGTCGAGCGCAACACCCCTGACACCTAGTAGTTCGAGTTTGGATAGCAGTATGGGGATAGACACAGTGTCAAAAGCCTTCGATAGATCCAGAAATATGCCCACTGTTTTTTGCTTCTTTTCGAAATTCTTGATCACGGCATCAGTTAGTTCAAGGACCGCGTCTTCAGTAGACGTACCACTGCGAAAGCCAAACTGATTTGCCGATAGGACACTATTTTCATTCAGAAATTTTAGAAGTCTGGTATTTAATACTTTCTCAAAAATCTTGGACAAAACAGTTAGAACGGAAATAGGTCGATAGTTTGTGACACTGTCCTTATCTCCACTTTTGTAAATAGGGTGCACAACTGCCATTTTAAAGGCATGCGGGAAGACACCAGAAGAAAGGGCTGTGTTGAATATATGTGTCAGTATGGGGATGAGAATATGCCTCGCAGATTTTACTAGCGGGGTAGAAATGTTGTCCCAGCCAGCCGCGCTCTTATTCTTCAAATTTACTATTATTGCTTCGATCTCACCTTCAGTTACGCTAAATAAGGCCATTGAGTTTAGTGGTGGAGTAGGCATGGAAGAGGAGATATAAGGGTGCTGAGTACTGTTCCTGCAAAAGTTAGTAGCCGGGACGATTTTTTTCGCAAGATCTTTGCCGACATTTGCGAAGAATGTGTTGACCGAGTTAACTGATGACAAAGGATCGTCGCGTAGTTTCAACAAGTTCATCGAAGACGAGTGACTTTGATTAAGGTTAGCAATTTGCTTTATAATCTTCCAAGTTTCTTTAGGATTCTTTTTTGCCATCTGTAACTCTTTATGATCATAAATACGCTTTATTCTTTTTAAAATATTATTACAGAAGTTACGGTAACGGGTGTAAATATTTTTTTGCGTTGCATTTAATGGATCTTTTTTAGATAAATGGTAAAGCTTGTCTCGATGACGGATGCATCTTAAGAGGCCAGGCGTGATCCATGGTTTGATAATACGTTTTTTGCTGGGAACAGGAGATAGTTGAGAGTTATTTTTAACACTTTTTGAGACAATATTTACTAGAGTGGTAGTGGATACATCAGGATTTTGGGACATAAGTACTGGAGAAAAATCTGTGTTTTCGAGATCTTTAACTACACTGGGGATGTCAGTACGTGTCAGAAAACGCTTCGACGCCATGTTAAATTTAAACTTATAATTGCAACAAAATAAGATGGGTGCATGATCGGTGATCAATGAATCAAGTACCAAAGTAGTAGAAGAGTATGGACTTCGAAGAATCACGTGATCGAGACAGTTACCCTCTCTGGTGGGGAGCATATGGGCTGGAAGCATAGAATGAGAGGCGAGCAGGTTGAGGTATTCATCTGCCAAATTTACATTGCTCTCTCCGATCAAGCTAATATTAATATCCCCGATTATTGCAATAGATTTGAACGATTTTAGGGTGTTTAGAATTTCATCGAGGCTATTTATAAAAGGGTCTAAATGTTTGTAGGAGGGAGAACGATACAATGCAATGATAGCGCACTTGTTTGCGAAGTTTAGAATTAAGCAATTTGCATCCCGAAAATGTGGTCTCTCAATCTTACAATCGACCCCCTCCCTAACATATGCAACTACGCCATCGTTCTGATTAAGGTAGGTTGTCTCAAAAGACTGAAATCCGGCAAGTGACGGGATACTAGGCGACTTGCTCAACCAGCATTCTGATAGGATGATCACGTCAAGCTGGAGTTTTAGTCTATCCAGAAGAACCAGGAGCCCATCAAAGTTTCGATTTATACTCCGGATATTCACATGAAGTATTCTACAAGCATCATTCTCATGTTTAATAAATTTAAAACACTCTTCAGGGGAACACTGGAAAGATTCAGATATTGACAACCCTTCAATATCATTATTGACGTGATTTAGTTCATCCATTAAAGAGAGAGAAAAGGAACAGTGGAACAGGATTATAGAAACACAATAAACGATACTTGAGGGGAGCACAGGTATTGTTATGGCGAATAATATTATTTTCCCAATATGTCGAAAGCGCACTACTATTCAGTGTGATAGATGACTGAAAGGGTAAGTGAAAGTGTGTGTATTTATTTGTCAAGAGTTTTTGTTTAATGTGGATGATTTGTGTAGCAATTAGTGTGTGGAGTATTCTTAAAATAATAAGCCTAGGTATTACCAGAATGATATGCATATGTATCAGGTAACTCACTTTAAGACTTCCAGAAGCAATAAGTGCAATATGATATTCTAGTCACTTAGAAGCTTTGAGTTGGTCTAGGTAAGCTTCAGACGTTACGCGAATCAAAGGACCGTTTTCTACTTTGCGTAGGAGTATCTTGCCGCGAGATACCCAACAAAACTTAAAGTCATTAGATTTGGCGTAGTCACGAGTTAAAAAGAAAAGCCTCTTCATTTTTGAAGTAAGGTTCTCCGCAATAAATATTGGTTTTACAGGCCCTTGTATTTTTAGATGTTCAGTTGTCAGTCTAGATGTCGAGTTAAATGTGCGATACATTTTTATGAGTTTATCTTTGAGGAGAGTGGTGGTTAGATCTACTATTATTGTTCTGTTTGCAGGGTTCTTCGTTCTTATTCGGTAGATGTCCTTAACCTCGTTCAGTTGTATAGGAACGTTGATTGCCCTACCAGTATTAATAAAGGTGTCCAAAAGCGATAGCTTAGTTTCCATGGGTGAGACAGGGATGTTTCTAATCTCTAGACAGGTAGACCTGGAGCTACGTTCAAGATTTTCAATCTTTTCTTCCAGAGATCTGATGTACTGGCTGTCTTCATTTCGCGCTGCCGCCATTTTGTCAAACTGGGCTTGCAGCTTATCATATTTATCTGACAGAATATCAAACATCGAACGGATGTCCTCAACCATAGAACACAATTTATCAGACATCTTTTCCTGGTCTTTCTTGAAAGCATTGAACATTTTGCTCATTTCTTTCATGAAATCATTAAGCTTTTCATCATCACACACAGACCGCTTGCGTTTACGAAGGGTAACATTAACTTTGTCAGTTTTAAACTCCAGATTCGGTTCTGAGGAGCTTTGTTGTAATGTCCGAATGCTGGGCACTGTGAAAGTTGGGGATGATAATGTAACCATAGGCGCATCACTCGTAGAAGAATTTGATGTAACTGGAGCAACACTCGGAGTTATGGCTGGTGAGGACGGTGGCGTACGCTTGAGCGGCATAATGAAGCAGGGTTTTGTATATTTAAAAAAGAAAAAAAAGTCTCAGCGAGTAGTAATTGCACAAAGAATAAAAATGTGCAAACAAAAAGAACCAATTGGTCGGACTCGATCGTGCACACTTAGCGTCTACCTGGACGACAAGCAATGCACCGCTATGGACACTTGTTTTAGTTAAGCGAAATAACTTGTCTCATGTTATTAAAGAGTGTCCACTTTATATCCTTTCCGCTATGAGAGCCTGGTACTTTGAATACAATCGGTAGGACCTGAATTAAATATGTTGTCTCGCTCTTACGGAATCTGTCCCTCCTGGGTGACAGCAACTGCAATGCACCTCTTCAAGGTACTGTTTTCTCGGTAGCGAAGTAATCTTGCAATAAATCCAGATTGAATCCTCAGGGATCTCTTCTCTCTTTCACCTCAAATATGGCCGCGGGGCTATATGAAAGTATCCTTAAGAGTAAGCAGGACGGTCTTATATTTTAATAATTAAATATTAAATGATTTACGAAAATGATATTTCTTTTTTTAATTTTAAGGCAGCACAAAACACGTCTAGTTACGAATGTGTCACAGACGGAAGGGGGACTACCTATAGGATACACTTGAACCCATAATATATCAATCTACACATTCGTGTTGCTTGTCGTTAAGGAGTTCCCTGGTGTATCTTCTGTGTAAGTCCGAGGTCCAATACCAATAAAATTGAAATGAGACCACCTTGGAGCTGGACCCAATGCAAAAAGAATCATTAAAATTGGTCCATAATTGACGGAAATATCGGTAACGAATATAGAACCTCCTCCTTTTTATAATAATATAAATATATATAAAAGTAAATTAAAGATTATAGTACTTTTGCTAAAAAGATTGCGGTAACCCTCTGTACGGTGGTATCTACCAGGAAGTAATGAAAATGGCACGAGCGGCTATGACGTCACCGGGCCATCTGACAATCGAATACGAAATTACGAAATCCCTTTCCCGCACAACTTGCATTTGTGTTTTTTTTTATAAATCTGATGTCTTTATTGTGTATTAAAATGTCGAAACAGGTAGTAGATCTGGTATGATTCTGACGCGGAAAGAATTGAATGCCATTACTAGTTCCATCATAAAATTCCTTACTTCTTGTTTTGCTCTAAATTCATAACATTTATTACACCGTCACGCCTATATTCCCCAAAGAGAAGTAGCGGAGGCGTCCTATATATACACCCATATTTCGCCGACAATGTTAGGATCCAGTGTAATAAGAGGTGAGCCTCTTGCCATTTTCCAGACACAATTCCAGACTCCGGACTGATACTGGGAATCTGGTATATTTACTAGCTTCTGCCCGCAACTTCGCCCGCGTTGACTTTAAACAGAAACCTCACATTTTTCTGAGATAAAAAGCATCATATGTGTTAAGCTAGAAAATAAACTATCTGTATCGAGGTCACGATGTCCTGGATCAAATCCTAGGTCGGACAAATGTAGTTTTTCTAACGAAAACTTTCCAGTATGAGTCCGGAGTCTGGAATTGTGCCCGATATATGGCAATAGGGTCGTTTCCTATTATATGGGACCTAACACCGTTGGCAAAAAGTGGGTATACACGGTACTCCTCTGCCACTCCCGCTTGGGGAATATAGGCGTGACGGTGACTAGATAAATAAAGGAAATTAGGTACACAAATTCTGCTTCTTAGACCTTGCTAATGGATCATAATAAATCTAGGTTATACTATTGGCACCTACTGAGCCGTTGTTAAAGTAAATAAAATTAGCATATGAAATTTCATAGTTTAGTTTCAGCGGCGTCTGGGATATAAGGTCACATGGAGACCTATCAAGTATTAAACTGAATTATGACGTTAAAAAAATGCTTTCATTACAAATGGTTGTCTCGTTCATCGAATTACATTCGAATCCTGGGTTGAATAAAGTAATATTGGGGTCCTTCCATAAAAAAATCCCAGTTTCAGTTCCGTGTTATTATGTGCCCTGTATAGTGGCAGTAGGCTTGCCTCCTATTTCTTTAGGTATTGAAATCGTCGGTGAAATTCTTCTGCTCTTCTTGCGGATAATGACGGACGATTTAGCGCAGTGGTTAAGAGCTTAAGCCGCTCCGCCCACTGTGTCTATTGGACGCAGGTTCGATTGGGTGATCCACAATTATTTTTACCGGTCTGGGTAATTTGTGTATGTGAATTTTTATGTTATGTAAATGCACCCACGACACAGGAATACAACCTAGTGTGGGGCTACGTTTTTTTAAAAAAAGGGAAATGTATATCGTTTTCATATAGTATACCCTGTATTGATAGAATCACTGACTTAACTGTGATGAATCCTATACTCCTCTATCTCTGTCTATATCATCACACCATGAGGAGTAGGCAGAGAGTACAGAATTTCAAGAGGTTTTTTCCTTACCGACCTCTCTGGCTTTTTTTACTCTCATAAACCTCTCAATGATTACACTCTTTTTGAATAATCATTATTTCAAATACTGAGTTCCGTTATTGTAATTTTTGATTCAAAATGTCTCTACCCACTCATTCCGTTGAATTATATACTACCATGAAAATTCATTAATAGTTCGTATAGCAAGTGAACAACTTTCTTTGTCTATATAAAATTGCTAAACAAACAAGGAGAACCTTTCCACCTACGCTTGTAATTGACCCGTGTTGCTATTCGCAAACTGTTAATCTTATTTATATGTAAATATTATTACCAACATGTGCTCTCGGAATAATACAGGGAATTCTCCCTATTTCTGATCCGGTGGTAGATGTAAAAAATGTAATAATTTTGACGTTTGTAAGTGCTCTTATATTGGCCTAAACAAATAAACAACTTTTGACTTTGACTTTATTTATATTAGTAGAAAGATGTTTTTATTCCTTCTAGTTTACAGTACAGAAGTAATTGTAATTTTCACAAAGGCGAGCTAAACTTAAAATATCAAGAAGATTGCTGTAAGCAATTTATTACATACTTAAAAAATCTGTCTCGTAGGTCGAGTGGCAAATAATGCGCGTAGCGATCACGAGGTCAGGTTGTTCAAACCCTAGATCCAACAAATTTGAGATTTTTACATACGAAAATTGACAGTATCAGTCTGGAGTTTCATATTGTGCCCAGAACAATGGCAATAGGCTCGGCCCCCTATTACATAGGACCTAACATTGTCAGCGAAAAGTGGTTGTACATAATACACCCCTGCCGCCCCCAGTTTGAGAATATAGGCGTGACGATGGTTATTTTTGTTTTATTTACCTCAAAAGACTCAAATCATAGTTGTTATAAATACATACTGTATCGTCCCGGGGATGATACAGTATGTATTAAAAGGCCGCCGCCGGCAGTTCCGCTGCCCCGCTGCTAGTAACGTCAAACGTGAACGCGATTACTCCTCGTCGTGATTACGCCGCCGCTGCCACTTGCGCATCAAAGAGGACAACAGAAAAGACTCCTAAAGCGCCTCAGGTCACAATGAAGGGCCGAAGTGATGAGGAGGGCTTCATTAAGATGGAAAGGAAGAAGGAGCCTCCTCGACAAAACCGGTGTGGGACCGCGCCGATCGATGATGGTACGCTCCTCCGTTCAATAGTACCAACGACGCTGCTGTACGTGTCACGATTACATTACACCACTAAAGCCGATAACATTGTGGAGTACGCCCGTAAGAAGACCATGTACACTCTGAGGGTCGAGAAGCTGAACTCGCAAAACAATACGGCGTTTAATAATTTTGTGGTGCGAGTTCCCACTGTCAAGCTGAGAGTGCTGAGAGTCAAGTCTTCAGGAGATTTCGTGGGAGACTGCGAGACGCCCCTGCACAGCGCAATATCTCACCGAAATGACATGTTACTTAGATTATAAGTTTTAATATATTATTATATGTTTGTTAGTCTGTAAGGTATATATTCTATGGGCCAGTAAGTTGTAAAAAAATATTATTGTAAACTTTTTGCTTAAATTAATAATTATAATTACGAACTCTACGTACCTAGTAATATGATCTTAAATACAATGCAAGTATTGTGCGCGCTGCTATACTGCGTGTTATAAAAATACGGCCCCACATAAACAGAAATACAAAAAAGAATTCTTTTAATAGCGTCCGGAAAATTGAAAGCTATTCACATACGAATTTTTAATAGGAACAGAAACATTAACGTTATTTACATACGGTTTTTTTATTCTCATTATTATCTATAGATAAACTCTTTCAACTCAATGAGATTAAGTTGGTAAGTAAAACGGTGAGGTCGGGAAACGCTTCGCGTTGTCGCTGGAACCTCGTTAGTATGCGATGCTATATAATAATAAAATGCATGTATCCTCCCTTCAGAATACGTATTGTTCGTGTTATGACATATTTTCCTTTGTATGTGGTATTTTAAGCCATGTCTGTGCGTTCAATGTGATGTTTTTACATTACGGCAAATTGGCAACGTTTATTTTATCGATAAAAGGATTGTGTCTTTAATTAATGATCGATTCTCGTTCTTTGAAATCTCCATAATGGGAGAACGTGATGCTTAAGCACGATCCACGCCTTCCTGTTATAACTTTTTAGGAGGACATCCTATTTAGGAAGTATTTTCAGTCTAATACTTTGCAACTTCGGCTTTAAGACGTCGACGTCCGATTACTTATAATAATAATAAGGTTAGAACGATTGTGCTGCACATTTTCCGATTTAGGATATTAAAGTATTTGCAACAGCGTAGTATAACAGCGTATGTATGAAAGATAGTATCAGTGTAAAGATGCGAAAGGGTATGCTCTGGTGGTTCGGGCATATTGAAATACTGTTGGAAGAAAGAATGACAAAACAAATATACAATGCAAAAGTGAAAGGATGTAGGTACCAAGGAAGACCTAGACTATCTTACCATGACCACATAGACCGTGTCTTATCTAAAGGGCAAGTCAAGAGTCTCCGTAACCGCCGAGCGTGCGTGATACGAACTATGAGAGAGGAAGCCAGAGAGGCATGTAAGAATAGAACCTGTTGGAACTCTTTATTCTTTACCTGCCCTGCAAGGGATCTGGTATGATGATATAGATAGATACATGATAAAATCTGTATCAAGCTTTTGGCAGTGGTTACACGATTAGTCCGAAGATTTCCGATGGCGTTACTACCTTCCCGATGCCCTTATATCCCATGTCAGATATAGATACAGCACAGAGGTTCAGACACTGACCTCACCGGAGAGGTTGAAGTATGTCTTGCCCTCCGGTCGGTACCACGGCGAGACACCTAGTATATACCCCTCATAATGACCTTTCCTCCTTGAGGCACCCTTAAGCTAGTTGCTTCCTTGCTCTTCTGGCTGGAGCGTAGGCTTAGCACAAAAACTTTGACGTAAGTGTGACGCTAGCGAGTAATCATGCTGTCACGTTCATGTATATTTAGTAAATTTGTAATGATATCAAAGATGTGATGATATCAAGCCGCTAGCGCCACGCTAATGTCAATCTTTTTGCGCTAAGCTCTCTGACTATGTAACGTCTGCCTTACAAATACATTTATGGTGTCTTTCTATTATAAGCGCTCGGGCAAATAAATAAAAGGGTAAAATTCCTATAAATATTCTTAATAAGGACAATATTCATGGCATCGCCCACGCGAGCTCCGACAGAAAATAATGCGACGCACGGCGAATACTGAATCTAAATATTTCCCCCGCACTGTTTATTGCGGATCTATGCTGATTACGTCAATGGTAACGGACATATCTAGGCTTGCAATCACATGTTTTTATATTTATTGTAATATTTATCATTGTCGAATAGAGGTTAAGGGATCATTTTTCAATCACTTGTGATAGAAGGCATGTTCCAATGGTTACGTGCTTAAGCCGCTCTGCCCATTGGAGTATTCGTAAGTTCTGTACCCGCACTAGACAAATCTTTGTGTGGCCCACAAACATTTTGTTTCGGTCTGGGTGTTTGTGTATGTAGTTTTCATGTTTGTAAATGAACCCACGACACAGGAGTAATTTTTAGTGCGGGGTTCGTTTTAAAAAAAAAGACCTGACCGAATATTGAAGTGACATAGTTTAACTGTTTTATTCATAGAGGTACTAAAAGCATACTGGGAGCGTTAACAAGAATGTATAATTATGTCATGTCAGTGATGAGAAAGGGGACAAATCTACCGCACTCTTGTGCCCTTTATTTTGACATTAATAATTACTTGAAAACAAATAAAATGTCACCAAGAACACAGTCACTAGACAAACAAATACTAACCGATAAATTTTCGTGGAGCCTACTTCAAAATGAAAAGCCATCATATTTTGAATAAAAAGGAGGTACGAACCATGTAACATAATTTTATATTGGTTACCTAAATGGTACCAAATGTCCACAAAAAGTGTACAGCTGAACTGGTTTTATAATCCCTCTATGCTTTTAAGTTATATCTTTATAGTTTTATTCATAAAAAACTGTGTTTTCGGCTACTGTTTTATTTCATCCTTCAAAAAAGTTTTGTCTGAATACTGAAAAATCAGCCCTGAGTTAAATAACTACAAACACGCATGTATCATTCAGATCAAGCCTCAATTTGAATAAACGTTGCCAGACAAACTTGCCTGCAACATTTAGACCAGAGTAAGTTCGTAAAAACGAATTCCGTAATTAGCATGCACGGTAATCAAGTGTATAGCCACTTGATCCTTGGAACCGAGAGGCGCAGCATATGTTTACGTACTCTCGTAGTCTTTTGATTGGACTACGTCAGTAATAGCAGAAGCTAGTTATAGTTATTAGTTATTTCAGTGTACCAATAGACTTTTTCCGGAGTGAGTAAACTCGTTGCCGCTTGAAATTTACAGCGTACGAGATGTGTAAGCAAGAGCTAAAAGAGCCCTCCAGCTGATTCATCGAATAACGTACCTTTATATTACACAGTTATGCCTATATTCCCCAAGCGGGGGTGGCAGAGGTGTATTGAGTACACCCACTTTTCGCCGACGATGTCAGGTTCCATGTAATAGGGGGCGAGCCTATTGCCATATATCGGGCACGATTCCAGATTCCGGACTCATACTGGGAAATTTTTCGTTAGAAAAACTATATTTGCCCGACGCCGGATTTGAACCCAGGGCCTCGTGATCACCAAGCGATGCGCTTTGCCACTAGACCAACGAGGCAGTCAACTTTATATTAAACTTTAAATTCCATATTCTAAGATATTAAAGTGCATACAGATTTTATAGAAGGGAGGTTGTAATAGTGACTAGCCAACTAGAAAGATACCTTCGCCTAATTTTTCTGCCATACTCGTAGCTGTACTTATTATACGTAGATTTTCTTTCTAAAACGGGCCGTTGTTAATTAAAGCATTATACTTTCGCAACTTCTAAGAGACTCGTAAAATTCGAAGTGGGCGGGTTCTAAAAATATATAAATTCTCGGTAGCTGCGGTACCTATTGCCGGTATTTCAGCCGTACTGAATAAGTTAAGACCTCGACCACAGAATATACACAGAGGGTAAGGGCAGCTACCACAACCATTCTAGCTATAGGAAAATGATCTGAGGAAAGTATGCTTAACATTTTACAACATTTTGAGCCGCATTTACAGATTTTAAATAAAGGGCAATTTACCCTAAAACTGATGACTATCTTACCATGAACAAATAGGCCGAGTGTTATCTGAAGGACAAGTCAAGAGTCTCCGTAACCAGCGACCGTGTATGAGACGAACTATGACAGTGGAGGAAGCCGGAGAGGTATGTAAGAAAAGAACCTGTTGGAACTCTGTACTTTCTGCCTACCCCGTAAGGGATCTGGCGTGATGATATAGATAGATAGAACTTTGATGCCAATCGATCCTGTTTCTTATAAGGATCAAAAACTTCTATTGGACGAAACTTCTATTGAGGTTGGCGTACTAGGAAAGTCAGAAATCGTAAAAAATTGAATTTTTGCATGACTTGACTAAGAACAAGACTAGTCTTTTGCGGACCGCGAGTCTTTTGCGGTCTCGAAGTTCCGTGAGTACCTTTTTTTTATTTAACGACTTAAGTGCGATTTTAAATTAGTTCTATATTTCTATTTAAAAAAAAAACACCGTCACGCCTATATTCCCCAAACGGGGGTGGCAGAGGTCCCATGTAATAGGGGGCGAGCCTATTGCCATATACCGGGCACAATGCCAGACTCCGGACTCGTACTGGGAAGTTTTCGTTAGAAAAACTACACTTGTCCGACCTAGGATTTGAACCCAGGACCTCGTGATCACAAAGCGATGCGTTTTGCCACTAAGCCAACGAGGCAGTCAATTTCAAGTCAAGTTTTAGTTATTTATATATTTTTTGTGTCTTTTTATGGCCATTAAAAAATTGCCTCCCGGGCCATGCGGCGACTGCAGATTCTTATGGTTTTAGTGCTCACGAGTATGGTTAAGTGCTGACGTGCTACGGTGAAGCACATCCAATGAAAATTGAATGAATGCGAACAAAATGCGCGCAGATTGTGATTGAGACCTTAAATGTATGCCTCGGCTCCACATTGAAACTCATGGTCGCGTTAGGATCTACAAGCAAATTGGTACCACTAAGGTAAGTCAAATATTTGATAGAGTAGGTAGGTTTGTAGGAGTAGGTACCTACCTAATTAATCCTCATAAACCTAAAATAAAATAAAAAAAACGATTGAGCTCATTGTTTTGTTGCTAATTGCACCTTTTATAAAATCAGAATCGACACTCATTATAACTATTTGTATAGATTACTAAGAAGCATTAGGTAAATACAAAACTCTTGCGAGACCATCGCTTTAGACCAAAACTGATTGTGCAATACCAAGACCAAAACCAAGACCAAGTGACTGATGCAAGATCAAGACCTAGGTGAGCCTCGTCTTGGTCTTGCATTTGGGCAACACCAACAAATTAGTGGCCTCTGTATACGTAATTAATAATACATAATATTTCTTACTGTGGCCTGCCTCAATGCCTAAGTTGGCATTTTGCTGATACAAAATGTCAGTCAGGACAGCACGGGTGGCATTATTTTACACACGCGAGACAAAATTTTGATGGTCCATGATTTAAGTCCTGAAAGCAAATCTATTTATTTTAATTAAAAAAAAAAACGCAGCCCTGCTAGGATTTATTCCTGTGTCGTGGATGCGTTTACAAACATGAAAATTTAACAGACCGGAACAATTAATTGTGGATCGCACAAAGATTTGTCTCGTGCGGGAATCTTTCCTTTTCTTTCCTTTTTTTTAAAAACGTACTCGCGACTATTAGACATAGTGTGCGGAGCGGCTTAAGCTCTTAACCACTGCGCTAAATCATCCGTCAAAATAGTCTTGTCTATACTTCCATACGATACAATTCTTAAAACTAGTTTTCTCGTGTCAAACTTTTGTCACGGCACGTCAAGCTAGCATATAATACAAAACGATTAGGGTCACAAAATCCGTGACATATGTTAAGTATGACAAGGTTACCTGGAAGAGATTACTTTTTAGCGATAAGCCCGCCCTATGTTATTATTTTAACATGTTTGTTATTGGTGCATAATAAAGAGTGATCTATCCGTCTATATGTCTTGTTGCACCGCCTGTGCAGGCCCTGCTGATCATTATAAATGAGGTCATTGACCACTATATTCATTTTAATCCAAAATGGACAGACACATCAAAAAATTAAACATACTTTTAATAAAAACTGCTGTCCTAAAAAACTATTTTCAAGATGAAACAATCTTGACAGTTATAATAATATTATGTTTTTTTCCATTGAATTATGAGATTGTTGAACTAAGTCGGACCTTTTTTAAGTCTGACCTAACTTGACTTTTGATGTCCAAACATTCATAATATTGATTCATACGTCTGCATGACCACCTGAATTCAATTCATACTCTCTGATTAATAAAATATCAGTGAAGTGAAGTGGCTTAAGTAAATACTATTCAGAAACGATTTGTTTAAATAGGGACTAACGTAACTAATAGTAACCATTAGCTTTAAAATATACTCGTTAAAGTATAAGAGACGTTATAAAAAGAACCTGCGTTCGTCCTGCTATCATCCCACCGATGAAAATTCGGCTGCACTGAGCCGAACAGAAATCGATATTTAAATCGTAGTCCATTTTTTTAAAACTTAGCCCTCCATAGTAGTTCGTGGGTCGTGTTTGGAAACGCACCCCCGACCCACAGGTTCGTGGGTTGGAGGTGCGTTTCCAAACATGAAAGTCACACACACCTCGACCGAAACAGATAGTAGTGGGACACACAAAGATTTGTCTCGTGCGGGAATCGAACCCGTGACTACTTGATCTCAAGGGCGGAGCGACTCAAGCTATTAACCATTGAACCAAGCCGTCCGTCAAAATTTGATGCCTCGTGGGTCTAGTGGCGTGTGATCCCTCCTGCATCAACATCAGCAGGAGGGGCAATCGCGGGCGCAAAGGGCGGCGACCCTGAGCATCATTCACGAGCGACCCCGACGAGGACGGCGGCGTGGTGTGGCCCACGTCAGCATGAGCACCGCATCGGTGGAGGGGGAAGCGTGTTGTCAAGTCTCCCTCCGATGGTGTGATCTTCGGAGTGTGGCATAAGAGGGGCACCGGTGCGTTCCATACGGAGATCCCGGAGCCCCTCCAAAGTGCTGATGTTGGCCACTGTTACGACCGCCTGACGGCGGGTACAAATAAAAAAACACAATTATAAAAAAATACAATTGTTTATTGAAAACAAAAAAAATATATGTAAATAAACGAAAACAAATAAAAATCGTATGATAATTTTTTTTTTTCACCCGGGTGTGAACTCTCGGCACAGGGGAGTTTTCGGGTCACACAAAAAAAACCTATGGGCGCTGGGGACTTAACTTTCGGCCGTTCGATCCCGTGACGCGTGGGGGGTCTTCGGTAATCAGCTTCCACCGGCTAGGTGGGGAACTTGGAGGTGCCCTATAGAAGGCCCTCAGCCGCCGAGGTCAGCGGGAGTCGACGGGCAGAAGTGTGGCCTGCTGTCTCCCAAACCGTACTTTGGCAACCCGTACGGTGGACCCTCAGTTTTCAAGGGGGTTGAAAAATGTTGCTAATCTAAACTTTTATTTTTTATTTTAATAAAGCACTGTTTGAACTGAACTGAATTGTTGTCGTGCGAACTCTGGCGTCGAAAGAGGCTTTGTTCCTGCGCGAATTCGTTTTTATATACTGTCTCAGGACGGCCTACTTCCTGCCTGAGGCAACAGTGCGCACTCCCCAGATCTCTTGATCCTTCGTCTGAGACGAGAACAGAGATATGGAAAGAACGGCTCAACCGAAGCAAGGCACGCCCTAAACTATTGTCTGTTTTTTTTTATAAAATTCTTGTGGGACTAAGATAGCAATAATCGAACCGAGCGAGATAGGATCATTGTCCCGTTGTTCGCTATTGTATTATTTCTAGATCCTTCTATGTTGTGGGCGTTTCTTATTAGATGTTCTAGAAGGAATTTGATTTCCGGTGCCAACGAATACCTTATATGGTCATTATGATGATATCACTAGTTAAGGCGCGCGGTTTCCATTCGATGTAATTACTAGTTATTTTGTTTGTTTGTGTGTAAAGATTTTTTATTTTCATTTTATATTTTTAAAACTTTGTTACTACGTAACACCACTCAGGGGTTTTTTGGCGGTAGGAATCCGACACGCCCCGCGAGGCTCACCGAAGTCATATTCAGGATTTTCCCCCGGTAAAAAAAAAGTCGCGTATGACACGCGTAGTGATCAGAGGCCCTGGGTTCGAATCCTACGTCGGAAGGTGTAATTTCTCTATCGAAAAATTCTTAGTATTAATACAGAGTCCGGAATTGTGCCCGATATAATGGCAATAGGCTCGCCTCTTCTTGCATGAGGACTTGTGAAGAGTGTGTGTACACAGTAGGTATGCCACCCTCTATACGCGTGATAGTGTTTTAATTTTTTTTTTATTTGAATGATGAAAATTAAATATATATATATATATATATATATATATATATATATATATATATATATATATATATATCTATCTATCTATCTATATTTAATAATATGATTATTTTTTGTTATTGTGATATTATTTTTTATTGAAAAAAATAATAAAATAAAATTAGATAGACATAGAACAGCCTGCTGAGTTTCTCGCCAGATCTTCTCTCTAGTGGTAGATTAGCAAGTTAAAAAAATAATGTAAACATGACAATTTGCAAGCTCCCACGCAGGGTTATCAAATAAGTGAGTTTAAATATGATTTTTTGACATCTGGTTACCAGACAAGCAACTTGTATTGTGCGACAAGGATATTATGGCCCGTGGATGATATTGAGAGCGGGGCGTTGATTGTGAAATTAGGGTTATCATTTAGTAAAATTTTCCCACTTCAAAGGAAACACTTCAACAGGCGGGTCCGCGCGGTTACTAATTAAAAAAAGAAGTTGTCTAAATTTTATTGCAGCAAACGACAACTCTGCAACTGTCATCAAGGCCATCAAGGCCACGGGTCACAAAATCCTTGTATGACTGTATCTGACATTTTGTATTACATCAAACATAAAAATCATTTACGCTTTAAATTATCCGATTTTTAATATCCAGGCTTGAGAAATTCCTGTAGAAATAACGATTTATATTGAATTTGTTGTATTTTTAATCCCGTTGAAAGCTATAAGCTATAAGTGTATCCTCAATACGTAGTTTATTACTTTACAATTTAGGTGCATTATACTTTTTTGCCATATTAAATCTGATGTGTCAATTCCAATTGTCATTTGAAATTGACATATTGAAGTATTGTATCTGAAATGTATACATATGAAATTACCTTCGTTCATTTAAAAAAATGTTATTTTAATATCCCTTTGTGGCGTTTCATATTCCAAAATGAGCAAAATTAAATAAGAAATATACCAAGTTAAAACAAGTTAAGTAAAAAAATAATATTTATGGCTAAATTTTCACTGAATGAAGATCGGTAAGTATGTTTCTGTTATAATACTATGTTTAACATTCATTTACAGTTTTTATAGTTCTTGTAGTTAAGATAAATATAAATATTAAAAACAATAGTGATGTATAGTTATGTTATCGATACCTTTCATTCTTAATGTTAATAATATAAATTTATGATACTAAAGCTTCTAGTACTGCGTTTTTCTCTTTTTTGACACGCTAACTCATTTTTACAGATGTATATTCTGACTTGGTGCATATTCCTATAAAAAAGCTGTATCAAGTAAATAAATTAATTAAAATATATTAAATTTTTATACGATAGTTAAAATGGTAACTTTTTCTTCCTGTGTATTCACATCGTTCGAAATTCAGTCTATTTTTAATTTAATTAAAAGAGACAATAATACCTGCCAAACCTGCTAAGCTACGGAACTCTAAAAAGTTTACATATCGATATCGATAGATCCATTAAATTGTTACGCCTAGGCTACATCCCTATTTTTTATTTTATGTTGGCAGCATATCATAAATTTATGTTGGCAGCAATGACATTTAATCGTATCATGATGGTGGAAGTTTGAGTGTAAGTTTTATACAATTTGCAATTTCGTGTTCAAGTATCAAGTTCTGCCTCTTAAAATGTAGTGATTATATTCTCTTTGTTTAGATCCAGATATCTCTCAGGCGTGCTAAATGGACCTTTATTTTGACTTTTGATTTGGACCACTTTTCGTTCTAAAATTTTCTGGTATCTATCAAGTTTATCAAGTGTAAAAAGTCTACTTCGCTATAGGAGCTCTGTATAACCTTTCAAACGCTTAACTCAACAAAACAAAAATGAAAAGGTGCCTAACAGTTTCTTGTCCTAGTACCTTCGACAACATAAGTCGATTAACATTATCGGTTTTTCAAAGAGATAATACTTTAGTTTTCCGTTGAATCCATTATTTTTGTTAATCTAATTATATTTGAAGATGTCACTAATAAATTATTTTGAAGTATGTCACCAACGTTTGTTAAATAAAGAGTATTACTGATTTGATAAACTGCAAATGTTAAGCTACTCACGTTGCTGAATGAACATGTGTAGCCAAAGAAAAAGTGCGAAATATGTGTCATTATTAAGGTACTGCTACACACACGTTTCGCCAGAGGATTGTCGAGGAATAATTCTGGCAAGCACGAGTCACGCTAACGACACGCGCCGATAGCCCGGGGACTCGCGCACCGCCGACAATTTTCACACATACGTGAACATTTTATTGAGTTCCTACCACAGAAATCGTGATAACAAAGCACTAGAAGCGAAATAGCACACGATTTTGTTCAAAGCCACTATCGCCACTTTGTCATACATGCACGGTTTTTGTCTAGTGAAGCTGTAAAGACCTCGTGGCATAGGTCATTCACACACACAAAAGAAAAACATGCAGTTTGAAAAAACACACAACTTTCATACAATATCAATATTGATGTAAAACAATTTTCTGATGAATTGTATTATAAGTAAGTACAGGTGCAAGTTTTTGAAGACTGTCATACCAACTTTGGCCACTCTATCACATAAGTTGGTTGAAGCAGTCCTGAAGCAGTTTGGGATAGTCCATGAATCACTTGATGTTTAAGCAACTTTTTAATCCCCCCTCTCGCCTGGTGGTACATAGTGAGGTTTTAGACTAGACACAGTTTCCCGCCACCCAAAAAACTCACGTATATTTTATGATATACATTATCGTAAAAAAAGTTGCAGATAGATTGTGACCAAATATACCGTGTCTTATCTGAAGGGCAAGTCAAGAGTCTCCGCAACGGGCGAGCGTGTATGAGACGAATTGTGAGATTGGAGGCAGCCAGAGAGGTCTGTAAGGAAAGAAACTGTTGGAACTCTGTACCCTCTGCCTACCCCGCAAGGGAACTAGCATGACAATAGAGATAAAAATATTCAAGGAGAGTCAAGATCACGCGTAGCTCTTCATACGTGAAAAAATTAATACACGTGATATCTCACTACACTCCCCCTTTGCCCTTGCGATATTCCGTGATTTTTTCTGACACACACACACGGCCTGTTTGGCCATGATAAGATAGTTTAGGTCTTCCCCGGTACATCCTTCCACTTTCGCATAGGTTTTGTTAATACTGAATATCAGTAGTATTGAATACTAGCTGTACCCCGCGGCTAAGCATGAGTTTATTTGGTAATTCGACTATTTTTTATCACAGTAAGCATCGAAAATATGAAAATTGGATCAATAGTTCCAGACATTACTTCCTCCAAACACACATGCTAACATGTAACTTTATAATATTAGTATAGAAGTATGGGTACCTACAAGACATTCTGTAACTCGAAAAAAAAGATGAGTGCTTAATTTCTTACGATTATACATTATCAAGAACTTTTATCGATCTGGATTAGTTTGCTTAATATTAAAAAAAATTTCTTGGCGTCTCGATTACACTAAAAATAAATGCTTTGGATCTATCCAGAATAGTCAAGATATTTTCAAAGAGTTAAGATATTACTAATAGGCATTGGTCTCCAACTATAGAAACATCTTTATAGTGTAAATTTACTGTTACTGTACGCAAACAACATTTAAAATATGAAAACCACAATTCCATCTAAAAGTTGAACTGCAAAAAATAACAGATGAGACCGAATTTAATCGCCCAAAGTGGACGAAAATAAACACGGTGGCTTTATTGTTTTGTTTGGATGAGTATTACTTGGTACAAGCTTGAAACTGTTTTTGTATTATTGCTAGCGTGTGAAACAATCGTTTTATTTGGTTTTTATTTGTGTGCCATATATTTTTATAAAGATGTGTGGTTCCCAGAATAGTACTAGTCGTTTTCACTTTGTATATGTAGTCATCAATTTATTGAATATAACTTCAATACATACAGCTTAGAAAATTAAGCTTAAGCTGATCTTCTAAATCTTAGGGAAGAGCTTATATTTTTTCAGAAATCAGAGTACAGAGCTTACCAAAAACAATTTTTCTTTATAGGAAAAAGCTTGATTTGCAAATAGCTTACTAATGGCAAATATTTATCACGTCATGGGGACAGGGCCATGTTTAGAGGGAAACATCCTTCATTTAAATAATAGACCGAGTCTTATCTGATGGAAAAGTCAAGAGTGTCCGTAACCGGCGAGGAAGCCAGAGAGGTATGTAAGGAAAGAACCTGTTGGAACTCTGTACTCTCTGCCTACCCCGCAAGGGATCTGGCGTGAGGTTATAGATAGATAAATAATAGACTAAAAATCGATAACGTTTAAAAACGTTATAAATGATTGAAACGTTTTCGATTTCAATATTTGAGTCGGGAATAGAAACGCTGAAAGTTAAAATAATACATATATTTAAAAAAACATATAAAATCTTGCTTTATATTTACGGCCTAAAAATAAGTTTACCAACCCGTTTTACATTTACAAACCCAAAAGTTTTATAAACCCAAATTTAAGCTTTAGAAGTTCTCCATACTTTGGCTTATAATAATCTTCCATTAGAAAAAATATATCTAAATTTGTAGAAATGCAAGTGTCTAGAGGGCTATAAGTGCGCTACTATATTCACTTTTACACACAACAATGAACAGTCTGTAAGACTATTTATAGATCACTTCTAAATGGTGTAAAAAAAAGCAATGTGAACCCAGTGCTGACAAAGTGAGCCATGGCTTTAAAAGCAGTAAAAGAGTGACGACTCCTCCCACAGATCCACAGCAAAAACAGTAGGTATACGGATTTTACTTATTGACTATATTTACTGCAAGACAAGATCCGAAATAGAACAGAATACTAGTCTAATAGAAGATTTATCATTCAAAGTCAAAGTCAAAAATCATTTATTTGTATAGGCCAATACATAAGCACTTACAAACGTCAAAATTATTACATTTTTTACATCTACCACCAGATCGGAATGCGGCCTCCACTGAGAAGATCCGGCGAGAAACTCAGCGGGCTAGTCTTGTAATTTAATTTGTTTGGCCTTTATGATAAACATTTTTCTGTTTTTTAAAAATTATGTTATACATCATTGATAAATATTGCTGATTGAGGAGCTGCTCAAACCCAATCTGTTTTATCGTCAAGATAATCCGAAATTTTGTAATACCCTTTTTTACAGAGTCTAGTTTTAATTGCCTTTTTTAAATCATCATTCATTATGTTTCTTCAGAAATAAGGAATAAAATAAACAATAAGTAGTAATTAATAAATCGCCTCAAAAACAAAGGCCATTTAGCGCAGTGGTTAAGAGCTTGAGCTGCTCCGCCCACTGTGTCGAATAGTCGCGGGTTCGATTCCCGCACGGGACAAATCTTTGTGTGATCCACAATTATTTGTTTCGGTCTGGGTATTCTCCCATACTTTGTTTAATGATGGGCCTCGATAAAAAGGAATATGTTTCGATTCTAAAAAATACAAGTTTCTGAACGACGATAAGTGCGCCACTATATTTACTTTTACACACAAAAATGGACAGTCTGTAAAACTATTTACAGTTAACTGTTTAATGTACTAAAGAAGCAATGTAAACCCAGTGCTGAGAAAGTGAAGGATGGGTGAGCAGTAAAAGAGCGGTCATCGCTCTTTCGTCATCGGTCTCAGAGGTCCATGACAGAGACAGTAGGTACGGATTATACCTATTTATTGCACGGCAAAATCCGATATAGAACAGAACACTAGTCTAATAGTAGATTTATTATTTACTAGAGTCGGTGGTTTATGTTTTTGTTACTGTTTTATGTTGCTATTGGGTTTTAAAATATCCCCGCTTAACTTATATTGTACTCTGAAGGTAATTCAGAGATTAAATTTAATATTCCTAATACTTGTTCATAGAATTTATAAAATTAAAAACCCATGCAATATTTATATTATTAACTCATTTATGATAATAACCATGCACACCAAATAGTGGCAAAATATTCTTTCATGTTTATATAAATACCGAGTTAGAATATAAAAATGGGTTATAACCATAGAAATCGTAATATTGAGACACTAGAGTGGTAAAATTGCGTGAACATATTGCCACACATATGACAAAGTTATCACAAAATGTTTCTGGATGGGCCTCTATGTGATACAGTGGCTAAAGCTCATATAAAAGTCATCCAAAATTTGTGACTGTACTTATAAGGACAATACATCGGAAATATTTTTTACAGCAATAATATGAGTGTATGTGAGTCTGTGTCTATTTTTTCCAAATTGTGCCTATAGTGTTTTTGAACAAAATCGTGCTATTTCACTGTTTAATGGTCGAAATTGTGGTTTTTTTTTTTTCAAAATTTATATGTGTTGAACTTGCAGAATTGCATTGAATCGGCATAGGAACCAGGTACTTAAAGTTGCTACGTCAATCAGTTATTTTAAATGCCATTATAGCGTCTGCCGTCTCCGACGAAGCACCGTTGACGTCTTTATCTCTTATTGCATTTACTGCAGACTCAAAAAGCCGCAGTAAGATAGGATAGTGCACTACGATTTAATGAGCAGACAAATCTAATAATATGACTGTCTGCCGGTGACAAGAACTCGATACAAAACGGACTATACAAGAAAATTGGTGTTCAATGATGCTTTTGCCCTCAAAGGCACGAACAGTGAGCTTAGCGTAAAACTATCGATAAAGCGTGCTGTCACTTTCATCCGTATTGAGTTGATTTGCTGTCTGAAAAGGATAGAACATCAACTGTGCATCATTATCTTTATGCTAAGCTTCTCGATCATTAGCGCAATTGCACGACACTGAGTACGATCCTCGGCTACTGTCATCTAATTTCTGCCAGCTACATAACCAGTTTTCGATGTGAAATAATATATTTCAACTGAGAGTTTTAGCGTGTAAATTTGATTGACGCTAACAATTTCCTCTTAATACCTTTAAATATTTCCTATAAATTCATGCCACACGCCTAAAAGATCGGGACAAAATTACTTCACCAGTACCTAATATATTGCCGAATTGCTGCTGAGTTTGTGTTAAATAGTTTGTACTCCATTAGTCACTTCCTACAACCATTCGTGTAAAGGATATAAGCTATTTATCAACTATTATCAAGTTTGATAGTTTCAGCTTGGTAAGATCCAACCGGGAGACTTATGGGTAGTTGTTCTACTTGTTTATCTTTCTCTAAATTTGGTCAGTAACATAAGTTGTTCCCAGTTTTTACAAAGCTTTATTCAACTTACACTGTCTTTCCAGTCCAAATCTTGTGATCTACTTTTCAAGCACATGCGGGCATCCGATTTGCACAATGCAATAATATGCTACTATTGAGCTAATCTGATGATGGAGCCGGAAAGTAGATTTATAAATATGTCAATTACATATCATAACCCGCTCGTGTTTAGGCTTCTTGGATTGGTATTGACAAGTAAAATACACCTAGATAGTGTCAGTCTGATGATGAAGCTGGAAGGTGGCCATAGAAACTCCCTGACTAAGCAACAAGTATATCTCAGTCATATTTTGGTTAAAGATGCTTATTTTCTAAAAGATCTTTTTAAATTGTAATTATTAAATCGCATCATAGCCAAAAGTGATTTTATAGATAATACTATAGAATATTCTAATTAGATATCAATATGGTATCTTATTAAAAGAGCTATCACAACTCTGTGCATAAAATTGGTAACTCAACGATTTTTCTGACTTCATACTTTAAAGATGATAGTTTTTGATATTCTCAATTGTGTGTTATCGCCTTATATATATTCACAGTCGAAGTAAGTAACAGCTGTATGCAGCATTCTTCTTTCAGTAAGTACTTACAAGAGAAAATCTGCGGACAAATTGGATCATTTACACTCATATATCTCCGAGGTCTCCTTATTATATGCGAATTGCGAGCGCGCGATATTATCATTGGATATAAAAATAAATCCGATTTACTACACGTCTGGCAGGCGTAAAGGCGATTTCAGAAATGATGTAATATTTTTTTTTGGTTAATAAAACGTAGCCCCTTACTAAGAAATTATTCCTGTCTCGTCTAAATATGAAATTTACATAAAACCAAGACCGAAACAAATATTTGTGGGTCATACAAAGATTTGGGGGGATCCAACCTGTGACTATTTCATGCAGTGGATGGAGCGGACCAAGCTGTCTGAATCGCATGATAAACAAATAATATTGGTAATAATATTGGTGGTGGTTATTGGTAATTATTTAATAACCTTTTGAGGGCAACTTCGGTACACCGTGAGAAACAACAAGTGTTTGTACTGAAATTTTTTAATTTTTGTAAAATAAAGAAAAAGTATTTACTTTTTGACTCTTATGCCGAAATGTATGCCTGCTGATATTTTGTGCTAAAATTAAAAATTCTAAATGGTGTACAGACGTTGACCAATAACCCTTTATACACGACGTCTACATTCTCCAAACGCGAGTGGCAGAGTTATGTCGTGTACACCAACATCATAACCCACCAAAAATAACTATTCTGTAATAAAGTATCAGAAGACTATAAACCATACCGAAAACAACACAATCAGGTACGTCGTTCGAAAAAAATCTTAGGAAAACTAAAACCAATAAAACTTGAATATTAAAAGCGAACGGCCGCGTAATAAAACTACGACAAATAAACAAAATCAAG
Organism: Phalera bucephala; assembly: GCA_905147815.2. Lineage (NCBI taxonomy): Eukaryota > Metazoa > Arthropoda > Insecta > Lepidoptera > Notodontidae > Phalera > Phalera bucephala. The sequence goes on from LR990627.1 coordinate 14,721,562, forward strand.
ATAGTTATTGAAAACGTCAGCTGCGGGAAATGGAAAACAACGCCATCCGGCACTACACTGTCGCCTTTTCATATAAAAAATAGTAACTGGATTATTTTTTTAATATCGATATTCTCCTATACTTAAGGAAAAAGGCAGAGAGGATCGGTACAGAAATATTTTAACATAGGTCATAGTACCAAATTAGGAAAGGAATTAAGTTTCATGTCAATTTAGTAAGGTTAGCAAAGTTTAAAGGCTAAGTTAAACTGGTTTTCGACTAATAGAGTAAATATAAAGACAAATCTAAAAGTACTTACTGACTGCCTTGTTGGTGTAGTGGCGAATAATGTGCTTTGCGATCACGAGGTCCTCCCACTCCTCTCCACTCCCAGTGGGCAGTCCGGAATCTGGAATTGTGCCCGGTATATAACAATAGGCTTGCCCCCTTTTACATAGAACTTAACATTTTCGGCAAAAAGTGGGTCTACATAGTGCACCTCTGCCACCTCCGCTTAAGGAATATAGGCATGATGGTTGGAATTGGATTTTTTTTAAATCTAAGATGAAATCCCCTCCATTCCTAGTAATCTAGGTACTTTCTTCTGGCCTAGGTTAAGGTCATGTTCTTTACGTGTGTTACGTTAGTACGCTTTTTCTATTAAAAAATATCCAAAATCTGTCCAGAGCCTGGTATTATGCCAGGTGCAACGGCAATACGCTCGCTCTCTATTAAACTCTATCTCTCTCTCTCTCCCTCTCTCTCTCTCCCTCTCTCTCTCTCTATCATTATACATTGAATTCTAACATCGTCGGCGATAACCGAAAAGTAGCGAAAAGTGGCTGAATTCCCCAGGCGAAGGTTAAAGAATAAAAGAAATATACCTAACATGTCTGCTACTCCCGCCTGGAGAATATCTGTATCGTGAATATTCGATGCGACTGCCGTATTTTTTTTTTTAAATTAACGTCCTATTCCAATTATAGAAATTAAAAAAAACGTGCTCGTCATTATTTTACGTATAGGGTAATCAAACTTCTTTCTTAACATTTAAGTAAGTAGCCCTAATACTCTTTGTTATAAAAACATTCTAAACAGGAAAAAAGGGCAGTGGGGTAACCATTAATAAGGTTTTAAGCATGCAGGCCGCAATTATACAACACAACAAGAACATAAATGCTAAAAAGGTTCGTTTAACATTTTAATAACGCTAAGAAACCTCCAATTTGTATGTTGATTCTGGGGCACAGTGCTCGCTCCCTTTGGGAATTGGAAGGGCTCTTCAAATAAATGTATGCAGTAAGAGAGCTAAGTAATTCATTTGTTTTATTAGATATTGTATATGCTAGTTGTAATAAAATATAGTAAAAGTCATTTTTAAAAACACGCTTTATGAAGCCATATGCAAGGAATACCTCTACTATCTTTTGTGTTGTACACTTATTACTATCCTCATTTTGATGATTTGTTTCTCTATCACTCAAAGGTTTGCTGGTAGAGAACTTGACTTTGAGTTAAGCTCGCCTTTGTACATTCATTTATTCTTTAATCTTAATTTTATAATTTGTAACAATTTGTGTGTACAATAAAGACTTAAGAATTGTGCAATTGAAAACGGCCAACCAAAAAAATGTGTGTGTACAAAATTGCGTGTCTATGCAACAGCATATACATTATCCGACGACGACGGAACTGAACGGGTTGTTGCCCGTTCAGGGGTTCCGTCGTCTGGCGCAAATCCTGGATGTAGAATCAGGTCAATCGTACCGTAAAAATGAAATCTCCTTGGATCTAAACCAAAATGATAAATTTCAACTCCGTAGGATTTGACCTAAGACATTGCAAGTTAAATAAAGCTCGTAAATACAGAGTGTATTGTTTTATTTTGGGCGTTGGAAATTTTTTATACCACATAAATCGGTCATTAGTGGTTTAAAAGATATATCTAATGTGCCACGGAGTACGGAATTCCGAACTTTATGGTGGAAAGAGGGCCTTAAGGATTACCATGAACAATAATTTGACGTTATAGTTTCGTTGGTTAAGCCTTGTTGAGAACGCATGCTGGCATATCAACTCAATAGTGTTACACTAAATCATCAATTTGTTCGAGTTGACCCTCTGTTAATATCAACCGATATCCGTTTTCGAAATAACATTCACCGCAAGGGAACAAGCCAACAACAGTACAGTCGAAGAAAAAATATATAAGGTTCTATAAAAATACTGTAGTTACTATTATTATTATAAAAAACGGAGCCCCACACTAGGAATTATTTCTGAGTCGTGGGTGCGTTTTACTAACATCAAATTCACATACACAAACACCCTGACCGAAACAAACATTTGTGGGTCACACAAAGATTATTCAGTATGGATGGAGGATCGAACCCGCGACTTAAGCTCTTAACCACTGGACCAAGCCGTCCGCCTGTGTTTACAAAAGGTTATCTTTATTTCCATCACTGTTCTTTTCAATTTGCACCACATCAAGGATTTATAGTAGACTCCGTGTCATTCACCCGCCATGTTTAAATGTTTAATAAAAACAAATGACTTAAAAGTTTGGGTGGACAGTCAGTCTGTTCTTCTGATCATTAAGACAAATTAGGGTTGATGACCCGAACCAACAGCGTTTGCTTTTCCTAAACACAAAAGAGCTTCTGGTCAAATTATAATTGAACTCATATCAGAAATCTTTTATGAAAGTAATTTAGTCAGTCATGTCATCTGATGATGACGGCTTGATTCACTGATTAGAGTTTAGGCCACTCCGCTTACTAATCAAGTAGTTGGTTCCTTTCCAGCAAGGGACTTATTTTTATATGACCACATTTAGATTCGAGTGTTTGTGTTTGTGAATTTTATATGTATAAACGCACCTACGACATTAATATAATTCATAAAATAGAGGATAACCCCATTCTGAGTATCGGCATTGCTGTGTCATACACACGTATGTGTTATGTATATGTAATAAGGAAAGTATGTGCACTGAATATAGAAGGTATATTTAAAAAACAAAATCTTACAATCACTATCAACCTACAAGCATATACTCTCTACACTCAAGGTATCTGGCGTGATGGCATAGATAGAAAAATAGATTACAAACCCTTTGCTTTTGCTTACAAACCTAATTTTATACCTACGATAACCTGACACATCAACGTCGACGTTGTTATTCTGATCTCGCATATGTCTGTGTGTCGGTCGTGTACCATCAATAGGTGATCTATCAACCCCTGTTTGTACTGAGAGCTTAGCACAAACAGATTGACGTTAGCGTAACGCTGTCGACTTGATATGCCGTCCTTTTCACACTACAAATTTACTAAATAAAAATAAACGTGATAGGATGTTACGATATCGTTATATATTTTTGTGGTGAGCCATCTGCAGACCTTTTATAATGTGTCGCCAATAGTTGGGGTCACGCACATCCCAGCAAATGGCGGGGCGTGCTCAGCATCAGACCGGCATTCGGGACAATTTCCACTGATTGATATTATCCGTCTTAATTTGATTCATTCTTTCTAATTTATTTAGGTGTGTGTGTATGTATTAAAATTCAAGAGAAGAGACTTATTAAGTTGATTGAAGTCCCGCTCCTTCCTACGTGCATGCTGCCGACATAAGCCTAGGTTCACATTGACGGGTGGCTTGTTAATTGCCTAGAGCCTATCGAGTCATTCAGCGTGTATCGAGGTAAAACAAACGCTCAAAAATTTCCGCAACCGTTCGCACTGCGCGCTTAGCGCCCTCGGTAGTCGCTTACCGTGTAGCAAAGTAAACAAACGTGTCTGTTTTTTGCCACGAAGCTCAATGCATTGATTTGTACAAAAACTGGACGAAGCACTGATTGCAGCTATGTTTAAAACAGAACCTCTAATCTCTCCACGAGTATTTTGACTTCTTCTATGTAACCGTAGAATAGTAAATTTTAGACATTATCTGTTTGGTAGCAGGTTTTGAGGTTTATGGAAGTGGCATTGACAACCCACCTCCAGTGCGAACATTGTATCCTATCAAGAAATCAGATGGATGACCACTACGCTCTAAGTGCTAAGCTGTATCTGTCAGTGCGAACAAAGCCTAATACCTTCTGCGTGGGCTTAGCGGCACGTCAAATGTCATTCTGGGTAAGGCGAAGGCGTGCCTTCCATAAGTACTGCAAAAAAAGCACGCCCAGCGGCCGGCATGATGTACAGAAACTGTCGCCAAGCACCCAAACTTAAGGTTCTCAACGAATACCTAAGCTACCCGGCGCCTCCACCATATTGCCAAGCACCCAAACTATTTAGGTGCTCAACGAATATCTAAGTAGGCCGGCATGTCACCAACCACTCCGGTCCCGGAAAGCATTATAACATTACGTTCATTAGCGCACATATCCAGCATCAGTCCCCCTTTGGGACCTCCGTGACGTCACGGCCATGGACGCGCACCAACGTACTTAGGCCACCGCGACGCCACGGTCTTGTGGGGCGCACCCCATAGTGGCCTCCAACCTCCCCTTACAGCTACCCCAAGCCTCGCTTGTACTCCCACATTCATTAAACCGTTTTCCGTTTACCTTCACCACATATTATAAAGTCCTTTCAGTCTTTTATGCTAGACCGTAGTAGAATATTTCTCTTATATCCCAAATCCTTTTCAGGTTTTTCTTCCTGAGACAGAAGCCGAAAATTTTTCATCTTGACCGATATACTTTTTCCGCAACCATAAACTAAAAAAAGGTTATTCGCGACCGCAGTTCGCGACAGAAGCCATTAACTACAATTTTAAAATAAATAATGTATTTCGTCGCCGTCACACCACGATGCGCTCGTAGCGCTGTGTGACCACGGTGCTCTTTCCGATGACCAAGGCTAAGACTAGCCCGCTGAGTTTCTCGCCGGATCTTCTCAGTGGCCTGCGGCCTGCGTTCCGATCCGGTGGTAGATGTAAAAAATGTAATAATTTTGACGTTTGTACGTGCTTATGTATTGGCCTATACAAATAAATGATTTTTGACTGACTTTGACTAAGCAGCGTTCGACTTGGTCGGCCTGAGATGGGTGACCATTTGTGACATCTTCATATTCGACCGTCTCCGTACTTTGGAAGGCACGTTTAGCCGGGACCCATCCCGGTCACCACCTAATATGGTTGACGATAAGCCGAGTTGGAAGCTTTAAGCGACTTCATAAGTTCTGACAGCAGGTGGCCACACACTTGCCTCCACCAATCCGCACTGGGTCCGCGTGGTGGAGTATGACCTAATCTCTCTCACCTCGATTTGTGAGAGAAGGCTTTTGCCTAGCAGTGGGACTGTGTAGGCTGATATTATCGTTATTTTACAATATAATATTATATTATATTAATGGTAATCGCAGTGGAAATGTGACAAAAAAAATAATTAGGACAACTCATAACTACTCTAATATGTAGCATTACAAGCCTTCTTCACGGTCGTTAATTTAGCCATACTCAAAAGCAATGAAGAAGATTTACACCACTGGCAAAACTTATTTCTCGCTCTTCAGATTCCTCATTTTTTATTCATATAACGTGACAATAAACTTATTTAAAGTGGTTATTCCAGTCCAATTTTTCGATTTGAAAATAGATTCAACGATAACAATAAAATATAACAATTAATTTCTCTTTAAGCGCAATTACTTTTGCTTTGGTATCTATGAAATGAAATAGTTTTAGCTAGTGTGATGCAAGGCTAGTAGACACCTACCATCTACGCTCCCCAAGTCAACCTCTCCTGCCCGCGGTGCATCCTGCTGATCAACGGAAGAGGCTCTGACGACCGACAATGGCGGTATAACCATTCAAATATGGCGTAACTACATTTTTAACCAGACCGGTGACGGGCAGCAGCGTCACTAGTGCGAGAAGTTACGCCCTGCGATCGCCAACCCGCATGCCCTGCGTGGCGATTATGGGCAAAACCTTCCATGGCAAGTCGGAATGTACCACGGCCCCCAGTTCCCAGTCGCTCCGCTATTCCTGACCACGGCGGCGGACACGGTTCCGGTGGGGCAGGGGGTGCGAAGAATCTCCGGGCTACTGTAGGCCGCCAACATGAACTGACCCTGGCTACGTATAACGGACGCACGCTGCGACTGGATGAGCATCTTCTGCAGTTGGAAGAAGAACTGAAGTGCATAAGTTGGCACGTTCTGGGTTTATGTGAAGTTCGAAGAGAGGGAGAAGACACCATAACCCTAGAATCTGGCCATCTTTTGTACTTTAGAGAGGGAGACCAACTTTCCCAGGGCGGCGTCGGGTTTCTGGTCCATAGAGTCTTCGCTGACAACGTCTTAGAAATGTCCAGTGTGTCGACAAGGGTAGCATACCTCATAATTAAACTGACCGAGAGGTACACCCTCAAGATCGTGCAGGGTTATGCACCGACTTTGGCATACTCGGACGAGGACATAGAGGTACTCTACGAGGGCATCTCTAAGGCCTTTCATAATACCCCTAGGGCACACTACAACGTTGTTATGGGAGATTTCAACGCCAAAGTGGGAGTAAAAACTGACAGCGAACCCTCAGTAGGACCATACGGCTATGGCAGCAGAAATGACAGGGGGCAAACGCTCGTCAACTTTCTCGAAAGAGAAGGGCTGTTTATGATGAACTCTTTCTTTAAAAAACAGCCCCAAAGAAAGTGGACGTGGCAAAGCCCCGATGGTAAAATAAAAAACGAGATCGACTTCATCATGGCGGACAAGAGAGATGAGGATATTCAGAGATGTCTCAGTGATCGCAAGGTTTAAAACCGGAAGCGACCACCGGCTCGTACGGGGCACTCTGAATATACAATGGAAGCGCGAAAGAGTCCGCTTGATGAAGTCCAGTCTCCGACCGAATTTGCTCCAACCCGCTATGGATTCCCAAGCTTTTCAGTTAACATTGGAAAACCGTTTCGCTGCCTTGGAAACCACTGACAGCGTTGATCAGAAATTCGAGCAGGTGGTACAGACTCTTAGAGAAGAGGGTACTAAATTATGCGAAACGAGGCGTACAGGCAGGAAATCTAAGCTTTCGGGGGGGACTCTGGAGATTATGAGCGAACGACGCCGAAATGCAGCCTTAACCTTGTCAGAACACCGGGCCTTAAATAAAAAGATCACAAAGCTGGTCCGACGCGACCTCCGAGCTTTCAACAAGCTTGAGATTGAGAAAGCCATCGAGCAGAACCGGGGGTCGAAAGTGTTCGTCCAGTCACTTGGAAGAAACCACTTGACAATGTTGACTACACAAGCGGGTACTGTGATCGCTTCTAGGCCGGAAATCCTTTCGGAAGTCAGGAATTTCTATAGCCAGCCCTACGCCTCACACTCACCTCGACCCAAATCTCTTAGAGGAGATCCCAGATCCACCCTTACACGTCACTTCACAGAAGACTTGCCCGAGATCAACCTGGATGAGATCAAGTTGGGCCTTAAACAGCTTAAAAATGGAAAAGCCCCGGGTGAGGACGGCGTCACGACTGAGTTTCTGAGGGCAGCAGGCACCCCAATACTTAAGGAGCTTCGGAAGTTATTTAACACTGTCCTCTACACTGGGAGAACTCCGCAGGCATGGAACAGAAGCGTGGTCGTCCTGTTTTTCAAGAAGGGTGACAAAACCCTTTTGAAAAACTATCGACCCATATCGCTTCTGAGCCATGTATACAAGCTGTTTTCAAGGGTCATCACGAACCGTCTTGCGCGAAGGCTCGACGAGTTTCAACCCCCGGAGCAGGCCGGGTTTCGAAGTGGTTACGGCACCATAGACCACATCTACACAGTGCGGCAGATTATACAGAAGACTGCAGAGTATAATCTGCCCCTATGTCTAGCCTTCGTGGACTATGAGAAGGCCTTTGACACTGTCGAGACCTGGTCAGTTCTGGACTCCTTGCAACGATGCCAAGTTGATTGGCGATACATCGAGGTGATGAGATGCCTTTTTGAAGCTGCAACGATGACCGTCCAAGTACAGAACCGGCGGACTGAACATATCCACCTGCGCCGCGGAGTGCGCCAAGGTGATGTCATATCACCAAAACTGTTCACCAATGTACTGGAGGATATGTTCAAGACGCTAGACTGGAAAGGTCGCGGCATCAATATAAATGGCGCATACACCTCTCACCTGCGATTTGCAGACGACATCGTCATCATGGCTGAAACATTGCAAGACCTACAACAGATGCTGGACAGCCTTGCTAATTCGTCTCAGCGAATCGGACTCCGGATGAACTTAGATAAAACTAAAGTTATGATCAACAAGCATGTTGACCCGGGACCGATCACCGTAAACGGAGCCCCCCTCGAAGTTGTTTCTGAGTACGTATACCAAGGGCAGGTGCTCCAACTAGGTAAAAACAACTTCGACAAGGAAGTTAAGAGACGGATACAGCTGGGCTGGGCAGCATTTGGAAAACTCCGTCGAGTCTTCTTATCGCCCATACCCCAATGCCTAAAACCAAAAGTTTTTAATCAGTGCGTTCTACCTGTAATGACATACGGAGCCGAAACGTGGCCACTTACTGTGCGGCTTGTCCACCAGTTCAAGATCGCTCAACGAGCTATGGAAAGAGCTATGCTCGGAGTTTCTCTTAGGGCTCGAATCCGGAACGAAGTTATTCGTCAGAGAACTAAGGTTACCGACATAGCTCAGCGAATTAGCAAGCTGAAGTGGCAGTGGGCAGGTCACATATGCCGCAGAACCGATGGCCGTTGAGGCAGACTGGTTCTTGAGTGGAGACCGCGTGTCGGCAAAGGTAGTGTAGGGCGCCCTGTAGCTAGGTGGGGCGACGATATTCGTAAGGCAGCGGGCAGGGATTGGAGAAGGAGAGCTGAAGATCGAGCTCAGTGGCGTGCCATGGGAGAGGCCTACGTCCAGCAGTGGATCGACACGGGCTGATGATGATGATGATGATGATAAATACCTGAACAATACGTGGTTTCCCTTAATATATTTACCTGTACCATCCGTGATTTAGAGGAAAGGGAAAAAATAAAACATTCTACTAAGGTCTACTCGCAAAATCGATAATCGATATATCGCGGCATATGTCGTGTCGAATCTTACTCTTAGTTACTACGTTTACACTGTCGAAACGATGATTGAACGAACGATACAATATTCGACATTATCGTCTGTAACCCTACTCTTAGTAGTAAATGTCAGTTACGAATATTCGAATTTGACAACGATCTAAACGACACTTATACGATAATTTCAACGACACCTCAGGGCGTCTACTCGCAAAATCGACAACGACATATTCGAAACGATACGACATTACTCCGAATGTATCGCACATGCCCTACTCTAACAAATGTTCGAATCTTATATCGTTTATCGTAACCATAGACTGAAAACTTTGTTTATTTTTACCATGTTCGGAGCGAATGATAACTATAGCTTGACAAAAATTTCGAAAAACTCTTATTATTGGCTATGGTTTCTTGTTACGTTTGTCAAAACTTGCCGACAGTCATTGGACAGCGCTATATTTTAAAAGTGATTTTAATATCAATTTGAAACTTTTTCGTGAAAAGAGTGTACCTTAGAAAATGTGCATAAGGTATGTGTATAAAGTTTACATTTATTTATACTTTAACCTTAGATTCATAAACATTCGTCTTACAGACCGCGCGAAACGTAAACTTCTTTCTTATTTCTCGAATTTAAGAGCGCCTCGAGTACCTTTTTAAGTAATACGGTCATAATTATCGCTAGTGTACTTTACTTTCAATGACGTATGCTTGACAAAATACATAGCTTTGTTCATCCCAGGAACGGATGTTTATTGATCATGTTACGCCTGTGTGGATTAGATTGTTTGTTTGTATTGTTTGTTTTGTTATATTGTGTTTTTAAATAAGTGACTGAACAAGTTGTCATTATGTCTTTCTTTTCACAAAGTTATGAAAACCTTTACCTAAACATGTTTGCCTACAAGATAAATGTTTATGAATAGTGTTACCCCCACATATGTTTATGAATCTAGGGTCAAAGAAGGAAACCTAGAAGAAATAAATATGTTAGTAAGTTTTTATTGTAGCTTAGTGTTTAAAGTTGTATTTCAATATTTTATTATTGTAGATGTATCCGTCTTGCAGAACCGACTACTTAAACACATGACAAAAAAAATGCTGTAGCTCTACGTAGATCTCGTGCAGGGACAGGTGGGGGGCCATGTTCTGCTTCTCTTTCACAATGGGAGCTGCGGCTGCTGAACATAATGGGTGAAAGATTCCATGGACCACAAACCACAGCTCGAGAGCTAGCCTTCCCCACAATGGTATGTATTTTGATAACTTGAACAATATATTTAAAATAAAATAGTAATATTATAGAGTAAAGAATTTAAATAATAAATTTGTTATTGTTTTTTGCAGAACATAATGAAGAAGTGGCTCAGTACAACTCACAGCAATTTAGTCCATCTCCAGTGGGTCATTTTGCTGAAGATAAACCAACTGTGGAGATTCCACCACCATTGCTGGAGCCCCTCGCTTAACCACCAATGCCACCTTCTCCAGCACCAGTTGAGTCACAGCAAAATAGATAATCAACCCCTGCATCTTCCAAATTTATTAATCGTCTATCTATCTATAACCTCACGCCAGATCCCTTGCGGGGTAGGCAGAGAGTACAGAGTTCCAACAGGTTCTTTCCTTACATACTTCTCTGGCTTCCTCGACTCTCATAGTTCGTCCCATACACGCTCGCCGGTTACGGAGACTCTTGACTTTTCCATCAGATAAGACTCGGTTTATTTGGTCGTGGTAAGATAGTCTAGGTCTTCCCCGGTACCTGCATCCTTCCACTTTCACATTTTATTAATCGTGAGTACTTAATGATATAAAACTAGCTTAACTCTCAACATATTACTAATTTATTTTAATTATAAAGAAAACATCTATCAGGTCTATGCTTATGCTTTACTAAAGTAAGTGACACAAGTATGATAAATTCTAATGTTCAATTGTTTTTAGGTGCATCCTGGCATCTAACGCACTGTCCAGTCCAAGCTGGGAACAACATCAATGAGAAGTTGCTCAAATTAGAAAAAGAAGGAATGGGGATAATAATTGAATTGTTGGACCTGTTGCAACTCAGTACAATCTGCCTACCCCGCAAGTAGTCCGGTGTGATGATTACAAAGATAGAATAATAGCTGTCTTGTGATTGTTGTAATATTTTTTGTTGCTTAAATTTATAATGTTTGTTTGTTTAAATATTCTAGAATTTGTTATTAATTAAGATACTTATACAGAATTTTATTATAATCTGAGACTTTTATATTAAAAAAATTCAATGTTATAATGTTATGGTAACTCCCAACATAAGAATATATGTTAGATATTAAGTTTAAATTACAATGTGGGAATGATTTTTATATAAATAAATTTCCTTTAAAAGCATTAGAATAAAAACATTTGATGAAATTTCAATTTTTGAGTATGTTTAATGTTTACCAGTACAAATTGATATGTTAATTTTATTTAATAATAATAAAAAATAGACCATCTATTTTTAATTCTTTTTTTTGGCCTTTTTTACTGTAACTTTGTTTTATTACTACACGCCTGAGCAAAGCAAAGGCCTTTATATTCACAACTGTCGATCTATTGCCATTTCGGGCCGCAAAGGGAATTTTATAATTACACTACAAAAAACGCGGCTAATTATATCATGAATACATTCAAAATAACCAAAATTTCGACTAATAAACACTGAACAACTTATGTTTCGTATTAGTTTAAACTAAAGTCGACAGCATTAAAGAAAGAAAACTCCACAATCGCAAAATATCACAAATTAAATTTGAAACGATAATACCGACGACGTCCTCTGAAGGTCTACTCGCAAAATCGATAATCGATATATCGCGGCATATGTGAAGTGTCGTTGAAATTATCGTATAAGTGTCGTTTAGATCGTTGTCGAATTCGAATATTCGTAACTGACATTTACTACTAAGAGTAGGGTTACAGACGATAATGTCGAATATTGTATCGTTCGTTCAATCATCGTTTCGACAGTGTAAACGTAGTAACTAAGAGTAAGATTCGACACGACATATGCCGCGATATATCGATTATCGATTTTGCGAGTAGACCTTCAGAGGACGTCGTCGGTATTATCGTTTCAAATTTAATTTGTGATATTTTGCGATTGTGGAGTTTTCTTTCTTTAATGCTGTCGACTTTAGTTTAAACTAATACGAAACATAAGTTGTTCAGTGTTTATTAGTCGAAATTTTGGTTATTTTGAATGTATTCATGATATAATTAGCCGCGTTTTTTGTAGTGTAATTATAAAATTCCCTTTGCGGCCCGAAATGGCAATAGATCGACAGTTGTGAATATAAAGGCCTTTGCTTTGCTCAGGCGTGTAGTAATAAAACAAAGTTACAGTAAAAAAGGCCAAAAAAAAGAATTAAAAATAGATGGTCTATTTTTTATTATTATTAAATAAAATTAACATATCAATTTGTACTGGTAAACATTAAACATACTCAAAAATTGAAATTTCATCAAATGTTTTTATTCTAATGCTTTTAAAGGAAATTTATTTATATAAAAATCATTCCCACATTGTAATTTAAACTTAATATCTAACATATATTCTTATGTTGGGAGTTACCATAACATTATAACATTGAATTTTTTTAATATAAAAGTCTCAGATTATAATAAAATTCTGTATAAGTATCTTAATTAATAACAAATTCTAGAATATTTAAACAAACAAACATTATAAATTTAAGCAACAAAAAATATTACAACAATCACAAGACAGCTATTATTCTATCTTTGTAATCATCACACCGGACTACTTGCGGGGTAGGCAGATTGTACTGAGTTGCAACAGGTCCAACAATTCAATTATTATCCCCATTCCTTCTTTTTCTAATTTGAGCAACTTCTCATTGATGTTGTTCCCAGCTTGGACTGGACAGTGCGTTAGATGCCAGGATGCACCTAAAAACAATTGAACATTAGAATTTATCATACTTGTGTCACTTACTTTAGTAAAGCATAAGCATAGACCTGATAGATGTTTTCTTTATAATTAAAATAAATTAGTAATATGTTGAGAGTTAAGCTAGTTTTATATCATTAAGTACTCACGATTAATAAAATGTGAAAGTGGAAGGATGCAGGTACCGGGGAAGACCTAGACTATCTTACCACGACCAAATAAACCGAGTCTTATCTGATGGAAAAGTCAAGAGTCTCCGTAACCGGCGAGCGTGTATGAGACGAACTATGAGAGTCGAGGAAGCCAGAGAAGTATGTAAGGAAAGAACCTGTTGGAACTCTGTACTCTCTGCCTACCCCGCAAGGGATCTGGCGTGAGGTTATAGATAGATAGACGATTAATAAATTTGGAAGATGCAGGGGTTGATTATCTATTTTGCTGTGACTCAACTGGTGCTGGAGAAGGTGGCATTGGTGGTTAAGCGAGGGGCTCCAGCAATGGTGGTGGAATCTCCACAGTTGGTTTATCTTCAGCAAAATGACCCACTGGAGATGGACTAAATTGCTGTGAGTTGTACTGAGCCACTTCTTCATTATGTTCTGCAAAAAACAATAACAAATTTATTATTTAAATTCTTTACTCTATAATATTACTATTTTATTTTAAATATATTGTTCAAGTTATCAAAATACATACCATTGTGGGGAAGGCTAGCTCTCGAGCTGTGGTTTGTGGTCCATGGAATCTTTCACCCATTATGTTCAGCAGCCGCAGCTCCCATTGTGAAAGAGAAGCAGAACATGGCCCCCCACCTGTCCCTGCACGAGATCTACGTAGAGCTACAGCATTTTTTTTGTCATGTGTTTAAGTAGTCGGTTCTGCAAGACGGATACATCTACAATAATAAAATATTGAAATACAACTTTAAACACTAAGCTACAATAAAAACTTACTAACATATTTATTTCTTCTAGGTTTCCTTCTTTGACCCTAGATTCATAAACATATGTGGGGGTAACACTATTCATAAACATTTATCTTGTAGGCAAACATGTTTAGGTAAAGGTTTTCATAACTTTGTGAAAAGAAAGACATAATGACAACTTGTTCAGTCACTTATTTAAAAACACAATATAACAAAACAAACAATACAAACAAACAATCTAATCCACACAGGCGTAACATGATCAATAAACATCCGTTCCTGGGATGAACAAAGCTATGTATTTTGTCAAGCATACGTCATTGAAAGTAAAGTACACTAGCGATAATTATGACCGTATTACTTAAAAAGGTACTCGAGGCGCTCTTAAATTCGAGAAATAAGAAAGAAGTTTACGTTTCGCGCGGTCTGTAAGACGAATGTTTATGAATCTAAGGTTAAAGTATAAATAAATGTAAACTTTATACACATACCTTATGCACATTTTCTAAGGTACACTCTTTTCACGAAAAAGTTTTAAATTGATATTAAAATCACTTTTAAAATATAGCGCTGTCCAATGACTGTCGGCAAGTTTTGACAAACGTAACAAGAAACCATAGCCAATAATAAGAGTTTTTCGAAATTTTTGTCAAGCTATAGTTATCATTCGCTCCGAACATGGTAAAAATAAACAAAGTTTTCAGTCTATGGTTACGATAAACGATATAAGATTCGAACATTTGTTAGAGTAGGGCATGTGCGATACATTCGGAGTAATGTCGTATCGTTTCGAATATGTCGTTGTCGATTTTGCGAGTAGACGCCCTGAATTCCGTTACCCACGCGTAATGAATGCTTTTGTTTCGCTTTCTTCCACGAAAAAGGTCGTTAATAATTCTCTTATGTAAACCGGGATATCGTTGCGGCGTCAGTACAAATGTTTTGTGAACTGAAAGACGACAAACAGGGTCGTAACAGCAGACATTGACCTTGGAATAGGGTTGGTAGTATCGATCCAACAACGGAATAGGCTTTAAATGTTTAAATTGGAGATATTTTTGTAACTCTTAATCCTTGTTGTGGTTGTGACGTCAATTTTTTCCGATGGTACTTTTCTGGGTGTCGTTAATGTCACCGTTATGGTAATTTATTTTTTATAGATATTTGGTATTGACCTCTTCATGGTAGGTATGATTATACGGTGACGCAGGAGACCTTGTAGTGAAGACAGACATAGCTAAGATGACTAAGGTTTTAATAATGTTTTGTAAAGTAATAAGCAAGCTTTCCCTTCTATCGCGCCATTTGGTCCAATCCTGTGCTAATCTATAAAATATAAAAATCATTATTATATTTGGAAAATTAATTTGGTAAAATTAGGTATTCAGTCACGTAACCGATCAAAGAGTGTAACGTCATGTTGTGCGAAACGCCATTGTTGTTATTTGCTGATAAATGCCATACACACATACACACACGTATCATTGCTTCACACAGCGTGACGTCATTCAGACGCCATAACAGTCCTGGCCGATTTCGCGCCAAATTATAAGTATTTTGCGATTTCAAAAGCTTTGGTTTTTGACATCGCAAAATACACAATAAGCGATTTTTTAAAAAGTTACACATTTTTGAGATAAACTGGATATCAAGCTACAGTATTAATATTTTTTCAAATTTAGTCAACTAGGGTTTCTTTATTTTAACCGCGTAGTTTGTAGTTTAGGTACCCGTTATTCACAATTTCTTGTAAATACAAGTCAGGTGCGTGATAAACACAAGATAAATGTTACAGCTCACCGAACGGCGCCATCGCTCGTTTTATAGATTGGCGATATATCTACACACACACATTTTGCGGCAAAGTTTGATGTCACTATCAGCATTGTAAGTATGGCCTTAATCTTACATACTATTATTTATGAAATCTTTTTACAAAATATAATAATAACAACAGCCTAAACTGCGTCACTGGGTAAAAGTCTTCTCTCACAAGTTAAGGTGAGAGAGATTAGGTCAAACTCTACTACTAACGCGGACTTAGAGCGGATCAGTGGAGCAGGTTTGTGCTGTTGGACAACCTGCTGTTGGAACTTATACAGTATATAAGGCTTCCAACTTGGCTTAACGACTACCACATTCGGTGGTAACCGGGACCAACGGCTTAGCGGGCCTTCTGAAGTATGGAGACGTTCGAATATGAAAATAGCACAAACAGTCATCCATCTCCGGCTGACCGAGCCAAACGCTGCTTAACCTTATTTATCGCTAAGAACACTGCGGTAGTACAGCGCTACGAGCGCCTTTAACATGAAATATGTAATAGGAGTTCACCCTAAAAACAGATACGGTATTTATAAAAGCATAGAATTATTTCGTTTAATGCTTTCGGGCTTAGAGCTGGTTGACTTAGGGCATGATAATCTTTCGGCTGATTACGCTTTTGAATCTGGGTTAGTCATGAAAACCAAAAGACAAAAACATTTTGCATCAATCTATAAGCATAAATAGTAAATAGTCTTTTAGCTGATGAAATGTGGATTTTCGAAATTCTATGTAAGCTCATTTTCCTTAGAGTAGTTTTCTGCCCCGCCTTTTGTTCGTAATTGGCGTCCTATGCGCTCCCAGAATTGCCGCGTGCCGCTTTATTTTTCACACAATTATTCCGGCTCGCCTTCATATAAATAAATAATAATGTTAGCCCTGGTAAGAAACTGTCCCACCGTAGGTCACAGGCCTCCTCTCAAACTGAGAGGGCTTAGGCCATAGTCCACCACGCTGGCCTAATACGGGTTTGCGAACTTTCCTCACGATCTTTTCCTTTACCATTAAAGCAAGTAATTATTTGCTTAATTTTTAATACGCACATGCTTTCGAAAAGGCCGAGGTGCGTGCCTGGGTTTCAACCCGAGACCCCTGACTTTGCAGTTCAACGGTTTAACCACTAGGCTATCACTGCTCTATATACATATTCGAAATAATCAACATCCCATTTAAAAAAAAAGTTACAAGCCGAGTAAAGTACTCGGAAATTATTCATGCGGTGTGGGCGGTTTACAAACTGAAATTTACACGGGTGGCCAATTTTGACACGAAATCGCGCGGTCGTAGAATTCGTCCAACTTATCATTTCTGTCTCCATGTCTTTCCAGACCCATATCTTTATAATGCTCGTCACATCGGCAGGGTTTACCGTCGGCAGGGCATCTCAACGACATCACGTCCACGATATGTAAATTCACAAGTGACAATGATTCCATGTACAACAATGTCACGTAACTTTATTGCGGGGTTTTATAAAAAACGATTGTCGGACTTTTTTCTCGGGCGAAAATATTACACCGAGCATGACAAAGCATAAAGATATGTTTCATTCGTATCGCTACACGCGTCGCAAAGACCTTGCCTTGTCGTGTAAGTTATGTGTCAAGTATTTGGCTGTTGGATAAAGGACGTGTAATTTGTATTAAATGCAATATGAACAAAATAAAAGAAACTTATATTGAATCGATAAAATATATGGATGATCTGATTAGGTATATACCGATTTACTTTTGATCTTCCATAGAGTAAAAGAAATAGCTGAAATGCTGTCTACCACTAAGAACAATTTTAATTTCTCAGCAGATACTAAAGACGAACAAACAAATTCCTTTCGTTATATTTGAATATTACGTACCTAAATATTAATATCAGTGAGGATAAACGTGTTGTTTCTAGATTAACTAATCAAAGTGAAATGGTACAGGGTTTCAAGATCCTGTGTGACACACATATTCTCGATTTGCTATTTTCGTGTGTGTACCAAAAAAATCAGGGACATCGACAGCACTTGCAGCGCGGTTTGTTTCTATCTAGCTCCCGTGATTCATGTTACGTCACCCGTCAAACGCGGATGACGTTACGTAAATCATGTCATGATCGTAAAATACGGAGTAGCGTGAAGAATTTTATGCTGTTCCAGAAAAAAATAAGCTACTCTTTCTTTTTAATTTTTAGTATACCCGTAATTGAAGGGCGAAATCAAATTCATGGGAATAAATGTTTGAGCCCCATTGAAAACGTTGCGCTGAGCCAATATTTTTTAAATATTCGATTTAAAAAACGTTCTTCCATACTAGGAATTATTAATGTGTCGTTATTTCGTTTACAAACATGCAATTTACATAAACAAGCACCCAGACCGAAACACACATGTGGGGTTTGTGGTTCACACACCCGGCAGGAATTGAACCCGCGGCCACTCGATTCAGTGGAAAACGGAACTGCCTACTTTCTAAGCGAGTACCCCATTATCATCAATTACAAATACTACAGAACCAAGCCGTCGACATCACCAATTTCTGATAAACTAAGTGCTTGATTCTCGTGATTTAACTATTTTCCTAAACGGGAGCGCTACAGTCCCCAGACCGTGAGTCTTGCGAGCCGCTCCACCCCTCAGCTTAAAAGATTCCAGTAATATGTCACTCAAGAACTCAAGCTTAAGTTTTCTCAGCAGACATTATTTGACCAAGCCGTCATCATAAATTACAAAGAAACTACGTGCTTGATTTTCGTATTTTACTATCAGAGATGGGCAAAATATAATCAGATTAATGAATATAATTGCATTTTGTAATATTCAATCATGATTCAAGATTAAAAGTGTAATCGTAACAGCTGAAGATTACAAAATGTAATTGTAATCGTTTATCATTAATACACCAATACGCCTATATTCCCCAACCAGTGATGGTTAATCATTAATCTGATTACATTTTGCCCATCTCTGTTTACTATTATACTAGGAGTTTCTCACGGCTTCGCACCCGGTCTACAACAGCACGCCCTACTGGGTCCATGTTACTTCTGAATAATGAAGCTTTCTAATGGTGAAAGCATTATCATTAAAATTACTTCAAAAGTTCTAGTGTTTATCGATTAGAAACAAAGAAATCTTACCTCTTGATAATCCATACTAATATTACAAATTCGAAAGTAACTCTGTCTCTCTATCTGTTAGTGTGTTACGGTTTCATGCCTAAACCAATAAACTGATTTTAATCAAATTCGGCAAGGACATAGATTAACCAGGAGAAGAACATATACTACCTTTTGCTTAAAAAAAATCTAAGGGTGCGATATACACGTCTGAAAATAACGAACGCGCCAACGAAGTTGCAGGAACAGTTTGTATTAGTATACATTCCCAGTCGGGAGCTCTGCAGTTGCTAGTCCGTGAGTCCGGCGACCCCGCTCCACCGCCAGCTTAAAAGATTCCAGTAATATGTATCACTCGAGACCTCGAGCTTAAGTTTTATCTTCATTGTTATCTCACACTCCGGGACCGTGTTACAATTTCTTTTCCAATTACGTTCCAGTGTAACTATTTTAATCTAGCTTTTATTTTGGACGTGTGCATTGAGGTCATGCTAAAAGCGAACTAGTTTAATAAACTGTTTTGTCTTTTTGAACAAAATAAGATCGTCACGTCTATGTTCTTTAAGAGGCAGAGCAGAGGTGTACTATGTATACCCTGTATTGCCGACGATGTTAGGTCACAATATAAAAGAGTCGAGCCTATCGGCATCATACCGGGCACAATTCCAGTCTCCAGACTGGTGTTGAGAATTGTATTTTAGAAGAAAAACCGTACTTTCTCTGACCTACTATTCGAACCTAGGACCTTGTGATCACCAGCCACACTGCGCCATTAGATTAACGAACTGGTGTTGAGAATTGTTCAATAGAAAAACCATACTTTTCTGACCTAGGATCCAAGCCCAAGACTTCGTGATCGATCGCCAGACATACTATGTGCCACTAGACCAACGAGTCAATATTTTTGAGTGTTAAATATATTACGGTAAGTGACTTTTATATGTATAATTATGTCTCTAAATGTTTATGTCATTTAATTACAAGTTTAAGGAAAATAGATTTACGGGCCTTCAAAACTTTAAAACTGTAGCAATGCTGACAAAAAATATTGCTAGCGAGCTGTTAACTAGTTTGCGGACAGTAGCTCGGACGCCAGTAACTCGCACAACTCAACAGCGAATCAAATCAAATTAAATTAATTTTTTGATTGGCCTTGATAATGTTTGAAGACGTGGCGTGGACAGGCAGCCCCACAAGATGAACCGATTTCTCGGTGAAGGTCGCTCGTAAAAACTAAATACACACAGCCTATACACGTCGTTAAGAGGGTTTCTAACACTAACTCCCAAAAATAGGCTCTATTTACAGAAGTTTGTTGATGAATGTACCGCGTATTTGTATATTAAATAAGAAATATTTATTAAAATGAAGATAAAAAGGTCGTTAATTAAATTAATGTCTTGAGTAGAATTACTATTTTACGTGTTTCTAATTTTCCAAAATAAAACTTTAAAGAAAATCTATCTTGAATATATATTGCAAATGGTCATCTAATGGTCTATTCAATGGTCGATTGGATATGCATAAAATATATAAGAAAAAGCTTAAGGTATGCTATATAACTTGTATGGATGACTTTTTTTAATTAACAATATCTAAAATATCACTATTGTCAAGGTAATCAGACAAGGGAAATTTTCAAACGAATATTATTAAGGTCATTGACGTTAGTAATTCACTTGAGGCGTCTTTAAGGCGGCCTCTGGCCTGCAGAAGACGTCGAATGGCTAATAAAGATGATTAATTCACCAATTTATGCATGAACAGCTTAAAGCAGTACCTATAAGTTATGAAAATACTTAATGTCTCTATCTATCTATGTCACCACGTCAGATATGCTGCGGGTTGGGCAGAAAGTGCTGAGTTCCAACAGATTATTATTTCCTTACAGACTACGTTGTCTTCCTCCACTCTCATAGTTCGTCTCATACACGCTCGCGGTTTCGGAGACTCTTGATACTTAATGTGTTACGGAAAATCATAAAACTATGCACTGAAGCTGTCAAGACTACCGACTGCATTACTCTAATTAAAGAAAACAATCGAAGAAATTGAAAAGAAACTCTAATAATATTATTCTAAAAACAGACAGTGAAGGAAAATTCTTTAAGGAATAATTTCCCCAAGTAGCTTCAACACACTAGTTGAAACAGTCGGAATATTTTCAATTAAGAAACTAAAGAGAACCACAAATGCGATTAGTTACATAGTTATTAAAAAATAATGAAAACATAATCAAGTGTTCAGCCAGGGACCGCGCGCCGAGGCACGGCCAGCAATCTGAAATTCAAATAGAAAGTACATACAATGTGGCGCTCAATAATAAGTGCACTGCTAACTAGATACATACTGGTGCTTCTCTATGTATACTAATATCATGAAGAGGAAAGATTTATTTGTTTGTTATCAATGAACTCTGAAACCACCGAACCATTAAAGCTACATCATCCAGAAGTAACATAGGCTATATTGTATTTTAGTAACAACAGATGATATATGAAGGTGTTACAACATAAACGCATGCGCAGCCGCGTATAACAGATAGTACAAGATACTAATAATAAGCAGATCATACTGTCCCAATTAGTGTTGCAAAAATGAGCGCTGAAGCCGAGCGTTTAGCGCTGAGTTGACGCTCACGAGCGTTGAAACACGAAGAAAATGTGAGCGTTTTAAGCTCCGACTCGAGCGTTTTTACAACACTAGTCCCGACACTGGGCAAAGGACGTCTCTCAAAAATCATGGTGAGAGAATAGGTTATTTACAATTTTAGACATTAAGTTTGTATACACGATGTAACATTGATAAAGGCTTATAATTAAGTCTCGTGGATGTATTTGTGCATGGTATGGCAGGTAGCACGAAGTCCTGCGTTGAAATCTTAGGTTGGACAAAACGTAATAGTGGAGTTTTTTTCTCGCAAAAATCCTGAGACCGCAGGCCCAGCCACGACGAGTAATCTAAAATGTAATCAAATACAATACAATATGGCGATCAATACTAACTGCACGCCGCGATATTAAATACCTACTAGTGTTATTATATAACACAGTAATAATAAATCAACCTATACTGTCCCACGGCTGGGTAAAGGCCGCTCTCAAAAATCGAGGTGGAGGGTGATTTATACTTTTAGAGACTGAGTCATTATACAAATGTAAAATCAGTTAAAGTCTATAATTTAGTTTGTTTATCCAGTAGTGCATGGTGCGGTAGACAATCTTTAGATCCTGTGTTCGAATCTCAGGATTGTTTTTTTTTGTGTGTGTGAATGATCTACGCTGTTGGCCGCGGGGCCTTTTCAGCTTCGTATACTAAGTGTCTCGCCGTGATGCTCAGCACCGGCCGGCGGGCAAGGGATTCTTCGACCTCGCCGGCGAGGTCGGTGTCTGATTCTGTGTAAGAAGAAAGAAAGAAAAAACATTTATTTGACCAACACACTACAATACAGAGTAAACAGGCAGTTATGTAAAGAAAGGCACAATTGTGTGGGGCCAAACAGGACTCTGCCTCAGCATATTGCTGCACTATGGCTATAATGCAGCGCTGGTATTCTGGCAGAAAAAACTGACATATATAAAACAGCACACAGCTCAGAAAAATACAGAAACAATATTAAATAATGTAAGTAATACAACATAGTAAGACAGCGAGTAGGTATGAAAGATAGTATCGGTGTAAAGATGAGAAAGGGCATGCTCCGTTGGTTCGGGCATATAGAAAGAATGCCAGAGGAAAGAATGACAAAACAGATATACAATGTGAAAGTGGAAGGATGCAGGTACCGGGGAAGACCTAGACTATCTTACCACGACCAAATAAACCGAGTCTTATCTGATGGAAAAGTCAAGAGTCTCCGTAACCGGCGAGCGTGTATGAGACGAACTATGAGAGTCGAGGAAGCCAGAGAGGTATGTAAGGAAAGAACCTGTTGGAACTCTGTACTCTCTGCCTACCCCGCAAGGGATCTGGCGTGAGGTTATAGATAGATAGAATACAATGCAAATAAATTTATAAATAAAATACAATTATATTTATAGTGAAGAATGTGTATATTGTCTTAGAGCTCGAATCCATATAACACAAATTAACATAACGAAGAATGTGAAATCAAACCAAGGACATGTACACGTGTACGTTATCTGTGTCCGGAAGAACGGATATAAGGGCATCGTGAGGGTCGGTGAGAACATGCCACGGATGGCGGTAGCGGCTGATAGGAGGAGAGTTAGATTCGTAGTCGGCGGTGGCTACGATTAGCAGATTTCTATGATTGGACGCGGTCGCGAAATATCGAGTTGTCGCCTTTTTAATAAAAGCGCGAATAGGTTCTAGACCAAGATCGGATTGGAGATCGAAGTTCCATATGAACCACGGGGCTCCGACGGCTTTGCGGAGGAAACGGGATTGAACTGTTTGGACTCTATCGATGTGAGAGCGGGCGGCGTGCCTGCAAACCTTACAAGCGTACGACATGATGGGCCGTATACTAGTTTTATTAAGTGTCACCTTATTCCTAAGAGATACTTTACTTCGCTTGTAGATCATCGAGTATCTCAGGATTGTTTTACTGAAATTTCAAGTGCAATGGCAATAGTCTCATTCCTTGTCAAAATGTGTGTACATAATTATTATATCTTTGCCAACCACGCTTGAATAATAAAGGTGTGACGGTGTTTATTTTTTATAGTTTATGATGACAATAATTTATCAAGACCATCGGTCCTCAGCTACTGGACACATTCCCAGCGTGATTATTCCAATAAATTCCTGTGCCCATACGCGGGCAATCAGCTGATCGCTCCCAACAGAGTTAAATAACTAATCTTATTTAAATTTTAATATTTTTCAACATCGCTCTTTAAAACGCCTTGTATATTCACGTAATAACTAAAATACAAGCAAAATGTTTAGTGTCTACTACTACATAATAATATCAAATAAATATATTTTTATCCTTTAATCTTTTACTGTCTGTTGCCCAAACAAAAATATTCTACTATCCCAGAGGGAGTCTAAGAAACTAATAAGGTTTGTCTTTATTTATAGCAGTAGAAAACACGGCTTCATATAAACGAGACCCTTCAGTGTCGGTAAACAATGATTGAGCTCAGCCGAGAGAATTTATTGATATATTATTGAGATAAATGAGCGGATTGAGCTTTTTGGCTTACAGTATCAGTATGGAAATAAAACCCTCCATACGATTTGACTGAATTTGCTGTAGATTAGAGTGGGGTCTCATGTCCCCTAATAATCATATATATAATCGAGTTATATCTTAATATCGAAGCCACGATGATTTCCTAGAAAATGTATGGGAAAAGTTTTTGCGATTTCTTTCTTTTCAACCTTCTTAGTTGGTCCAATAAAAGTTTTTGATCCTTATAAGAAAGAGAATCGATTGGCCTCAATTTTATTTGTGTAAATTGACCATTTTCTTTCTGAGAGTACAATTTTTTTAATCTTTAAATTCAAATCAAAATGTGGCAAAATAAGGATCTTTTCCTAAAACCGTTTTTCTGTAGTTAAAAAGGTTGAGGTTGCTACTTTTACTGCTTTATTTTTAACGTTAATAGTAATTAAAATATGTAAATATTGCAAATTAATGATCTATGTACTCTTAAATACCAGATATGTAAAACCAAAAGCTATTAATCACTACTTAGCCTAATAATTTTAATTTAAAAAAGACCTTATTAAAAACAAGCTTTTGTAGCAAAAAAAGAATGATGATATCTTGCTTAGTTTAGGAGTTTCGATGTTCCTTTCGGCTCCATCATCAAACTCTGGATACCATCCAGGTATAAAGTGCTCGTCAAAACCAATGCAATGAGCCCAAATACGGCGGGGTTATATTGAGTAACTGGGTGGTTCCATTGTCCACCTTATATCTTCATCATCAGACCCTGAACACTACTTGGTTGTATAGTATTTCTCAATACCAATCTAACAAGCCTAAACACGAGGGGGTTATGATCTTGTGTCATGTGTATATATAGTTCACATGTTCCTGTCTCCACTTTTCTATTCCATCATCAGACAATCTCCATGGTACCATATTATTGCATTGTCACCTACTCCACAAACGTATGCCAAATTTCAGCACTATCGGATACCTGCAAGTGCTTGAAAAAACGATCACAAGATTTGAACAGGAAAGACTGACAGACATACAAACATTGTCCGGTGTTACTATTAAAATAAAGATTCTGAAATTGTAACTGTACATTGTTTTTGAGAAAATTAAACCGTAGAAAATAAAACTTATCGAAAACTACCTCGGTGGTCTAGTGCTGAATAAGGTGCGTAGCGATCACAAGGTCCTGGGTTCAAATCTTAGAAAATTGCCACTAACAATCCGGAGACGTTTTGCGACCTTAGCGCGATTCCCAGGCACATTTAACCTATTTAAACGACTCTTGTAATGTAATAACCATTCCTATGACTTTCCGGGGATTTAAAAAGATTCGCTGTGGAGCCTTATTTCTTTACAGACACACTTTATGTGACTGTCTATTATGGCTGCACCAAACTATGCCGGTGATACAGACGCCAAGTTGCCGGGCAAGCCCGCGTCACGCTAACGTAACGTTAGCGAGTAATTGTGCTGTCACGTTCATGTTTATTTAGTAAATTTGTAGTGTGACAAGGAGAGCATATTAATCCGCTAGCGTCACACTAACGTCAATCTTTTCGTGCTAAGCTCTCAGCATACGCAATGACCAAACAAACACGTACTGCGGCGCGTTACGATAACTTCGTGAATTGATCGTTTAATGATACTCCAGTAGTAATACCATCACACAATTTTTTCACAAAGTTAACAGAACGTGCCACGTTTGGTCATAGCAAATAACCACCCAGGGACTTATTAAACTAATAATGCGAATTTTTTATCACATAATTACAAAATTGTCGCATTATCACGACTGCTGCGGTATAATAGAGCAGCTTTGAGTTTTGTCAAATTGGTCAAAATGTCACCAGTCGCCAGGCATTGTCACTTTTATCAAACAGGGCCCTGAATACATTGTACCTAAATGTTGCGAACTCGTGCGGGATAGTAATTATTTACCTGTTGCCGCACAGTTTACAGTAGGCATCCAAAGGAATCGGCATAATGTGTAGGAGCGCTTACGTGATATTCCGAAACTATTTACTATAATGTTCCTTTTTGAAAATAGGTGATTGCTTAAGCAAATCAAATATCGTGCTTAATACATGACGTACCTAATTAACAATCAATAGAAATGATCAGCCGTATTCGTCGTCATAAATGTGTGTATCATACAATTCAGTCAGAATGTATATATTATTTCAACCAAATATTCTTTGTTAGTAACCGAATAACTTTATATATCGTAGAAGACAGACTACGAAAGTTTCCTAATAAAGTAATCGTACTCTGGCATTGTCTATGTGCGCTCCAAAGGGAAAATTTTATTTTTGAACTGTACGAACGGTACTCTTCTTCTTCTTCAAGTTATGGCTTCACACTAATTTTAAGTGTATTTTGCCAGTGTCCAGTGAGATATATATTCGTGTTTGTTTAAATTAATTCGATTCCCCGATGAATTTGATGACAACGATGATAATGAAATAAGTGAAGTACCCCACCCTGGATAGTAACGCGGTGGATACTTTACATACCAATTGCGATGGCCGTTTTGAGGGAAGTTCAAAAGGCACGTTTTATCACTTTGTTACAATTACCTTCACTCATGCACATATAAGAACACATATTGGTTAATATTCCACCAACATTACACATTATTAGTTAAAATAACACAGGTTTTGGAATTCAAAATCAACTGACAACATTACTCTTCGACTTCCCGCCAAAAACAACGAACGGTATTCACTTATTGTGTTTTTTAATGAATACATTACAAACACTAATATAATGAGGTTTAATGAATTATAATACCTACTGGCAGGATAGAAACTGCACAAATGAAACAAGCCATTTAGTAGCAAAAGATTAAATTAAAACCGCTTTTTTTTGCAGAATATGGCGATCAGATAATTTCCCATTTAATTTTTCAGGCAGTCCTATACTGTTCAAATAATTTTATTTCCAATATTAGATTATATTATTATTTAAATTAGATATAGATATTTTTTTTAAAAATACTTAATAATATCAGCCTATACTGCCCACTGCTGGGCAAAGGCCTTCTCTCACAAATCGAGGTGAGAGAGATTGGGTCTTACTCCACCACGCGGACCCAGTGCGGATTGGTGGAGGCAGGTTTGTGGCCACCTGCTGTTGGAACTTATCAAGCCACCTTTAAGGCTTCCAACTCGGCTTAACGACTACCACATTAAGTGGTAACCGGGACCAACGGCTTAACGTGCCTTCCGAAGCACGGAGACGATCGAATATGAAATGCCACAAACGGTCACCCATCTCAGGCCGACCGAGTCGAACGCTGCTTAACCTTGGTGATCGGTAAGAACACCGCGGTCGCACAGCGCTACGAGCGCCTCCCGCCGCCGCCTAAAAATACTTGTATTAACTTATTTTAATAAATAAGGACACACGTAAATCAGAATAATAACAAGAACTCCAAATAACTTAATAGGTATCTAAGATACATTTATCACGTGTCGCAGCCATACCTTACACTTAAGTCTTCCAAAGTTACGGGTACAACCCGTGAATCTCAGATAGATATAAATTAATAAAAATATATTTAAAACACTCGTCTGCCCCGCCCACTGTGTCTAATAGTCGCGGGTTCGATTCCCGCACGGGACAAATCTTTGTGTGATCCACAATTATTTGTTCCGGTCTGGGTATTTGTGTATGTGAATTTTCATGTTTGTAAACGCACCCACGACACAGGAATTAATCTTAGTGTGGGGCAACGCAAAAAAAAAAAAAAAAAACTCGTCTGCCAGGCTTTAAAATGTTTCATTTTAAAGCCTGGCAGACGAGTGTTTTACTTCCCATCTACTCCCTCTAATCATCAAAAGCTAGTATTTCTAAAGTTAGCCAGTGTAAGTAAACACTATCAAAAATAAACTATTACACAAAACGAACATTGTCCTTAGGTCGACGACTGACCCGACGACGCAGATTGAAAAGTAAACCGATTCTATGCACGTTTGTCCTCTATATTCGCCCTGGCCTTAAGCTTTTAGCGCCAAAAGCGCCCTCAGTAGAGATGAGTCGTATTTATTAGAACAGATCCAAATTCTGGCAATACCTAATCCACCTAATATTCATATTCAATATAATCTAATGTTTAGCCGTTTAGCGCGCTCACTCACACCTGTTCCCGCGCTCTCTCACTCACTCATATGCTTATCGCTTTGCTATCCCGCTTACGTGTAAGGGAGCGAGACAGCGCTATACAACGCGTATTGATATAAAACAAATGTAAATATAATGAATTGAAATCTTTTAAATACGCCATCATGCAAACGCTAAACTTTTGCGGAATATTCAATATCGCAAGACTCAAAACTTCATACATTCGTAAGTTAACAGTCCTAAGCCTGTAAAAAGTATGAAGGGAAGATATCAATTCATCACTAATTTATCATTAAATGATAAAATATAAAACAAGTATTAGTTTATTCAACGAATTTCGTGCAGAAATATCTAAACTACTCAAAAATAAAATTTGATTCCATTCTGAAACTTCCATTTTCTTAAAAGTGTTATTATGACTCAATATAACAAAACAATTGAACATTCAATTAATTCAAATATCGATAATTCGATACCAGGATTTGATAAAGAATAGGCGGATTGAGATCACTAAGTAACGGTATGTGTATGAGATCATTGAGATTAGGTGGATTAGGTGGAATAGGTATTTGGATTAGGTATTTATGCAGACTAGGAACAGGTGTGCCTAGTAACTGATTTACCTAATACAACCCGTGATGCCAGAGTTCAATTTGTTCAAAAGCTGTAAATGTGTGCGTGTGCGTACAACAATTTATCTACCCTGTGGATAGATACATTTTATGCCGTTCCCGCGCACGCAATGTTCTATCTAGACAAGTAATTCATCTGAACTTTAAGATTTAAGATATCGGGGTACGGTTATAGAATGCCGATAAAGGATACGCTCTGTCGGGTGAATACTTCGGTCTCTTTCACTTTCCCTCCCATCCGTGCCGCTCGGTTCTAAAGCGACGCGATTAGTTCCCAAAAACTTGTTTTTTCGAGATAAGTCACTACAGTTCTGAAGGTGCGATATTGGACCTGCTAAGTTAGTGGCTAGCTCACTCGCGCCATTTGTAGCCGCGCTCTGTTCTTCTCTTGTACAGATGGTGGGACACGAGGGGCAGACCAGCGGGTGCGACATAACTTGCACCTGCTGGATAAATTTGGACTTATGAACCGCGATGTGCACAAGTTTTGCCGTCATCAAGTAAGTAGAGTTGAGTGCGGAGCCAATTTAATAATTTCCACCCCGCAATGGTAACTACCATTGCGGGGTTATTTTATAAGAATGGTTAAAGATCACCTTATCTTGGTTGGATACTGTAATAAATTGCTGTCATAATTGGACAAATTGACAATATTTATATGTTTGGTGTATCAAGTCTTGTGTATCAATATATATGTAGTCGTATTTTATAACATATATCTTTATAGTGTACGCCACCAACTGCCCTCTACTTTTATCTGTTGCTTCTTCCAACGTACTGGTGGCTGGACGAATTTGCTCTTAGCAATAAGACCGACAAATATCTATTTATCTATAATATTGCAGTCTAAAAGTCATATTATATTACTGCAATGTAAATAGAGAAATAAAGTTGTAAGAAATGATGGCTACAGTTGGGTAAGTGTAAGCTCGGCGGAATGACGGCGCGGCGCGGGCGAGTTTCATTTTCCAAGTGAACGGACTTCATTACCCTCCATTTATCTACGACCCGGAGGTCCATGGCGCCGCATTACGTACAGCTCACTTCCAACCAATAATAATTCATTTATTAATGTAATTATTATTTTTGGAATATACGTTACAGCGTAATACATAGTTAAAAATTACTTTGTGTTTAAGAGCCCTTAGCTTAATTAACTAGGTATATTTTTACATTCAAACAGTTTTTGAATTAATACTGAGATCTTATCACGAAAAGATTGATGTTAGCGTGACGCTAGTGAGTTAATATGCCATACTTCTCTCACTACAAATTTACTAATTGAACATGAACATAACAACATGATACCTCGCTAGCGGTACGGTTTTGTGCTATGCCTTCAGTAATCAAAAGTGATAAACAGAAACGCCTAGATTACTGCACAACTTAAATGACATAATCTTGTAACATCATATTACATCATAGCAGTGTAAAAAAAGAAACAGTTGAGTAAGTTTAAGCTCGGCGGAACGACGGCGCGGCGCGGGCGAGTTCCATTTTCGGAGTGAACGGACTTTATCAGTCATCGTTTATCTGCGACCCGGAGATCCATGGCGCTGCATTATGTACGGTTGATTTCCAACGAATAATAGTTCATTTATCTTTGTAATTATACTTTTTGAAATACATACAATTGTTACGAGTTGTTACGGAGGAAATATTTACTTAGACTTTAGAATCCGTTTGCTTGTAGCTCAGTGGTTAAGAGCTTAAGTCGCACCGCCCACTGGTTCTAATAGTCGCGGGTTCGATTCCCACACGGGACAAATCTTTGTGTGATCTACAATTATTTGTTCCGGTCTGGGTATTTGTGTTTGTGAATTTTCATGTTTGTAAACGCACCCACGACACAGGAATTAAAACTAGTGTGGGGCTACGTTTAAAAAAAAAAAATTGGGCGTAGGTTTTTCATTCAGGCTGTATTTTAATGTAGTTAATGAACACTGGCGTTTTGACGAACGATTATTTAGACTAGTGGTTTGAATGTATGCCATTCTGAGTCGTTAAGTTGTTGCACTGTCAATCCTTCCCACGGCACTTACTGTATATTTTACAAGTAAGCCAGGGCTAATATTTTATACAAATAAAAACAAGTCTGCCTGTACGTTTACAATATAAAAATCTGACTGATAACTAGACATATTAAGAAGACATGACCATCTATGAAATTCATTCACCATCTCAATCATTTCCAAACAAATACATCATTTTATACATTCTACGGACGGACAATTTGGCGCAATGGTTCAGAGCTTCAGCCGCTTAGCCCACTGGATCAAATAGACGCAGGTTCGATTCCCGCACGGGATACATCCTTGTGTGACCCACAATTATTTGTTCTGGTCTGGGTATTTGTGTATGTGAAATTACATGTTTGTAAACGCACCCACCCGCAATAAGTCCTAGTGGGGGGCTACGTTTTACTTAAAAGAAAAAAGAATAAGACAAGAAAAATCTAAGTATTACCGTACGAAAAGCGTCGTGTTACAAAATACTAAGCAGAATACTATAGCATGGCAATACCTATTCTTACGGCATTAAAGAATACTTTAGACAAAGGCAACACTTAAATCCGTCTCGTAATTTCCACAATCTAAGGGCTTAGCACGAAAAGATTGACTTTAGGCTAACGCTAGCGAGTAAAAAAAAACAAAAAAAAAAAAAAAACAAACGTGCAATAATGTGGTTCTGACTAAGCAAATAACATTTTTCGTTAAGGAAAATATATTTTATAATATTGTACCTTTCTTGTTTTTCAGTGTCAATCTCAATATTATTTTCACGTTTCTCATTGTTATTACTATCAGAGGAAAACAATGCGCGGTCCTGAGTTCGAATCCTAGGTCGGGAAATGTGTAACGTTTCGATAGGAAAATTCCCAGCATCAGTCCGGAGTCTAGTATTGTGCTCGGTTTGAACGCAATAGGCTTGTCAGTAGTACACCTCTGCCACCCCCGCTTGGTGAATATAAGCGTTGTAAATTTTTACATATGTAACTTTTTTGATTTGTTTACATAATCAATTAAATATATAGATAAGTAATCATATTTTTTTGTATTTTTTTTATTTAGTTGACAATATTTTATTCATAACCTTTTTTTCAGTAACTGTATAATCGTACTTCAAAATTGTTACAAAATAAAAAATATATATAAAATGATAGTAAATGCTTTTGTGTATTAGCTGCACTAATAGACAAAAGCATTCAGCCTTATTAATAATAAGAAATAACTTATCCTGATGCAATTTTATAAACAGATTAATAATAGGTAGCCCACCTTAGCTTAGTAGTTTACGTCAATGAAGTCGGCGGTAGAACCTCGTAACAATTAATTTGGGAAGATGAGTACCTTCAACACCACCTTTAATATTAAATTTTTCTTTCAAAAAAATACGCAAAGAAAAAAGAAGAGTTTATTTGCTTAATCCAGTAAATAATATAAAAAATATAAATACAGTGGTAGCCCTATATCGACGGGTAATTGTTTCGCAATCCGTTTGTACAACTGATGCAGAGCATTTTAAGGGGTACCGTGTATTGCCTGGGTGTAACAAATAAAACACAGGGCCGTTACGAAAGAAAAAAATAGTGATTACTTAAGACTCTACCACCCGTTCGGAATGTCATTCTTGTGAAGAAGAAGGGCAAGGAACGCCATGGTTAATCTTTTAAAAATGAGAGGTTAATAATTATTTTGGTACATGTTGCCGGAAATGTATGTAATCCGTCATTATATACCTAGAAAACCTATGACCTAGAAAATATATAAAATTCCCAATATCGCCACGAGTTTTGTATGTTGTAAATTTGATTAGACACATTTCCTAGGAACTGTAAACATTTCTTAAACAGCAACCGGAAAAGTGTTA